>CM019709.1:24322487-24364987 GCA_009760885.1 Achatina immaculata | reverse complement strand
ACATCTTCCCTCCTAACCTAACTATAACTGAAGAAGACTAGACAAAAGTAAATTGTTCTAAACTACATCTTCCCTCCTAACCTAACTATAACTGAAGAAGACTAGACAAAAGTAAATTGTTCTAAACCACATCTTCCCTCCTAACCTAACTATAACTGAAGAAGACTAGACAAAAGTAAATTGTTCTAAACCAAATCTTCCCTCCTAACCTAACTATAAATGGAGAAAACTAGACGCAAACTAAAAATCTTGTGATTTGCTTCGAGAAGGTATTTCAAGACGGGAGTACTTTGTACCAACTGTCTTTGTCTTAACAAGACATTATAAACAAAAAAAAAAAAAAAAACCTCAATGTGTATTTTAGAACATATCGGCTGTTCACGTTGATTAAGTGATGTGATCGATTAGATGTGATAGATAAAACTGCTAGCGTTTGTTGTACTAAATGTCGCATCTTTCCCACTACATATGACGTTTCAGGATCGAAGTTGTGTCATAAATGACATTGTATCCTGAATGTCAAGGAAGTACAGACCCCAGAGAGATCCTGCTAACGTTCTAGAAGTGCCCCTCGTTGCATTCGATAGCCTGACACAGAATACAACCAACCCCCCCCCCCCCACATACTTTCATGTGATGGTGGAGTCCTGAGAGACATTCTGCTTGTTTTGTCTGCTTTAGGAAGTTATATAAGGCTTTAGGAAGTAATATAAGGCTTTAGGAAGTAGTGCAAGACTTAAAGAAGTTATATAAGGCTTTATGAAGTAGTATAAGGCTTAGGAAGTAAGACTTTAGGAAGTAGTATAAGACTTTAGGAAGTTATATAAGGCTTTAGGAAGTACTATGAGGCTCTAGGAAGTAAGGCTTTGGGAAGTAGTATAAATCTTTAGTATAAGGCTCTAGAGAGTTATATAAGGCTTTGGGAAGTAGTATAGGGCTTTAGGAAGTAGTATAAGACTTAAAGAAGTTATATAAGGCTTTATGAAGTAGTATAAGGCTTAGGAAGTAAGACTTTAGAAGTAGTATAAGGCTTTAAGAAGTAGTATAAGACTTTAGAAAGTTATATAAGGCTTTGGGAAGTAGTGTAATGGCTTTAGAAAGTAAGACTTTAGGAAGTAGTATAAGGTTTTAAGAAGTAGTATAAGGCTATAGGAAGTTATATAAGGCTTTAGGTAGTAGTATAAGGCCCTCGGAAGTAGTTTAATGCTTTAGGAAGTAGTATAAGGTACCTTGAGGGATGTGGATTCGATACGCCAGACCTTCGGCACCGACGTCTTTATATTTCTATTGTCAGGCTCCAACATTACATTACATTACCTAATGTTACACAACATTATATTCCATTACGCGCCATGACGAATGGTGTTAACGATCATGCTCCTCCGTCTTACACGGTCTTTGGTGCTTCTGATCATTCAAACGCTTTTCTTTTTTCCCTGTGCCACTTTGTAAACGCACTGGAATCTTCTCCTCTTGATCGTCTTCTCTTATTTATTTTTCACTTGAATTTTCCAGTCTTTATAAGTTCTCAAACTTCTGTCTTCTCATAACATGTCCAAGTTCTCAAACTTCTGTCTTCTCATAACATGTCCAAGTTCTCAAACTTCTGTCTTCTCATAACGTGTCCAAGTTCTCAAACTTCTGTCTTCTCATAACATGTCAAAGTTCTCAAACTTCTGTCTTCTCATAACATGTCCAAGTTCTCAAATTTCTGTCTTCTCATAACATGTCCAAGTTCTCAAACTTCTGTCTTCTCATAACATGTCCAAGTTCTCAAACTTCTGTCTTCTCATAACATGTCCAAGTTCTCAAACTTCTGTCTTCTCATAACATGTCCAAGTTCTCAAATTTCTGTCTTCTCATAACATGTCCAAGTTCTCAAACTTCTGTCTTCTCATAACGTGTCCAAGTTCTCTGTCTTCTTTTTTTTTTCTCATGACATGTCCAAATTCTCAAACTTCTGTATTCTCATAACATGTCCAAATTCTCAAAGTCTTCTCATGACATGTCCAAATTCTCAAACTTCTGTCTTCTCAAGACATGTCCAAGAAATTTTTCTGTCTCTTTTCTAATAACTAGTTCTCGTTCTGAACAATCTCTGAGAGCCTGTTCACTTGCTCTTCTGTCTGGTCAGGGTATCTAAACCTAACGCTGAATGTATGAATGAATCTTGTCTGTAATCATGTAATCATAGCCTGGCACCTCTGCGTGTATGAATAAATCTTGTCTGTAATCATGTAATCAGAGACTGGCACCTCCGCATGTATGAATGAATCTTGTCTGTAATCATGTAATCATAGACTGGCACCCCTGCATGTATGAATGAATCTTGTCTGTAATCATGTCATCAGAGACTGGCATCCCCGCATGTATGAATGAATCTTGTCTGTAATCATGTAATCAGAGACTGGTATCCCCGCATTCCGGGCATTCCCATGCGTGGTCCGCCTTCAGTTCTAACACCCGCTGAAGCGTGACCCTGCTGATGGAGTCAGTCACTCACTGGTTATGGATAACACGCGCTAAACTACTTCTTTCAGAAAAAAAGTCAATTTCTCCTCTCCTCTCCCCCCTCCCCCATTTCTACCATCCTCCTGATGTGATTCTTATCATTCATCCCGATGTCTTCCTCCATACTCAGCCTGTCCCAGGTGGCTCTCGCAGTCTCCTGCTTGTCCGTGTTTAAGATGTCCTGAACTGTTGCCGTGCCTGCCAGCGTGCCCGCTCTCTCACTGCCTTTTGACTCTTGCGTGACCCGGTCAGTAGACCCACGTCAAACTGGATAACCAAGAGCCCTCTAGAACCTGGACACACTCCATGTGGAAGAAATGTCTTTCGATTCTCCGTAACATGCTTTGGGAGTCTGTTACAATGATCCCGAGTGAGTCGTCCTGCTCCACCAACCAGGGAACTGCTTCTGATGCAGCTCCACTCCCCCTTCTCACGCTCGAGGTGGTTGCTGCATGCTGGCAACCAGTATGAATGAATACTTTCTCCAAATTATTATCATCTCCGAATTTAACAGCAGAAGAACATTTTACCGAACTTACAACAATCAAGAACTATTTACACAAACAGATAAAATGTATTAACACGTCGCCGTGAGTCTTATGCAAATGAGTTATCAGATAAAGTTTCCACAACACAACCGATCGAAACACCCCCCCCCACCCAAAAAAAAAGAAGAAACATTGAAACCTTTAACTATTTGGTCTCCTCGTAAGAAAGACGGGCACAAAACGCGGCCAGATAGGCGCAGGTAAGCACAGTGTAGAAGCAGGCGGTTGGCTGAAAAATGAGGTTAAGGGAGGATGACAAAAGGTAGCAAATGGTAAACAACCTGGCACTATGCCCCAGATGGTCACGGCTTGCTCCCGTCGGATACATATGGCCTAAACAATGATGATGCAGATTGTAATAAAACTGAGAAAGCAATATGGGAGTTCAGAAAGAACAGAGAGCACTGAGAAGACAATACTGCTAGCTTAGGAAGTCTAGAAACCATCAAAGCCTTCTAGCGGCTAGTGAAGAAAGATGGAAAGGTTGGAAAATTAACTTTAAATGAGAAAAATGCAGTGAAATGGGCTAGGTCTAAGACAAGAAAGTTTGACATGAATAGCACAAACAGAAAGAGGTAGCAACCAAATGAAAATATAAAGTATTTTTTTAAAGCTGAATTTATTGCTAATTCCAGTTGAGTGGAGACAGCCTGTCAGGAAAGTAATGCGCTGTTCCAGAGCTTTCCGAGATCGTTCATCCGTTAAACAAGAGTGAATTGCAGTCTGTACAGAAATAAAGTGGACATTGTCATTGCCAAGTTATCTTCACGGAGCTGATGACTATACAATCGACAATACACAAACCAGGCCAGTAGAAGAAGGGAGACAAGCCAATAAATATGAAAGCAAGGGAGACGAAGAGAGATAACGCAGCGTAACACAGTAGCACAAGGAAAGGGGGAGTTAATTCATAAGTAATCAGATCCTTCTCAACAACACGAAAACAAAGGAAAATTAACTCAGAGAGAAACAACAACAAAAAGGGAGATAATTGATGAAGAAACAATGCAGCTGAGGGAATGAGATAATGAGACTGAGGAGGACATAAGGAAAAGCAAAAGAGGAAAAGAGAAGTGTGCCAAAGCTAATGCAAAAAACAGAAAAAACCAATAGAAATAACTCAGTCATTTAAATTTGACATTTTCTAAAACATTTGTAATACAAGAATGAATAAGAAAAAAAAAACCCATTCTGTACTTCTTATTAGAAAAAAAAAGAGTAACTCTGTGCTGGTACCTTGTTAAAAAAAAAACTTGAAAACCATTGGTAACCACATCAAACAATGATTCTCAAACTTTGCACTTCCCGAGCCACTAACCTCAAATATTTGACCTAACGTGTTAAAATACCCCGAGAATTTAAATTCACATTATTTTCTAGTTTATGCTTATCTTATTTCATATTTTGTAGCGTTTCCGAATCAACCAGCCGTGAAAATGGATGACTCCCGGCACGGAGAGGTAGTGAGGAAAAATAACAATACGGGACTCTTTCGAGGTCCTGTAAGTGGAATGAGTACACTTTAAACCCTTTAACGAGGATCTGTTGGAGAGCAAGTCTGGCGCCAGCGGCCGCGGTAACTCCAGCTCCAATAGCGTATATTAAAGTTGTTGCAGTTAAACGGCCAGCCATGTTCGTGCTAGCTCGTCGGTGGTGGACCGTGCTGCCGACCGGTGGTCTCCAGACTGGCCCACCTCCCGCAAAGAGTATCGGGTCTGTCGTCGGTCAGTCGGCAGATATCCGACGAAGGTTCGGTGAAGAAAGCTATCTGGTCGATTCTGCCAGTAGTCATATGCTCGTTCCCCTCCCCCCTCCCCCCCCCCCCCGAACAGCTGTGTTAAGAACACACTTATCCTAACACAGTCTTTGTGAGACAGGGAACATAGATCTGTTTGCTCAAAAAACTCTGACCTACTTCTGTAGCCCAGAAACTTGTAGCAATCAACACTAATTGTAACTGTTGTTTGTGTAAAAACCAATGTTAGGTTGATGGATGGATGGGAACATGGAGATCGCTGGCGGGGATGAGGAAAATCTGGCGTGAAACCAATGAATCCAGGACGTGACAAGCCTATGGGTCTTTACAACAGTGGCTATCAGAATGACGTAAACAAAACAGAGCCAGCAGACTATAGGTGGCGGGGAATGGATATCGTTGAGGCACTCGTCGGATTCCTCATCCCAAAGTCGGAGTATCTCTGTGGAACTGTCTCAAAGCCGTCTGGTCAGCGTGCAAAACGCTGGATCTGACATGGAGAAGGGGCTTAAGTACAGCCACCAGAAGCTAGATAACAAAGTTTTGGGCTGGCCAGCCTACACCACTGTCTTCATGGCAGTCCGAGCAAGACCACAGTCTGCCTTGGCAAGGAAAGGTGCTGAAGTAGGAGGTACCCAGCCAAAAGGCGCATCCTAAAAATCAGAGTACCAGGCATCATCGCCGGTGTGTGTACGAAGAAGAAGAAGAAGAAGATATGGTTGTCTCAAAGATTAAGCCATGCATTCCTCCTTGGACCAGGAGATTTATCCGCGGGCAGACAGACAACTTTATCTCAGCCGGTGGTCCTTCGTCATGAGATCTAAACCCTCCTGTATCGGCAGTTGGGCTAACAACTTTATCCTGGGACCTACCTACAGGTGATTTTAGATGGGTAAACAATGAAGTTGTTATGGAAACTCACAACGAAATTAACAAAAAGTGGCGAAACATTTTGCGAGCCCTATGTGACGTTTAACGGTACGAGAGCGTATTAGTAGTAATAGTGGTAGTAATAGTAGTGGTAGTAGTCGTAGAACTGGTAGTAGTAGTAGTGGTAGTAATAGTAGTAGTAGTTGTAGTGGTTGTAGTAGTAGTAATGGTAGTAGTAGTAGTAGCGGTAGTAATAGTAGTAGTAGTAGTGGTTGTAGTAGTAGTAATGGTAGTAGTAGTAGTAGTAGTGGTAGTAGTAATAGTAGTAATAGTAGTAATAGTAGTAGTAGTAGTAGTCGTGGTAGTAGTAGTAGTGGTAGTAATAGTAGTAGTAGTGGTTGTAGTAGTAGTAATGGTAGTAGTAGTAGTAGTGGTAGTAGTAATAGTAGTAGTAGTAGTAGTAGTAGTAGTGGTGGTAGCAGTGGTAGTAGTAGTAGTAGTGGTAGTAGTAATAGTAGTAGTAGTAGTAGTGGTAGTGATATTAGTAGTTGTAGTAGTAGTGAAAGTAGTAGTGGTACTGGTAGTAGTAGTAGTAGTGGTAGTAGAAGTAGTAATAGTGTAATAGTAGTAGTAATGATAGTAGTAGTAGTAGTAGTATTAATGATAGTAGTAGTAGTAGTAGTAGTAGTAGTGATAGTAGTAGTAGTAGTAGTGATAGTAGTAGTAGTGATAGTAGTAGTAGTAGTAGTGATAGTAGTAGTAGTAGTAGTAGTAGTAGTAGTAGTAGTAGTAGTAGTAGTAGTAGTAGTGGTGGTGGTGGTGGTGGTGGTGGTGGTGGTGGTGGTGGTAGCGTTTCACAAGTTCACTCAAGGTAATGTGCAAGTATTCCCTTCCTCACAATCTTTACCTATTGTTGGGCCATCTACAAGGGCCCTCCATTTATTTCTGTCCTGGGCTGTTTCTTCTGTCCATCTCCAGGGTAGTAGATTTTTTTTTATCTGTGCTTCAAGACTCCTTGGCCAGGTGTTTCTAGCTCTTCTTTTCCTCTTTTCCAGAGGATTCCAGGTGAGAGCTTGTCTGGTTATGTTTGTGGTAGTAAAACAGGATTCCCCTTACAAGGAGACTACTGGATTGATTGAATCCTGCTGGTTTTGATTGATTCTTCTTGTGGAGTACAGTTTCAACTTATAAGTTTCTTCTTGTTGCTGGTGTTCTAAACATCACCTAATTTTCTGTATTATACACTAAGAAAATACAACAAGACACCCAGGCTTTCCACTCCACAAAATTAGTACGAATACAACAACTTGAACATAACTTGGCAGTCTTCCGACCAAAACAAACTGGTCAACAATGAGAATTTCCACAAGGCCGATTTGGTATAGTTTATCATCAGACAACACACATTTATTACAGAAATTTACAGCAACAAATGCCCGGCGTGAAATATCTACGCCACATGGGCAAGGAAAACCTTACAATGATTTATTCATACCAAAAACCATACTTACAGGCTTACCAAGGACTGCAGCCACACAGAAAAAAACAAACTAAACTAATTCTGACAACAAGACTCGCTCTACCCCATTCTCGTTCGCCCAACACGTCCTTCCAGTCCAACGTTCCACACATAGACTGCCTAACGACCGGCTTTTTCACACGGACCTTTTTAACGACTTCTTTGCACACGTACTTTCCTAATGACGTAGTCTACGCAACACAATTATTAGCAATACACAAAAACTCTCTGAACAGAATGGCTATTCTGTTACAGAATATCTCCCCACCCCCTAAAGGTAGATATTTGGCCATCAAATATCTCCAACCAAACAAAAAAAAATTGCGAACTTGCACAGAAAACTCTCACGAACTGTGAGCGATAACAATGAATTTAAAGCTGAATATGCAGCTACAAAAAAAATTTCATGGTAGATTTTTTTTTATCTGTGCTTCAAGACTCCTTGGCCAGGTGTTTCTAGCTCTTCTTTTCCTCTTTTCCAGAGGATTCCAGGTGAGAGCTTGTCTGGTTATGTTTGTGGTAGGCTTTCCTAGTGTATTGCCTGTCCATGTGCAGATAATTTTCCTTATCATTTCTTTCACTTTGGGTTGGTTCGTTTTTCTGCCATTGCTCTTCATTGCTGATGTTATCTGGCCATCTAATCCGAAGGATCTTCCTTAGGCATGTATTAACAATGGTCCGGAGTGTCTTGGTACTTCTGGCCGATGCTGCCCATATTTCTGATCTATACTACAGGACGACTTTAATGTTTGTATTGAACAATTAAATTTCGTTGTTAGGGATATTCCCTTGTCATTCTATATGTTTCTCAGCTGTAGAAATGCTACTCTAAGTAGAATCAATTCTTGTGCCTCAATTCTTGCTGTAATATCTGAAGTCTTAAGAGAGGCTAGAGTTAAAAAGCAAATTACAGCAAAGATCAGAGGCAGACAAGCGAGATTTATAGGACATTTCTTGAGAAGAGGAAAAGTGGAACACACTGTGGCAACTGGAAAGATTGAGGGAAGAAGAGGCAGAGAAAGACAGAGAGAGAAGTTACTGGATGGGCTGTCAGTGTGGCTAGGAAGAAAGTCATCGGCGGATTTCATAATCAAGTCAATAGACAGGGAATTGTGGAGAGAATTGATCGCCTACCCCACGCGGCATGGCACTTAGATTAGGTTAGATATCTGCTTCTGTACCAATCCTCTCTGTCTATAACGCTGCCAAGATATATGAACATGTCTTCGTCTTCTAGCTTCAAGCCTTCTAAAATGACTGATTTTGTGTTGTTTGTGTTTGATGTAAGAAGTTTGTTTTTACTCTCCTTGATTTTTGGGGATGAAAACGCCTGTCCGACGACGCAATCAGCGACTCATAGCTGATATGCCAGCGTCAGGGTTAGCGAACCACAGCTGACCAAGACCTTGTCCCACTTCTCCGTTGGTACCTCTAGAAACAGGCATAGCCATCAGGGCAGGGATCGCCATATTCCCTATGGTAATGGAGTCTGCTAAAGAAGCATTGCACACCTCCCCCACCTCTGCTTTTTATCTTTACTCCGGAACTGAAAAAGTAGCTGCCATAACCCCGCTCCCACGCTGATACGATGTTGTGCCTCAACATCTTCACAACATCAACTGCAAAGAGCATCAGCTGGCAGTTACAGAGAGATAGTACAAGGTCCAACTCGTGCCGATATCTTGGACACACTGTTGGCCTATTTTCTTGCATCTGTTGTTGATTATGTGAATTCAATGCAAAGTCATCTGCTGAATCCAGGTCTTCGAGTTGTGTCCCTGGAGTCTACTGTAGTCCATTTCTATTCTGTCCTGTAGCTGTTCTCATAATCCAGTCTGTTGCTACTAGGAATAGGAATGGTGACAGATAGGCATTTTGTCTAACCCCGGTCCTTACATGGAATCTTAAGTTGCCCTCCACGGACCACTCTGTAGGTCACCCCATCATAGCTTTTAATAATGACGAGTTTGGTTAATGATGTGGTTAATGATGTCGTTGTGATGGATTCGTAAGACTGAGAAGAATTTGCTTCGAAAAGAATGGGTTCATCTGTTAAGCCAGCCAGCTGTGACAAGTCTAACGTGGCTTGACTGTCCAGGGCATGCGGGAGTACATGGCAATGATGTGGCAGACAGACTTGCTGGACAGGCTAAAGTAAATGGCAGAATGTTAACGGACAAGGGGGACACTACTATGACTGTACTGGACAGACTGCGGGAGAATGAAGAGCGGGAATGGAAGAACAATGGTAGCTGTGAAGAGATTGCTGGAGCTAGGACAAGTTAAAGTCGCTGGCAGGAAACCTGAACTGTGTGGCAGAAAGCGCATCGTAAACAACCAACATTTGACAGGAACTATTAGCAGACATTCTCTTGGATGTATGCTGCGGCATGCGACGGGGCATATATGGGGTTGTCCTGAATGCAGTGAAGCCGGAGTCTGAACTTTGAACTTTGGTGAAGTTAGTGTATTAGAAGAGATGCTTGAGGCCGACAAGTTTGCTATGAGACGTCGGGTCTACATGGATAGAGAAACAGTTCGTCTACGTCCTTTCTTTGTTTTCCAGTTCCTCATTTTCCATATCGCCGGTTTCTGCAGACATTTGTCTCCATTATCCAGCCATCGCCGTTTTGTTTTTTTTTTACAGGTATGTCCCAAGTTGAGGCTGTCTCTGTTTTCCTTGGTATTTTAGTTTTCAGACTATCACGATTTCTTTGTTTGCTTGTCAATGGCTGCCTATTGGTTTTCAGAATGATAACGATTATTGGAGATTTCTGTTCTCTCCGCAAGCAGAGGGTGAAACTGCCGGCCAGTGGGAATGTATCAGCTAGCGGACATTTGTTTGGAATGTCAAATTTGAGATGAAAGGATGTCCTCAAGGTAAACTATGTCAGGAGTCTGTCTGTAACTAGAACTGGGTTGCGTGAGGTAGGGGGAGTTGCGTGGTCTCGTGGACTGGGGTCCGTCTTGGGTGTTGAAGGTTGCGGGGTTCGAATCGTATCAAAAGTTTTAGGGATCTTTTATCCTTGTGAATACTCCAGTAATGATCCTCTGGCTTTTAGGTTCTTCTTCTTCTTCTTCTTCTCCCCACTTCCGCCCCGGAACTGCAAGGTAGCGTTCTCGGCGGCCGATGCGGTAGAAAAACTGAGGCACAGCGTGATGTCGGATTGGGAGCGGGTTATGGCAACTATTTTGTCAGCCTCTGAGTGGAGTTGATAAACGGATGATGTGTAATACTTTTTTTTTTTAGCAGAATCCACCATCACGGGGGTTATGATGATCCCTGTCCCTTCAGCCAGGCTAGGCCTCTTTCTTGGGGGGAGGAGGGTACAAGCGGAGACATGGGTCAGGGTCTTGATCAGCTATCTCTCGCCAACGCCGACACGTCATCTATGTGTCGCTCACTGCCAAAACGGACAGCGTTCCCCGCTTCCACGGTCTATTGGTAGTGGAGCCGGACGTTCGCTTTCATCGTCGTCCACGTTAAAAAAATCATTTGGCAGCTGGACATCGGAGAGAGAGAGAGAGAGAGAGAGAGGGAGAGAGATTGATTGATTGATTGATCTTTATTTCAAAAGGGTTAAGAATTGGGCGCGCAGAGAGGGAGGGTGAGGGAGAGAGAGAGGGAGAGAGAAGGAGAGAGAGGGAGGGAGAGAGAGGGAGAGAGGAGAGAGAGAGGGAGAGGAAGAGAGAGAGGGAGAGAAAGAGGGAGAAGACGAGAGAGAGGGAGGGAGAGGAGAGGAGATTGAGAGAGAGAGGGAGAGAGAGAGGGAGAGAGAGAGGGAGAGAGAGCAGGTCAGACAAGAGCCGCTACCAGGGCAAAATTCTAGAGAAAACCTTCCACGGAAATTGGGTCAGGGGCTAGGGCTGTCTGTGGAGGCAGGGTGCTCCCTCCTGGATGGTAACTGTGGAGGAAGGGTGCTCCCTCCTGGATGGTAACTGTGGAGGAAGGGTGCTCCCTCCTGGATGGTAACTGTGGAGGAAGGGTGCTCCCTCCTGGATGGTAACTGTGGAGGAAGGGTGCTCCCTCTGGATGGTAACTGTGGAGGAAGGGTGCTCCCTCCTGGATGGTAACTGTGGAGGAAGGGTGCTCCCTCCTGGATGGTAACTGTGGAGGAAGGGTGCTCCCTCCTGGATGGTAACTGTGGAGGAAGGGTGCTCCCTCCTGGATGGTAACTGTGGAGGAAGGGTGCTCCCTCCTGGATGGTAACTGTGGAGGAAGGGTGCTCCCTCCTGGATGGTAACTGTGGAGGAAGGGTGCTCCCTCCTGGATGGTAACTGTGGAGGAAGGGTGCTCCCTCCTGGATGGTAACTGTGGAGGAAGGGTGCTCCCTCCTGGATGGTAACTGTGGAGGAAGGGTGCTCCCTCCTGGATGGTAACTGTGGAGGAAGGGTGCTCCCTCCTGGATGGTAACTGTGGAGGAAGGGTGCTCCCTCCTGGATGGTAACTGTGGAGGAAGGGTGCTCCCTCCTGGATGGTAACTGTGGAGGAAGGGTACTCCCTCCTGGATGGTAACTGTGGAGGAAGGGTGCTCCCTCCTGGATGGTAACTGCAAGAGGCGACTGAACAGATAAGAGAAATAATGTCCTAAATGCAGTGAGGACGTTTTTCCGGAGAAACGAAACTAACGGAATACAATGCAGAAAAACTGGAAAAAGGGGGATGGGGAGAGACAACACCACTTTAGAGAGGAACTTTAGAGGGCGTTGTGTGAACAGGAAACAAGGATTGAAACTAAATATTTAAATCAGTGATCCAGGATTTTCCAGGTGGCAGCCCGCTCTTCCCAAACCAGGTCGCTGAAAATGTGGTGTGCTACGTTTTGGTTAGCGTGTGTACGGCCTGACTGCAGAGTAAAAGCTTCACTCTAAATTCTCTGACTTCAACAACTCGACAATCTGGTCTGAATAACTTAAGCACATCGCCACATCTCTCTAACGAGCAGCACCAACCCGAATAGTTGAATCCAACTCAGACAACTGTAACTTTCACAGCCACGATCATAAAGCTATTGACTGTAAACTGGTAAATTCATCTCTCTCTCTCTCCTTTTTTCTCTCTTCTCTCTCGCTCTTTCTCTCTCTCCTCCTCTTTGTCTCTTACTTTCTTTCTTTCTTTCTTCTTTCTTTCTTTCTTTCTTTCTTTCTTTCTTTATCTCATTCTTTATCTCTCCCTCTCTCTTCCTCTCTCTCCCTTTCTCTCTCGGTGCAGAATGTCAGACGGGCTTGGGTTACCCAATTCTTAACTCTTTTGAAATAAAGATCAATCAATCAATCAATCTCTCTCTCTTCCTTTCTCTCTTTCTTTCGATATTCCTCTCTCTCCTCCTCACCGTCCCTCTTTCCCTCTCTCTTTCTCTTTCTCCTTCTCTTTCTCTCAGAAGGGCAGAATGTTAAACGGGTCTGCGTACCCAATTCTTAACCCTTTGAAACAAAATTTTGTTCGTTCGTTTCTCTCTCTCTCTCTCTCCTCTCTCTCTCTCTCTCATATACTCACCTTCCTTTCCTCCTTTCCATAAGAAAATGAGTAAATTGAAAATATGTCAGTGTGTGACACTAAACGAAAAGATATCCCCAAGATCCTGTATTCCATAAGCTCACTTCCAGATAAGAATCTGCTTCAACGCAGTTCCATTTTTCAATTGGCGAGAGCTGTCAGCCCTGCCACGCGACTCCTAGCGTGTGCGCTTCTAGAGAGAGGCCAAGGAAACAACCACAGGGAGGTGGCACTGGGAACCACTTTACAGTTTGTCTGCTGTCTAGTTCCTGTATCCCTCTTTCAATATTCGGTAAGTAGGTTCGGCTGTGTTAATCGAGAACTCTTCTGGCATCGCTTTATCGCGGGGAGGCGACTTCAGTAGGCGATAGAGGTACAACCTGAAGATCTGAACTTCAACAAAAGGTGAGAGAATATACCGACAGTATATATTTACCTGACAGGTAAATATTTCATGTTTTATGTGGCGTCGGGCAGAAACTGCTTTGTGATTTTCGTTTTTTTTTTTAACTTTGTGGAAAAAAGTATGTAGAAGTCTTTAAAATTGTAGACATTTTACGACATATACAAGCCAGGTTGTAGTTTTCTTTCCTGCAGATTGTGGATGGCAGAATTGTAGAAGTTTCATATTGCAGGGGTGCGTGATGTATGGTACCAAGGGTTTGTAGAAAGTTTAAGCTAGATGTGGACAGTAGGACTGTGGAAAGTTTAGTTTAAATGTAGAAAGTTTAAATTAAATGTGGACAGTTGCATTGTAGAAATGGTACATTAAAACTGGACAGTATGATTGTAGACAGTTTAGCTTAGATCTAGACAGGAAGATTGTAGAAAGTTTAGATTAGATGTGGATAATAGGATTGTAAAAAAGTTTATATACTAGATGTGGATAGTATGACTGTAGAAAATTTAGATTTAGATGTGGACAGTAGGATTGTAGAAAGTGTAGATTCGATGTGGATAATAGGGTTGTAGAAAATTAAGATTAGATGTGGATAGTAGGACTGTAGAAAATTTATATTAGATGTAGATAACTGGACTGTAGAAATGTTACATACAAATTTGGCAAGCGTATTTTAGACATGTTAGATTAAGATTGGACAGAAGGACTGCAAAAAACTATTACGTTAAAATTCGACATCAGAATTGTAGAATTGTTACATTACAATTTAGACGATAGGATTACAAAATTGTTACACGGTTTAACGATAATTGAAACAAGGTGTTGAATAAATTTGTAACCCCCCCCCCCCAATAAAAAAAAACAAAACATGTTACAATTAACACAAGTGTAACAATAAGGTATTATGTATAAAAAGAAAATTCTGACAAGTTTTACTCTAAATATATAAATTATAAACATAAATCTTTTACTCTGCTGGAAACAAGAGAGAAGAAATCTCTTTAGAAAGATTTTTTTTAGGGTATAAATATAGACAGATGTTGAGTAACAGAGGGTCCATCTGGACAAGAGCGGACAAGAGGGCGAAGGACAGGCGTTTATGGAAAACCCTTGGGGAAACCTCATGTATCTTAAACACTTAGAGAGAGAGAGAGAGAGAGAGAGAGAGAGATAGTAGAATTGTAGACATTTTACTTTATGTGAGGATAATACAACTGTAGATATTAGAATTTTATTCAGGAAGTAAATTTACTGTGAGATTTACAGGCAATATTTTACATGTAGCACCTGCAGAGATTTTATTCAACATACCAAGCCTCAGAATTATAAGAGATTTTACTCAACACATCAAGCCTCGGTAATATAAGAGATTTTACTCAACACAAAGCCTCAGTATTATAAGAGATTTTACTCAACACACAAAGCCTCAGTATTATAAGAGATTTTACTCAACACACAAAGCCTCAGTATTATAAGAGATTTTACTCAACACACAAAGCCTCAGTATTATAAGAGATTTTACTCAACACACAAAGCCTCAGTATTATAAGAGATTTTACTCAACACACAAAGCCTCAGTATTATAAGAGATTTTACTCAACACACAAAGCCTCAGTATTATAAGAGATTTTACTCAACATACAGAACCTCAGTACAGAGATTTCACTCAACATACCAAACCTCATTATTATAAGATATTTTACTCAACACACAAAACCTAAATATTTTAAGAGATTTTGCTCAACACACAAAACCTAAGTATTTTAAGAGATTTTACTCAACAGATCAAAACTCATTGTTATAAGAGATTTTATTCTGCATGTCAGACCTAACTATTGTAGAAATTTTACTAAACATACCAAGCCTCAGTATTATAAGAGATTTTACTCAACATACAAAACCTCAACATTATAAGAGATTTTACTCAACATACAAAACCTCAACATTATAAGAGATTTTACTCAACATATGAAGGCTCAGTATTATAAAAGATTTTACAACACAAAAAAACCACAGTATTATAAGCGATTTTACTCAAGATACAAAACTTCAGTACTATAAGAGATTTTACTCAACACAGAAAACATCAGTATTATGAAAGATTTTACTCAACACAGAAAACCTCTGTATGATAACAGATTTTACTCAACACAAAAAACCTCAGTATTATAAGGGATTTTACTCAACATATAAAACCTCAGAATTATAAGAGATTTCACTAAGTATTATAAAAAATTTTACTCAACACACCAAAGCTCAGTATTATAAGAGATTTTACTCAACACACAAAACCTCGGTAGGTTAAGAGATTTTATTCAACACATCAAACCTTAGTATTATAAGAGATTTTACTCAACACAGAAAACCTCGGTAGGTTAAGAGATTTTATTTAACACACCAAACCTTAGTATTATAAGAGATTTTACTCAACACAGAAAACCTCAGTATTATAATAAATTCTACTTAGGACAGAAAAATCTCAGTATTTTAAGAGATTTTACATAAGACACCAAACCTCATTATTATAAGGGATTTTACTCAACACAACAAGTCACACCGTTACAGAGATTTTACTCAACGCAACAAGTCACACTGTTACAGAGATTTTACTCAACACAACAAGTCACACTGTTACAGAGATTTTACTCAACACAACAAGTCACACTGTTACAGAGATTTTACTCAACACAACAAGTCACACTGTTACAGAGAATTTACTCAACACAACAAGTCACACCGTTACAGAGATTTTACTCAACGCAACAAGTCACACTGTTACAGAGATTTTACTCAACACAACAAGTCACACTGTTACAGAGATTTTACTCAACGCACTCAGTCATTTGCACGTCCTTCACGGAACTTTGCTTCTCTAACAGCTCTCCTTTAGGCCTCTCGGTTGTGAGCAAGATGGCCTGCTGCTGATGCATAAACAGGAGATTAAATTTAATTCGCAGATCATCAACGATGTCTTGCAACCATCTTCGCCTTGGTCTTCCTCTCTTTCTTTTTCCCATTATGTACTCTTCCAAGACGGTCTTCTCTAGATTATCATGACGTTTAATGTGTCCAAAATATTTAAGTTTTCTTTGTTTAATCCTCTTTACTAGCCAGCCTTCTTCAATATTAAGTTCTTGTAGTATAGATATATTTGTTCTTTTTTGTGTCCATGATATTTGAAGAACTCTTCTGTAGCATTTATATTCAAAGGCATTTTTGTGTTTCTCAGCTGTTTTGTTAAGTGTCCAGGTCTCACATGCAAATGTTGCGATGGGAAAGATGCATGTCCTTAAAAATCCTATTTTTATAGTTCTGTCTGTTCCTCTCCACAAATTCTTTAGTTGTTTTACTTTCTGAAGAGCGATAGATGTCCTCCTTTTAATTTCCCTCATTGTATCTCTATTATTAGTTAGTAGTGATCCAAGATATTCAAAACTCTCCACTTCGTCCAGTTTTTCCTCATTGATACATATTTTAGCTGCCTTGTTTGTTTTGTCAGTTGTCATCAATTTAATTTTCTTCGCATTAAGGTAGAGGTTCTGCTCTTCACTATTCTTACGGACTGACATAATTAGTTTTTCCATTCCTTTTTGTGTTGTGGACAGTAACACTGTGTCATCAGCATATCTAATTTCTGGTATTTCATGACCTCCAATTGTTATGCCATTGTAATACTCTTTGTCTACATCTTCTCTAATATTCCTCATTATATTTTCAGTACACAAGTTAAATAAGTAAGGCGAAAATATGCACCCCTGACGGACCCCTTGGTTTATGTCAAACCAAGTTGTTGTTTCACCATTTATTCTTACTGCTGCTTGTTGGTCTAGATACAGCAGTGATGTTAATTGTATCAAATGTGTTTGAAATCCCATTTTTCCATTATTTCCCAAAGTTTCTTGTGTTGTACACAGTCAAATGCCTTTGAGTAGTCTATAAAAGATAAATATAGATTCACATTAAATTATCTGCATTTCTCTATTATTAATCTTATATTGAATATATGATCTCTTGATCCTCTTCCTTGTCTAAAACTAGTTTGGACCGTATTGACTTCTTCTTCTATTTTCTTACGAAGTCTGCCCATTATGATTTTTAATAGAGTTTTACTGACATGACTAATCAGAGGAACAGTTCTGTAGTTTATGTACAGTTTCAAGTTACCCTTTTTTGGCAGTGGTATGAATATAGCCCTTTTCCATTCTTTTGGCCTAATACCTGAACGCCATATCTTTTTTACATAGTGCGTGATATATTGTTGCACATTCCTTTCCTCCTGCTTTAATAAGTTCATCTGTTATCTCATCACATCCTGGTGATTTACCATTTTTCAGATTCTTTATTGTCCATAAAACTTCTTCTATTGTCGGTTCGGGTTCCTTCTCTTCCAATAATAATTCACACTGTTGATTTCTGCTTTCACAGTCAGTTGTTTCATACATTCCTCTGCAATATTCCTTCCATCTTTCTACAGTTTCCTATGTCTCTGTCAAGGTATTCCCCATCTCGTCACAAATTAGCTTAGGTGTGACATTTCTCGTCAACGTCTTTATTTGTCAACACACTAAATCTCACTATTGTAGAGATTTTACTCAACACACCAAACCTCAATATTATAAGATATTTTAATCAACAGACGAAACCTCAGTTTTATAAATGACTTTACTCAATACACTAAACCTAACTACTGTAGAGATTTGACTTAACACACCAAAGCTTCAGTATTATAAGAGATCTTACTTAACACACCAAACCTAACTATTGTACAGATTTGACTTATTGTAGAGAATTCACAACATTATTCCATAAATTGTACATAATTTGGAGATAACACAGCATCACAAACTGACTGTAGATTTTAGAAAATAAATGAGTTTTGGCCAAACCCGTTTATTTGTGACCAGATGAGTTTCAAAAAGAATTAGAATTACAGTATTTGATTTTAATTTTCATATTTATTTCTGGATTTAGAAGAAATATGTGATAAATTTTCAGTATTTTACGTACTTTTGTTGCCCTAAAGAAAATCTAGGTATTGTTGCTTTTGCGTGCAGCTGAGGTGCGAAGTGTTACTGCCTTCACAATCCTAGGCATTTGAGGTAGGGATGCCAACTTCTGCCCTCTTCGCCTTTGTTCTCCAAGGTATGACCCAGATACCTGTATATTTTTTTTTTTGGAGGTTGGGTTGACCATGGTGCTGGCTGGTTCGAAAGAGTTCTGCCCCAGTGAGATATCAAACCAGGGGCCTTCTGGTCGGCAAGCGACTGCACTAACAACTACACCATCATTTATTCATTCGATAAATTCTCTATTCGATGTTCGTTTATTTCCCATTTTCTGAATCGCTGGCCAAAACCATTCTTCCACATCACTCTCAGACAGACAGACAGACAGACAGACAGACAGACAGACAGACAGACAGACAGACAGACAGACAGACAGACAGACAGATAGACAGACAGACGGACGGACGGACGGACAGATAGATAGACAGATAGATAGATAGATAGATAGATAGATAGATAGATAGATAGATAGATAGATAGATAGATAGATAGATAGATAGATAGATAGATAGATCTGCCATTCTTCAGCTGTTTTGTTAAGTGTCCAGGTCTCACATGCAAATGTTGCGATGGGAAAGATGCATGTCCTTAAAAATCCTATTTTTATAGTTCTGTCTGTTCCTCTCCACAAATTCTTTAGTTGTTTTACTTTCTGAAGAGCGATAGATGTCCTCCTTTTAATTTCCCTCATTGTATCTCTATTATTAGTTAGTAGTGATCCAAGATATTCAAAACTCTCCACTTCGTCCAGTTTTTCCTCATTGATACATATTTTAGCTGCCTTGTTTGTTTTGTCAGTTGTCATCAATTTAATTTTCTTCGCATTAAGGTAGAGGTTCTGCTCTTCACTATTCTTACGGACTGACATAATTAGTTTTTCCATTCCTTTTTGTGTTGTGGACAGTAACACTGTGTCATCAGCATATCTAATTTCTGGTATTTCATGACCTCCAATTGTTATGCCATTGTAATACTCTTTGTCTACATCTTCTCTAATATTCCTCATTATATTTTCAGTACACAAGTTAAATAAGTAAGGCGAAAATATGCACCCCCTGACGGACCCCTTGGTTTATGTCAAACCAAGTTGTTGTTTCACCATTTATTCTTACTGCTGCTTGTTGGTCTAGATACAGCAGTGATGTTAATTGTATCAAATGTGTTTGAAATCCCATTTTTCCATTATTTCCCAAAGTTTCTGGTGTTGTACACAATTAAATGCCTTTGGATAGTCTATAAAAGATAAATATAGATTCACATTAAATTATCTGCATTTCTCTATTATTAATCTTATATTGAATATATGATCTCTTGATCCTCTTCCTTGTCTAAAACTAGTTTGGACCGTATTGACTTCTTCTTCTATTTTCTTACGAAGTCTGCTCATTATGATTTTTAATAGAGTTTTACTGGCATGACTAATCAGGGCAACAGTTCTGTAGTTTATGCACAGTTTCAAGTTACCCCTTTTTTGGCAGTGGTATGAATATAGCCCTTTTCCATTTTTTTGGCCTAATACCTGAATGCCATATCTTTTTTACATAGTGCGTGATAGATTGTTGCAAATTCCTTTCCTCCTGCTTTAATAAGTTCAGCTGTTATCTCGTCACATCCTGGTGATTTCCCATTTTTCAGATTCTTTATTGTACATAAAACTTCTTCTATAGTCGGTTCGGGTTCCTTCTCTTCCAATAATAATTCACACTGTTGATTTCTGCTTTCACAGTCGATTGTTGCATTCATTCCTCTGCAATATTCCTTCCATCTTTCTACAGTTTCCTATGTCTCTGTCAAGGTATTCCCCATCTCGTCACAAATTAGCTTAGGTGTGACATTTCTCGTCAATGTCTTTATTTGTCAACACATTAAATCTCACTATTGTAGAGATTTTACTAAACACACCAAACCTCACTATTATAAGATATTTTAATCAACAGACGAAACCTCAGTTTTATAAATGACTTTACTCAATACACTAAACCTAACTACTGTAGAGATTTGACTTAACACACCAAAGCCTCAGTATTATAAGAGATTTTACTCAACACACCAAACCTAACTATTGTACAGATTTGACTTATTGTAGAGAATTCACAACATTATTCCATAAATTGTACATAATTTGGAGATAACACAGCATCACAAACTGACTGTAAATTTTAGAAAATAAATGAGTTTTGGCCAAACCCGTTTATTTGTGACCAGATGAGTTTCAAAATGAATTAGAATTACAGTATTTGATTTTAATTTTCATATTTATTTGTCGATTTAGAAGAAAAATGTGATAAATTTTCAGTATTTTACGTACTTTTGTTGCCCTAAAGAAAATCTAGGTATTGTTGCTTTTGCGTGCAGCTGAGGTGCGAAGTGTTACTGCCTTCACATTCCTAGGCCACTACAGTATTTGAGGTAGGGATGCCAACTTCTGCCCTCTTCGCCTTTGTTCTCCAAGGTATGACCCAGATACCTGTATATTTTTTTTGGAGGTTGGGTTGACCATGGTGCTGGCTGGTTCGAAAGAGTTCTGCCCAGTGCGATATCAAACCAGGGACCTTCTGGTCGGCAAGCGACTGCACTAACAACTACACCATCATTTATTCATTCGATAAATTCTGTATCCGATGTTCGTTTATTTCCCATTTTCTGAATCGCTGGCCAAAACCATTCTTCCACATCACTCTCAGACAGACAGACAGACAGACAGACAGACAGACAGACAGACAGACAGATAGATAGATAGACAGACAGACAGATAGACAGACAGACCGACAGACAGACAGATAGACAGACAGATAGACAGACAGACAGACCGACGGACGGACAGACAGATAGATAGACAGATAGATAGATAGATAGATAGATAGATAGATAGGTAGATAGATAGATAGATAGATAGATAGATAGATAGATAGATAGATAGATAGATAGATAGATAGATAGATAGATAGATCTGCCATTCTTCACTATTTAAACTCTGACATTTTAAAATCGGGCTGATAAATTGAGCTTTGTAATGTCAGCTTATTCACGGAAGTATTGACGGCCTCTGAAGAACAGAGAATGTTCTATTTATGGTGTAGAGGTGTCGCTGGGAACTGAACTTGTGAACCGAGGGTAGAACAAAAGGCTGTTGACAATAAAGTTAATGATTTCTCCAGACGGTTAGATCTCACGAGGAGATTGTTCTATGTGACCGAGTTCAGGAACATTTGTTCTTGAAAAAACTGTGTTATGCAAGAAGGTCTCCATAAATTATGTGCTGTCTCTTTTCTTGGAGAACGCTGTGATGCCACCAGCAGCACCAGCACCAGCACCGCAACCAGCACCACAACCAGCACCACCACCACCAGTACCACCAGCAGCACCAGCAGCACCAGCACTACCACCAGCACCAGCACCACCAGCACCAGCACCACCAGCACCACCAGCACCAGCACCAGAACCACCACCACCAGCACCACCACCAGCACCACAACCAGCACCACCACCAGCACCACCACCACCAGTACCAGCACCACAACCAGAACCACCACCACCACCCAGTACCACCACCAGCAAAAGCACCACAACCAAAACCACCACCAGTACCATCCACCAGCACCAGCACCACCACCAGCACCAGCACCACAACCAGCACCACCACCACCAGTACCACCACAACCAGCACCAGCACCATCAGCACCACCACCACCACCAGTACCAGCACCAGCACCACAATCAGCACCACCACCACCAGTACCACCACCAGCACCACCATCACCAGTACCACCACCACCAGCACCATCAGCACCAACACCACCAGTACCACCACCAGCACCACCATCACCAGTACCACCACCAGCACCAGCACCATCAGCACCAGCACCACAACCAGAACCACCACCACCACCACCAGTACCACCACCAGCACCAGCACCACAACCACCACCACCAATACCATCAACCAGCACCAGCACCACCACCAGCACCAGCACCACAACCAGCAGCACCACCGCCAGCATCAGCACCACTACCACCACCACTACCACCACCAGTACCACCACCAGCACCAGCACCACAACCACCACCACCACCAGTACCACCACCAGCACCAGCACCACCAGCACCATCAGCACCACCAGCACCAGTACCACCACCAGCACCATCAGCACCACCACCAGCACCACCATCACCAGTACCACCACCAGCACCAGCACCATCAGCACCATCAGCACAACCAGCACCACCACCACCAGTACCACCACCAGCACCAGCACCACAACCAGCACCAGCACCACCACTACCATCCACCAGCACCAGCACCAGCACCACCACCACCACCACCAGCACCACAACCAGCACCACCAGCACAACCAGCACCACCACCAGCACCACCACCACCAGTACCACCACCAGCACCATCAGCAGCACCACCACCACCACCAGCACCACCATCACCAGCACCATCACAGCACCACCACCAGTACCACCATTTTTTACCCCTATTTTTACCCTGGGAGAACTATCTAAATTGTTATCTGGTGGCCACATCCAGTTCATCTGCTTTCTTTCAATATAGGTTAATGCCGTCTTGCATCTATGTTAGCTTGGATGAAGGCAGATAGCGGTGTATGGTTCAATCTTACAAAAAGAAGAAGAAGAAAGAAAAAAATGGGGAAAGTGGTAAGAAACAAGAATGGCAGAAAGTAAGACGAACATATATAAATGAAGAACATACAACAATCCAATATTTAGGCAAACTACTTTTTCAAGGATCACATACATAAATAATACAGCAGATAAAAACATGAAAAACTGGTGAAAGATTAATGAAAATAGCTAGAATGTGGAGGGAGAGTAGAAACTAACTTCGTACGAGCAGAAGAAATTAATTTCTTACATGCAAATCGTTGTCTCCCTTATTATTTTTCTCACTATCTCCCTTATATTGTATCTCATTGTCTCCCTTATCTTATATCTCATTGTCTCCCTTATCTTATATCTCATTGTCTCCCTTATCTTATATCTCATTGTCTCCCTTATCTTATATCTCATTGTCTCCCTTATCTTATATCTCATTGTCTCCCTTATCTTATATCTCATTGTCTCCCTTATCTTATATCTCATTGTCTCCCTTATCTTATATCTCATTGTCTCCCTTATCTTGTATCTCACTGTCTCCATTATCTTCTATCTCACTGTCTCCTTATCTTCTATCTCATTGTCTCCCTTATCATGTGTCTCATCGTCTCCCCTGTCCTATATCTCATTGTCTCCCTAATCTTACATGTCATTGTCTGCCTTGCCATGTTTCTCATTGTCTCACTTTTCATGCATTTTATTGTCTCATTTATCATGCATCCCATTGTCTTACTTATCATGTATCTTATTATCTCACTTATCTCCTCCTAGGTAGCTAAAAGTCATGAAACACACACAAGGGGGCGGGGTTAAGGTCGTAACTCGACTCATCACTGCAGGTGGAAAAAGAACACTAAGGTTAGAGTTCAAGGTTAGAGGTTAAAGCTAGAATTAGGGTTAGAGATTAAGGCTAGTGTTTGAAGCTGGAGCTAGTATCAGGGTTAGAGGTCACAGTTAAGGGTTAGAAGTTACAGTTAACGGTTAGAGGTCACAGTTAAGGGTTAGAAGTTACAGTTAACGGTTAGAGGTCACAGTTAAGGGTTAGAGGTTACAGTTAACAGTTAGAGGTCACAGCTAAGGGTTAGAGATTAGGGCTAGCATTTGGGGTTAGAGTTCAGAGGTAGATGTTAAGGGTCAGAGCTAGATGTTCACTACTAAATCAGAGGTTACGCTTAGAGTTTAGGACTAGACGTTAGGGTTACAGATGAGAAGTTTGGGTTAGAGGTTAGAGGCTAATGTTAGGGTTGGAGATTAGAGTTAAGGGTCAGAGGTTACGGTTAAAGATTAGAGGTGAAGGGGCAGGGTTAGACATTAGGGCTATGGTTAGGTGTCAGGGTTAGGGTTAAAGGTCAGGGTATAGCGTCAAAGTTCAAGGTTATAAGTTAGAATTAATGTTAGAATTATGGAAAGAATATAACTGTCAATCCTTCTGTATGTCTTTTCTTTGGATACCAACCCGTCAGTAATAGAAACCACTCAAAAAAGTCACAGTTTGTCATATTCAGAACTAACACCCAGGTAAGGGGAATGCCTAGGACCATCCATGTTTGGCTTTGACTTAAAAAAAAAGATTTTTTTTTAAAGCAAGAAACCAAAAATCGTTTCAGATCTGGACTTTTTTAAACAAAGTCCTCCAGATAATGGAGTTCTGGTACATATCGATCTAGAGTAGAGGCCGCGCGTTGAAGAACAATTTGACTGCAACAAAAAGTTCCAAGTCATTAACCCAACGACTTAAGTGTTATAAAGCAAGGTTAATCAATAGATCGAACGTATTTTCGTTGTTGATTGATTGATTTTGTCGCAAAAAGGCACTAGCCAGGGAAAACGTATATTTCCTTTTTGCTTTTGTTTTTTTTTTTTAGACTAAACGTTAAGAAATGCACAGAAAAAATATTATGTTATCACGCATCTTGACATCATAATGGTCATTTTCAACATAGTAATTATATTATCATGTGGTCAGATTAATGATCATCATTATACTATCACGTGGTCAGGTTCATGGTCATCATTATATTATCACGTGGTCAGATTAGTGATCGCCATTGTATTATCACGTGGCCTACAAACTGATTATCATTATCATGTGGTCAAATATCATGATCATCATTATATCTTCACGAGGTTAGATTCATGATCATCATTATATTATCACATGGTCAGATTAAAAATCATCATTATATTATAACGTGGTCGGATGTATGATCATCATTATCATGTGGTAATAAATTGTGATTATTATTATCATAATTATCACGTGATCAGGCATCATCACCATCATAATTATCACGTGATCAGGCATCATCACCATCATAATTATCACGTGATCAGGCACCGTTATCATCATAATTATCACGTGATCAGGCACCGTTATCATCATAATTATCACGTGATCAGGCACCGTTATCATCATAATTATCACGTGATCAGATATTATTATCAGTACCATCACTAAAAGGAACCCTGCTGGTTTGGGAAGACATGTCCCTCGACATTTTCCAGTTCTAGAATCCTTTCACAAGCTGTGTTAATAATTCCCCCTACTGACCAAGGAGTCAAAACTGTTTTTTAGTATCTCTCTCGGTCTTCCTCTGCATGTTTTCTTGTATTTATCTCCACTCTTTAGGTCGATTTTCTTTTCCCGACTTTCCTTCTTACTTTCTTTTTTCTTTCTTTTCTTATTCTTTCTTTCTTTCTTTCCTTCTTTTTTTCTTTCTTCTTTCTTTCTTTCTTTCTTTCGTTCGTTCGTTCTTTCTTTTTTCTTTCTTTCTTCGTCTTTTTCGGTTCCTCCTTCTCCTTTTTCTTCTTTTTCTTTCTGTCCATCTTTCATTCTTCTTCTTCTTTTCCTCCTCCTGTTCCTTCTCCTTCTTCATCATTCTTTCTTTCTTTCTTTCTTTTTCTTCTACTCCTCCTCTTACTTCTCTTCTTTCTACTTCTTCTTTGTTTCTTTGTTTGTTTGTTTGGTTTTTCTTCTGCTCCTCCGCTTCCTCGTCGTCCTTCTTTTTCTCCTTCTTATTTCTTTCTATCTTTCTTTCTTCTTTTCTGCTCCTCATCCTCCTCCTCCTCCTTCTTCTCCTTCTCCTCCTCCTCAACCTTCTTCTTCTTATTCTTCTTCTTCTTTCTTTCCTTACTTTTTGTGTTTCTTCTTCTTCTGCTCCTCCTCTTTCCTTGTTCTTTCTTTCTTTCTTTCTTTCTTTCTTATTGATATTCGTATTCATCTTCTCCATGCTTCTTCTTCTTCTTTCTTTCTGTTTCTTCTTCTTCTATTCCTCCACGCTTCTTCTTCTTTGTTTCTTTGTTTCTATTTCTTCTTCTTCAATGTCCATTGACAACAGACAAAGGTTTTCTTTACAAGGAATAACAGTTGAACGCATAAGCTGCTTCACATTAGCAGTTGTTAAGCAGAAACTAACACTTCATCATCATCATCACGTGCCGTGCCGACTGGCGTTGGCTATTATGCTTCTCTAGAGTATCCGATCCTTCATGCAGGCCATCAGTTCAGTTGGTGATCTCCTCTCACACCATCCCGTCAGGCTGTCCAGTATCATTTCTCTAACACTTACCACGCTATAATAGCAGTTCTTGAATCTGGTGAGAGTTGCTGGAATCTGCAGGAAAGAGTCCGGCTGGAGTCTGTAGGAAAAAGCCTGGTTAGAATCTGCAGTAAAGACCTTCGCTAGAGTCTGTAACAAAGAACCTGGCTGGATTCTGTAGGAAAGAGCTTGGCTGGATTCTGTAGGAAAGAGCCTGGCTAGAGTCTGTATGAAAGAAACTGGTGGATTCAGAAGGAAAGTGTTTGGTTGGATTCTGTAGGAAAGAGCCAGCTGGAGTGTGTAGAAGGAGCCAACTTGGAGTGTGTAGGAAAGAACCTGGCTGGAGTGTGTAGGAAAGAACCTGGCTGGAGTGTGTAGGAAAGAACCTGGCTGGAGTGTGTAGGAAAGAACCTGGCTGGAGTGTGTAGGAAAGAGCCGGCTGGAATCTAGAGGAAAGAACCTGACTGGTTTCTGTAGGCAAGCACCTGATTGGTTTCTGTAGAAAGAGACAGTCTGGAGTGTGTAGGAAAGAGACAGTCTGGAGTGTGTAGGAAAGACCCAGACTAGAGACTGTAGGAAAGTGCCTGAGTAGACCCAGTAGGAAAGATCCTGGCTAGAATCTGTAAGAAAGAGCCCAGTTGGAGGCTGTAGGAAAGAACCTGGCCGAATTCTGTAGGAAAGAACCTGGCTGAATTCTGTAGGAAAGAACATGGTTGGATTCTGTAGGAAAGAACCAGACTGGAGTCTGTAGGAAAGAGCCCGGCTCGAGTCTGTAGTAAAGATCCTTTCTGGAGGCTGTAGGAAAGAGCCTGGCTGGAATCTGTAGGAACGAGACTGGCTAGAGTCTGTATGAAAGAGACTGACTAGATTCTGTAGTAAAGAGCCTGGCTGAAGGTTGCAAGAAAGAGCCTGGTTAGATTCTGTAGGAAAGAGCTTGGCTAGATTCTGTAGAAAAGAGCCATGCTAGAGTCTGTATGAAAGTTCCTGCTAGAGACCCAGCTGGAATCTGTAAGAAAGAGCCCAGTTGGAGGCTGTAGGAAAGAACCTAACTGGATTCTGTAGGAAAGAACATGGCTGGATTCTGTAGGAAAGAGCCTGGCTGGATTCTGTAGGAAAGAGCCTGGCTGGATTCTGCAGGAAAGAACCCGACTGGAGTCTGTAGGAAAGAGCCCTGCTCGAGTCTATAGTAAAAATCCCGACTTGAGACTGCAGGAAAGAGTCCGGCTGGAATCTGTAGGAAAGAGCCAGCTGGAGTCTGTAGGAAAGAACATGGCTGGATTCTGTAGGAAAGAGGCAGAATGGAGTCTGTACGAAAGGAAGTCACTGGTTTCTGTAGGAAAGAACATGGTCGGATTCTGTAGGAAAGAGCCAGGCTGGAGTCTACTAAATAACCTTGCTGGATTCTATGGAATGAGCCAGGCTGGAGTTTGTAGGAAAGAGCGTGGCTGTAGACTGTAGGAAAGAGCCTTGGTAGAGCCTGTAGAAAAGAACCTGGCTAGAGCCTGCAAGAAAGAGCCTGGCTAGAGTCTGTAGGAAAGAGTCTGGGTAGAGTCTGTAGGAAGGAGCCATACTGGTGTCTGTAGGACAGTGCCTGGCTGGATTCTGTAGTAAAGACCCTGGCTATATTCTCTAGGAAATAGCCTAGCTGGGGTACGTAGGAAAGAGCCTGGCTATATTCTCTAGGAAATAGCCTGACTGGGGTCCGTAGGAAAGAGTCTGGCTATATTCTCTAGGAAATAGCCTAGCTGGGGAACGTAGGAAAGAGCCTGGCTATATTCTCTAGGAAATAGAGTGACTGGGGTCCGTAGGAAAGAGCCTGGCTATATTCTCTAGGAAATAGCCTGACTGGGGAACGTAGGAAAGAGCCTGGCTATATTCTCTAGGAAATAGCTTGACTGGGGTCCGTAGGAAAGAGCCTGGCTATATTCTCTAGGAAATAGCCTGACTGGGGAACGTAGGAAAGAGCCTGGCTATATTCTCTAGGAAATAGCCTGACTGGGGTCCGTAGGAAAGAGCCTGGCTATATTCTCTAGGAAATAGTTTGACTGGGGTCCGTAGGAAAGAGCCTGGCTGGAGTCTTCAGGTAAGAGCCCGACTGGAGGATGTAGAAAAGAACCTGGCTGGTTCCTGTAGGAAAGAACCTTTCTGGATTCTGTAGAAAATAGCCAGGCTAGAGTCTGTGTGAAAGAACCTGGCTAGAGTCTGCAGGAAAGAGCCTGGCTGGGGTCTGTAGGAAAGAGACTGGCTAGAGTCTGTAGGAAGGAGCCATACTGGTGTCTGTAGGACAGTGCCTGGCTGGATTCTGTAGTAAAGACCCTGGCTATATTCTCTAGGAAATAGCCTAGCTGGGGTCCGTAGGAAAGAGCCTGGCTATATTCTCTAGGAAATAGCCTAGCTGGGGTCCGTAGGAAAGAGCCTGGCTATATTCTCTAGGAAATAGCCTAGCTGTGTCCGTAGGAAAGAGCCTGGCTATATCTCTAGGAAATAGCCTGACTGGGGTCCGTAGGAAAGAGCCTGGCTATATTCTCTAGGAAATAGCCTGACTGGGGTCCGTAGGAAAGAGCCTGGCTATATTCTCTAGGAAATAGCCTGACTGGGGTCCGTAGGAAAGAGTCTGGCTATATTCTCTAGGAAATAGCCTGACTGGGGTCCGTAGGAAAGAGCCTGGCTATATTCTCTAGGAAATAGCCTGACTGGGGTCCGTAGGAAAGAGCCTGGCTATATTCTCTAGGAAATAGCCTGACTGGGGTCCGTAGGAAAGAGCCTGGCTGGAGTCTTCAGGTAAGAGCCCGACTGGAGGATGTAGAAAAGAACCTGGCTGGTTCCTGTAGGAAAGAACCTTTCTGGATTCTGTAGAAAATAGCCAGGCTAGAGTCTGTGTGAAAGAACCTGGCTAGAGTCTGCAGGAAAGAGCCTGGCTGGGGTCTGTAGGAAAGAGACTGGCTAGAGTCTGTAGGAAAGATCCTGGCTAGAATCTGTAGGAAAGAACCTTTCTGAATTCTGTAGGAAAGAACCATGCAGCAGTCTGTAGGAAAGAGCCTGGCTGGATTCTGTAGGAAAGAGCCTGGGTAGAGTCCTTTGGAAGAACCTGGATGGATATTGTATGAAAGAACCAGGCTGGATTCTGTAAGAAAGATACAGGCTGGAGTCCGTAGGAAAGAGCCTGTCTGGAGTCTGTATGAAAGTACCTGACTGGATTCTGTAGTAAAGAACCTGGCTTGATTCTGTAGTAAAGAACCTGGCTTGATTCTGTAGTAAAGAACCTGGCTTGATTCTGTAGTAAAGAACCTGGCTTGATTCTGTAGTAAAGAACCCGGCTGGAGTCTGTAGTAAAGATCCTGGTATACAACCGTATTAAAAGCATTCTCTCCAGAATTTTTGTGTCAGTGTCATTTTACACTTCTGAAGCAAACTGGTCCAGAACAAAGGGCTAGAGCAGTGGATCTTAACCTGGGGTCCATTTACCCACAGGGCCACCTCGAAAGTATTGATGGGGTTCCACGATCCAGAAAATGGGTCGGTCTGATTGTGTTTTATTTGTTTCTTTATTTTTAGTGACGGGCTCACGACTGTTCTCAGACCAAAAAAAATGGGGGGGGGGGGGGAATGTCCGTGGCTCTTCTTAGACCAGAAAGGCTGTTCTTAGATCGAAAATTGGGTCCATGGCTGTTCTCAGACTAGAAAGGGGGATTCTTGGTTGTTTTTAGATAGAAAATGATGGGGCCCATGGCTGTTCTCAGACCATAAATGGGGTTCTTGACTCTTCTTAGATCGAAAATGAGGGTCCATGGCTGTTCTCAGACCAGAGAGAGAGAGAGAGAGTCCTACAGCTCTTCTGAAACAGGAAAACAGGAAAGATAACCCATGGCCGAAGAAAAGTTTAGAACCACTGAACTGGAAAGATTAAAAAAAACGGCGTGGGGTGGAGTGGACGAAGTTTTTTTTTTTTTTGGGGGGGGGGGGTATGGTGAATAAAAGAATGTAATTACACAGATAATTCTAGATAACTTTTTTTCAGACTTAAAAAAAGCATAAAAAATAGGGAAACAAGATTGGAGAGGGAAAAAAACATAACAGGAAATACAAAAATAAAACACACAGGGCCATCTGAAAACAGTTGTTCCAGAAACTGGATGAACTCTTCACTTTCCGTTGGATATGAAACCAGAAACTGGATGAACTCTTCACTTTCCGTTGGATATGAAACCAGAAACTGGATGAACTCTTCACTTTCCGTTGGATATGAAACCAGAAACTGGATGAACTCTTCACTTTCCGTTGGATATGAAACCAGAAACTGGATGAACTCTTCACTTTCCGTTGGATATGAAACCAGAAAATGACTGGGGAGAAAAAAAAAGGGAGCTTATTGAAAACTGGTGCAGAATTTCAGCTTAATGTCTGTGGAGGCTGAAGATACGCTGACCTGTAAGGGATATCCATGTAATCCCACAGAATCCCTCAGTCTGAACATATTAAAGATGCATGGGGGAAGATTTCCGAGAAAAGATTGATCACGTCCAGGTTATGGAGAATAATATCTTTGTAATTGTTTCTGTTAAGGTCTGTCTTAATATCGTAGACTTCTTTACGGAACTGAAGCCACTGTGAGACGTTCCTTCAAGTGCGTGTTCAATTCTCTTACTTGCACAGCCAGGGTATAGAGTAAAAGATGTCCAGCTTGCGGCCTGTGGGACACCTGCGGCCCGTGGAGATGTTATATGCGGCAAGCGAGATTATTATGTAGATGTGAAAGGTAAAATCCCCGTTTTTCTGCCATTAAGACATATTGGATACGGTGTTATCCCCGTATTTCCAATATCTTCGGTTCATGAAAGTCTGATTGGTCAGAACCATGCCTGACAGCATTTACCCCCTCAGATTTCTCTGGTACCCATTTTTTTAGAGGCTGGGTGGAACACCACCTATGGTGGTAACAGAAAAAAAGCTACTGCTGGGATTCGAACACGATATCACTGGGTTAGTGGACCGAGCGTCTAACCACTCAGCCAATCAGGCCACCATTATGTAAATGTAGTAAATTTGATTAAAATTAATATTCTGATCTAAGAAGCGATTGGTTTTCGTTTTATCATGAGAAAAAAAATCATCGAATCTCCAACTTCGAAAGGAGATAAGAAAATAGGAATAAGACGTTCTCCAACTTCGGCAGAAGATAAGAAAATAGGAAAAAGTGGTTCTACAATTCCAGGAGAAGACGAAAAATATGAAACATCTTTCTTGCTCTTATAATTGCAGAGTAATTCTATTTAGACTGATCTTTTATGGATTTCTTCATTAATAATTACAAATTAGTAGAGAGAATATGCAATTATCCTAGTTGAAGCTCCACGAGGGAGATGGATATGACTTTGGCTAACACTAATTCAGCCAATCATTCACCCAGCCCATGTCCACGATCGGCCCACGAAGCAGTTACCATTCAGTACACTTTGTGGCGTCCTGCAGGGCAGCAACACATTCTCTCCACTTCTCACGGTCTGCGGCCAGCCTCTGTATTGTTCCCCAGCTGTGCTGCATGCTACTCATGTCCGCTATGTACAGTTCTCCTCCAGGTAGTCCTTGGGTCGTCCTCTCTTTCTCTTTCCCTCGGGTGTCCATCTTATGGATGTTTTAGCCATGTTGCTGGGGTCTCTTCGGAGCACACGACCACTCTATTTCCAGCAACTTTTTGCTGTTATGACATACATCTCTTCTAGTTCACACTGGGCAAGTAGGTCTCTATTATTTCTTGTCTGTGGCCAGTAAATATTTAAAATCTTTCTGAGGCAGGTTGTGTTGAATGAGGACAATTTTCCCATTTCCTTTTTCAGTTGTTCTCCAGCATTCTGCTCCGTAGGGGAGTATGGGTAACACACAACTTTGGTTCTAATACTGTGTTGGGAGGACTTTAATACTAAGTGCGTTATCTTAAACAACCCTCCACAGATCGTCAGTCTATTTCTGTCTGGCACTCTCTCTCTCCCTCTCTATCTCTCTATATCTTTCTCCCTCTATCTGTATCTCTCTCCCTCTCTATCTCTCTCCCTCTTTCTCCCTCTCTCTCTCCCTCTCTCTATCTCTCTCTATCTCTCTCCCTCTCTCTATCTCTCTCTCCATCTCTCTCTCACTCTCTCTCTATCTCTCTCTCTCCCTCTCTCTCTGTCTCTCCCCTCCCTCCCTGCTCTCAGATCTTGGTGTCTTTCATATCATTTGTAAAATGCAAAATGAGTTTCTATGCAAGCTCCACCACTGTGCTGGCCACGCTGATCCATACTCTCTCTGAAAGGAAGTATCAGCCCGTTACTAACACGTGCATGAAGAGAGGTACCGGGTCTTGACCAGGTCTGGTTTGCCTGGCCCCGACATTTGTACCACCACTCCAGCATTTTCATCACGGCTGATGTGCAACTCCAGCCAAACTGATTCTTTAATGACAAAGTCTATCACAATCTGGACAGAGAAGAATAGACCTCAAGATCGTAAGACTCTGTATAGGCCACAACAGACTGAGATATTACTGTAGCATGGCCTTGTAAGTAATGATTATCGTTATTTTTATTATTATTAATGCATATGATTATGAATATATTGTAGGCATAATAGTAACATCCATCTTATAGCAACAGAAAAAAGTAAATAGGAAAATTAGAGCAAGGTAGAAAAACAAACTTCCCATGACACTAGTATGACTGGACGCTGACGCAAGTAAACAGAATAGAAAAAAACGAATAGAAGAGACAGACACAATGAAAAGCTAGGACGTCAATGAAAGAAGCCCGAAGACGGAGGAACAAGGATGGACATGGATCAGACAGACAAGAGGAGAACCAGATAAGAACAGCAGAAGGGCAACACAGATCAGAAAAAGAACGGAAGAACAGTAGATCGGAGAGGACAGAAACACAGAAGAACAAGAACGAGAACGAGACGCTATAGAATCAGTAGTTTTAGACTGAAGATGTGATTCAAGTGATTAAGAAGATTTGATATTTTTGGAGCTTCGAATAAAGTGATTTTAGACGAGAAACTAGTTGACCACGTGTTACAGATCTATTAGAAAACAGAGTTTAGAATCGCCATAGTATCACGTGTAGAGTATTTTGAAGTGGAGAACATTGACGAAAATGTTGCATGCAGAATATGATACATTTTGATGATTGTAAACAAATGATTAAGTGATTCAATCTAAGTGATGTTATCAACAATACATCTTGAACTTAATTGTCAGAACAAAATAAGGCAGTGAACTTTTCATCGGATCTGATCTAGTGAATGTGGTAAAGTTTTGTGAAACCTGTCATGTGTTAATCAAAGAGCATCTGTAAGATTCAGTACTATAGAACCGTTCAGAAATATATAATTCACAAATGTCAATGTTATATTGCATGTATCACAAGCTGAAGATAGGCTACAACAGACTGAGATATTACATATATCACAAGTTGAAGATGGGCCACAACAGACTGAGATATTATTTATATCACAAGCTGAATATGGGCCACAACAGATTGATATATTACAAGTATCACAAGCTAAAGATAGACGCAACAGTCTGATATATCACAAGTATCACAAGCTAAAGATAGACGCAACAGTCTGAGATATCACAAGTATCACAAGCTAAAGATAGACGCAACAGTCTGATATATCACAAGTATCACAAGCTAAAGATAGACGCAACGGTCTGAGATATTACAAGTATCACAAGCTAAAGATAGACGCAACAGTCTGATATATCACAAGTATCACAAGCTAAAGATAGACGCAACAGTCTGAGATATCACAAGTATCACAAGCTAAAGATAGACGCAACAGTCTGATATATCACAGGTATCACAAGCTAAAGATAGACGCAACAGTCTGAGATATCACAAGTATCACACGCTAAAGATAGACGCAACAGTCTGATATATCACAAGTATCACAAGCTAAAGATAGACGCAACAGTCTGAGATATCACAAGTATCACACGCTAAAGATAGACGCAACAGTCTGATATATCACAAGTATCACAAGCTAAAGATAGACGCAACGGTCTGAGATATTACAAGTATCACAAGCTAAAGATAGACGCAACAGTCTGAGATATCACAAGTATCACAAGCTGAAGATAGACGCAACGGTCTGAGATATTACAAGTATCACAAGCTGAAGATGGGTCACAACAGACTGAGATGTCATAAGTATCACAAACTAAAAATAGGCACAACAGACTGAGATATAACAAGTGTAACAAGCCGAAGATATACAAAACAGACCGAGATACTACAAGTATCACAAGCTGAAGAAAGGCCACAACACACTGAGATATTACATTTAAAACAAGCAGAAAACAACGAGAAAGTATGAGATCAATTGTGTTGTTAGAAAACGACACCCCAACATCTCATACAAGACTTCCCGGCCTTTAAAGAGCAAAGAAGCCATGCCCGGCCATCAACAGTACCAATCAAGGCTAAGGTGTATAGCGATGTCCACAGCCTGAGACGGACTGCTGCCTTATTCAAAGGCATCCAAACTTTCATCCGGGAACGCTTAAAGAAGAGCAACAGTAAATTATGGAAAGAGACTTTGTGCTCCAGCAAGCTAAAAAAAAAAAGGCTGATGCACAACCCGTGGCCGGCTAAGCATCATCAGTTATCTCAAAGCACCCGTTGACTATGGAAACTATTGTTTACGAGGCCATTATCTAGAGATTTGTCTTAAAACCCGATAGTCCGGACACATTAAGCGAGGGGAGATAATCGAAGCGAATATTTACATAGAGACTGAGGCGATGACAAGGGCAGATGATGCGAAGTACAAATATGAGATGAGACAAACAAGAAAAGGAGAATGTATGTGGATCTTATGTTGGGGAATGTATGTAGAGCGTATGTATCACATGGATCGCGTTTATTAAGACTCGTATGAATGAGTTAAGATAAATTGTTTCAGTGAGTTCTGATCAATTATTTTGTAAAAAACTGGCATTTATATAAATATGCCAGCTGGCTATTTTCTTCTTTTTCTTCTTCCTCCTCGTTCTCCTCTTCCGCATCATCATCATCATCATCATCATCATCATCATCATATGCCGCCACCCAATAGGATTCTAGCTAAATGAAAATCTCGTATTTTTATTTCGTCTTTTTGGTTCTTGTGTAGCAGAATAACAAGCTGAGTCACATTAACTTCTTTATGTTGTCCACCAGTCCATATTGGTGAGTCCTCCAGCTCATTTTCCCTGAACTTTTACCTTTAGCGTGATTTTCATTATTGCATATGCTCTTTTGTATGACCAAAATATGTTAACACTTTCATTCTTTTTTTTTTAACAAATGTATTTCTCTTTTCCATTTCATTGCAAGCGGTGCTTCCTTTTTTTTAGAGTGTCCTTCTGCTTGTGGAGAAAGTGTCATTCTCTTTTTTACACACGTAATTAGGACCTCAGTTATTGTCAGTCTTTTGTCAACTTTATTTTCTTGTCAGTATTTTCGTGTAAATCTCTGTTTCTTTGACAATTTCTTCTTATAAATATTTTATTATCTATCTCTTATTGCACATTTCTTATTACAATCTCTTATTGTCTTCTTCTTCTTCTTCTTCTTCGTTCACTTCTACCACCAAAAACCGCACTGTGAACCTACTGAATTCACGCCTGTGGTCCTCGTTAGGTCCCGTGGTCCCCTGTGTGGTCCAAAATAGACCATACGAGTTCCACGAAAGGACCACAAGGGGTTCAGAGTATCACAGTGCTTTAGCCTGTATTCTTGGTGGGTCTCAGAAGCGGGATTGCGTGACACCGTGGTTTTCATTGCACCAGTTTGGTCTAGGGTTGGACTTTCTCACCGGAAGACCTCGACGTGTTTGGAATATCAGTGCATCCCCGCTGGGTGAGAGGCGTTAGCCCACCCAGGTCAGAGTTGGACTTTCTCACCGGAAAACCTCGACGTGTTTTGAGATACCCGTGTATCACCGCCGGGTGAGAGGTGGTCGCCCATCCAGTCCAGGGTTGGACTTTCTCACCGGAAAACCTCAGCGTGATTAGGATACGCAGACATCCCCGCCGGGTGAGAGGTGGTTGCCTATCTAGACTTCCCTGGTCCAGTGTCTCCGACTTCAGCATTTTGCAGTCGTGGGCGCTACCCTTCCTAGTTGTGCCCAGGATGGAGCTTTTGTCCAGGAGGATGAATCCTCGCCACTAGTGACTTCTACCCCTGGGTTGAGCCGGTTTAGGCATTATCCCAGTATGGGCGTGTTTGGGACGGGACGGACTGCTGCCTTATTCAAAGGCATCCAAACTTTCATCCGGGAACGCTTAAAGAAGAGCAACAGTAAATTATGGAAAGAGACTTTGTGCTCCAGCAAGCTAAAAAAAAAAAGGCTGATGCACAACCCGTGGCCGGCTAAGCATCATCAGTTATCTCAAAGCACCCGTTGACTATGGAAACTATTGTTTACGAGGCCATTATCTAGAGATTTGTCTTAAAACCCGATAGTCCGGACACATTAAGCGAGGGGAGATAATCGAAGCGAATATTTACATAGAGACTGAGGCGATGACAAGGGCAGATGATGCGAAGTACAAATATGAGATGAGACAAACAAGAAAAGGAGAATGTATGTGGATCTTATGTTGGGGAATGTATGTAGAGCGTATGTATCACATGGATCGCGTTTATTAAGACTCGTATGAATGAGTTAAGATAAATTGTTTCAGTGAGTTCTGATCAATTATTTTGTAAAAAACTGGCATTTATATAAATATGCCAGCTGGCTATTTTCTTCTTTTTCTTCTTCCTCCTCGTTCTCCTCTTCCGCATCATCATCATCATCATCATCATCATCATCATCATATGCCGCCACCCAATAGGATTCTAGCTAAATGAAAATCTCGTATTTTTATTTCGTCTTTTTGGTTCTTGTGTAGCAGAATAACAAGCTGAGTCACATTAACTTCTTTATGTTGTCCACCAGTCCATATTGGTGAGTCCTCCAGCTCGCTTTCCCTGAACTTTTACCTTTAGCGTGATTTTCATTATTGCATAGCTCTTTTGTATGACCAAAATATGTTAACACTTTCATTCTTTTTTTTTTAACAAATGTATTTCTCTTTTCCATTTCATTGCAAGCGGTGCTTCCTTTTTTTTAGAGTGTCCTTCTGCTTGTGGAGAAAGTGTCATTCTCTTTTTTACACACGTAATTAGGACCTCAGTTATTGTCAGTCTTTTGTCAACTTTATTTTCTTGTCAGTATTTTCGTGTAAATCTCTGTTTCTTTGACAATTTCTTCTTATAAATATTTTATTATCTATCTCTTATTGCACATTTCTTATTACAATCTCTTATTGTCTTCTTCTTCTTCTTCTTCTTCGTTCACTTCTACCACCAAAAACCGCACTGTGAACCTACTGAATTCACGCCTGTGGTCCTCGTTAGGTCCCGTGGTCCCCTGTGTGGTCCAAAATAGACCATACGAGTTCCACGAAAGGACCACAAGGGGTTCAGAGTATCACAGTGCTTTAGCCTGTATTCTTGGTGGGTCTCAGAAGCGGGATTGCGTGACACCGTGGTTTTCATTGCACCAGTTTGGTCTAGGGTTGGACTTTCTCACCGGAAGACCTCGACGTGTTTGGAATATCAGTGCATCCCCGCTGGGTGAGAGGCGTTAGCCCACCCAGGTCAGAGTTGGACTTTCTCACCGGAAAACCTCGACGTGTTTTGAGATACCCGTGTATCACCGCCGGGTGAGAGGTGGTCGCCCATCCAGTCCAGGGTTGGACTTTCTCACCGGAAAACCTCAGCGTGATTAGGATACGCAGACATCCCCGCCGGGTGAGAGGTGGTTGCCTATCTAGACTTCCCTGGTCCAGTGTCTCCGACTTCAGCATTTTGCAGTCGTGGGCGCTACCCTTCCTAGTTGTGCCCAGGATGGAGCTTTTGTCCAGGAGGATGAATCCTCGCCACTAGTGACTTCTACCCCTGGGTTGAGCCGGTTTAGGCATTATCCCAGTATGGGCGTGTTTGGGACGGGACGGACCTCTAGGGCAGAGGTACTGTGACATTCATAGCCTTCAAGATTCACCCCTGGTATGAGCCGGTTTAGGCAAAATTCACCAGTATGGGTGGTTATCAGGCGTTACCGACCTCTAGAGCGGAGGTGGCATGACATGTCTAGCCATCGAGTTCGACCCCTGGTGTGTGCCGGTTTAGGCATATTTCACCAGTGTAGGTGTATTTCGGACGTAGGCGGCCTCTAGAGCAGAGGTGCCGTGGTATAGTTCTCGTAGCGATACTGCTGGACATACCAGGTTAAACTTCACTTTCCACCACCTTTTCCCATCGGCGCCGCACAGCAACCTTTATTTCCGCATTTACTTCCTTAACCGGGAGGAGCTTCACTCCACGCGCGGCATTTGAAAAGTTAAGCCAGCAGTGACTTAACCTCTGGGACAAGCTGGTTCATGCATTTCACCCGATATGACTGCACTCAGGACGTGGCTGACCTCCAGACCAGAGGTGCCGTGATTTGACTGTTTGCTTCGCTTTATTCTTTCAACCACCTTTTCCGCAGTGATGCTGCGCGGCAACCTCATCTGCAAATTTCTTCATTGGCCGGGAAGAGCACCGCTCCACGCACGGCAGCTGAAGATCTCGCCAACAGCGGCAGATGAGCTACCAAACGTGACACTCATCTACCCTAAGTAACTGGTTTTCAGGCGCCAGATATTCGCCCTCGCCCCTTCTCCTGTCAGTTTAAAACAGTTCTGCCACGGGAAGGCCAGGAGCTGGACTTGACTGCCAGAGGCTGTTTGTGGCGCGTTTGCAGTCCTTAGAACCTCTCTTATTGTGAATTTCCTTATTATCTATCTCCTATTGTAAATCTCATATCATCTATCTCTTATTGTAAAACGCTTATTATCTATCTGTTATTGTAAATCTCTTATTGTAAAACGCTTATTATCTGTCTGTTATTGTAAATCTCTTATTGTAAAACGCTTATTATCTATCTGTTATTGTAAATCTCTTATTGTAAAACGCTTATTATCTATCTGTTATTGTAAATCTCTTATTCTCTATATCTTATTACCTATCTCTTATTATCTATATCGTATTATCTATATCGTATTATCTATATCGTATTATCTATATCGTATTGTAAATCTCTTTTAATCTATTTCTTATTGTAAATTTCTTTTTATCTATCTCTTATTGTAAATCTCATATTATCTCTCTCTTATTATCTATCTCGTATTATCTATCTCTTATTGTCAGTCTCTTCTTAACATTATCTTTTTCTTAATCTGTTCTTGCAAATCTATCCGTATTAGTTTATTCTTGCAATCTGTTATTGCTAGTGTCTTATTATAAAACTCATGTTGTAAATCTCTTCTTTTCAATCTATTCTTGTAAATCTCTCCACAATCAACAATAACTGTAGCTCTGTAATATCGTAGAAAAGCTGAAGAAGTCCACTGAAGAGATAACTGCCACAAATAACCATTAAAAAACGGTAAAGGTAGTCCCATAGGAAACGCCGTAAGGGATGAAGCGTTAGAGACTTTATTATGCTGGGCCATCAGAGTATGGGGTAGGGTGGGCCAGTTCCTTTCCTCGCTGCCTTTCCTTCTCAGATTTTCTCTGGTACCCATTTTATGAAGCTGGGTCGACCTCCGGGCCGTACTGGTCGGAAAAAAAAATCCCGCTCAGCTAGAGGTTCGAACCCTCGATCATTCGGTTGCTAGACGAGTGCTCTAACCATTACGCTAGCCGGTCCCTAAATAACCATTAGTTGATCTAAATTAAAGGAGAAAGTTAAAGAAGTATACAGAGGATGATGATGATAATGATGATGATGATGATGACGATGATGATGATGATGAATGAGAAGAAGAAAGGAAACGGTCTTCTCTGTGTCACATTATTGGACGTTTATTGTGTGTAAATCTTATCCTGGTATTAAATAAATAATTGCGTAAAATGTGGAGAGTGGATTAAATTTTCTCACAGTTAATATTAACTCACGGAAAACTTGACCAAGAATCTCCAGACAAAAAAAAAAAAAACAACTTTATAATAAACATATCCGCCATTTTTAAAAGCCAGCCAATAGCGAGGCATCGAACTCTAATTTATATATTAATTTAAAATGTATTATCCTCAAACAAACAAAAGAAAGAAACAATCAGAAGACCACAATTATTTATTTGTGACCTTTTACAAAGCTACAAGCGACAGGCAGTAAGGAAAAGTGTTAGACAGGATGTTTCCAACTCATCTCTTAGTACTGTTTATCTGTCTGTTTATCTGTCTAACTGTTTTGTTCATTTTCCTGCGCTTGCGTTTATCGTTGTTTCATCTGTTTGAAAACTTACATCTTACTTCTTCTTACATCTTTCCCGTGCCGTTAAACGTCACATTGGGCCCGCATGTCAAGATTTCCTGTCCTCGACGAGCTTTTCATTCTCATTAAGGGATGTTATGTCCACTGAACTGGCATCTTTTAACAGCGTCCTCGTTAGAGTTTCACGTGGTCGACCTCTTTTTCTTCGGCCTGTTGTGTTCCACTTCAATAGTTTGTTTTGGGATTCTCTGATTGTTTCTTCTCATCAAATGACAGACATATGTCCATCTTCTTTTTTTTTTGATCACCCATGAGACAGGATGTTGTTTTTGTTCATCTGTCTTATCTCTGCGTTGTTCTTGAGTTGGTTCCACTCTGTACAGAGTATTTTCCTCAGATATTTGTTTTCGAAAGAATCTAATTTCTTCTCTATTTCTCTAATTGTTTTCCAGCTGTCACATGCATAAATAAGGGTGGATATTACATTTGAATTGAATAATCTTAATTTGGTTTAACATGTAACCTGTAACTTGCTTCAAAACACTGTGCAAAAAAGGTATCTTTTTTATGAGCTTAGAAACTTGATGTTGCAACATACTGATGGTTTTCTTGGTCCTAAAACTTGTTATGGAAAAAGCACGTACACTTGACACTACCCTCCAAACCAAGTGTATACGTAAGATAAAAGGAGTGTTCTGGCCAAGTGCCATTAGTAATGGCCTCTTGTTAAGAGAGACAGACAATGACACCACTGTCAGAGCTGATTGAAAGGAGAAGATGGCAATGGATTTGTCACATTATGAGAATGACGGACAAACAGCCTCGATGTGGACTGCACGGGATAAAAGAATCATGAGAGGACACACAAAGACGTATATAAACATTAGATAAACTCTTCTAGTGAATCCGGGGGTTGTTCGACGGAGTTATCGTTTACAATATCATTCTTACGACATAATTTACTTGCAGGGCAGTCAACACTTATATACGTGCAATGTCGAGAATATCACAAATCCTAGCATACAAATAACATGCTCTTCTACGGGCCGCGCAACCCGAAATGACTAAAAAATATTTTGCAATGCCTTCATACTTTACAGAACTCAGCTCGACAATCGGTTGCGTTTCTCATCACAGTGATTGATCTTGATCGAGTTCTATTTCCATCCTTTACTTCCCCCTCTCTCTCTCTCTCTCTCTCTCTCTCTCCTGACTACCACCACCACCACCACCACCACCACCACCACCACCACCTGTAGAGTTCTCTGGGCTGTTGGCATTGAATGCCAGTAAACTCATTACCTGGACTATAACACAAGATTAGGTGCTGTTAGTAGTACGGCTATCTCTCTCTCTCTCTCTCTCTCTCTCTCTCTCTTAACCCTTTTGAAATAAAGATCAATCAATCAATCAATCAATCTCTCTCTCTCTCTCTGAACCTTAAGTGACCAGGGCACATGGGGCTTCCGCAAGGGTTTTCCACAAATGCCTGTCCTTCGCCTTTTTTTCTGCTCTTGCCCAGGTGAGCCCTCTATTGCTCAACATCCTTTCTGTTGTTCTTCTCCATGTCTCTTTTGGTCTACCCTTACTTCTGTTGCCCTGTGGTGTCCATCTTAGTGCTATTTTTGGTAGTGAGTTGTCAGTCATTCGGAGCACATGTCCCAACCATTGCCAGCGTCTTTCCTCAATAATTGCTGTCAGTGGCTTCATCTGCATTTCTGCTAATAAGATGTTAGTAGTACGGCTATAGTGGCCTTAAAACGACTCAAAACTTTAACTTCGCTCGTTTCAAGACTTCTCAACAAAAGAATATGGATTCATATTCAAAATAATCTGTCCAGAACTT
>CM019709.1:24289987-24317487 GCA_009760885.1 Achatina immaculata | reverse complement strand
CCCCCCCGCCCCCCAAAAGCTCGTGTCCTCCAGCAATGTCTCGGGTCTCAGGTCCCCTGATTTGGGCACTCTTGTAGGAATTTCCGACAGGAAGTCATACCGACAATCATGAAACTTTATCAATCATTGAACAGCTTCTCATTGATCTTTGAACTGGACAGATTATTTTAATCCCAAAGAATTATAAATGTCTTGAAACTGAACAGACTCTCGCTGGGTGGGGCCATGTAGAAAGAATGGAAGAGAACAGACAAACGAAAATGATGCTGCACAAGAGATGAGGGAAACAAGACCAAGGGGTAGACCAAGACAGAGATGGAAAGACAACATAGAAGAGGATATAAAAGAAACTGGTTTCACCAACTGGAGAGAGAAGATTAGGAATGGTGAGGAATGGAAGCGAACTTTATCTGCAGCAATGAGCCTTAATGGCTCGGAAAGGAGGATGAGGAAAAGAAGAAGAAGAAGAAGAAGAGCCTCTCGTTCATTTTGTTATCGCTTTTTTTCCTTTCTGTTTCTTTCCCCCTCATTTATGTGCAGAAACTCCAGTTGTAAAAGAACGGGCCAGAATGGAACTTGTGGACGAAGAAGATGAAGAAATGGAGGCTAAACCCAAAAGGAAGCGGATCAACTTCAAGAAGGAAATGCTGCGCTATCAGAGTCTCAGGTAGGATTTTGTTACGTCTAATAACGAGAGAGAATTAACGCAATTAAGATTTGAGGCTGGATATAAAGTTCGCCAAGTCTCCAAGGAGAGTTGGGTTATCATAGTTTGAAATAAGTGAATTTTTCTTTGTCTTAAATCATGAAGGAAATTTATGTTTGTCAAAATTTGATGTATGTGTAAGCTATGATAAATTTCGAGGGAGATTTACTCTGTTAAGGTTTCAGGCAGGTGCATGTTATGTTAAATGTAGATGAAGAATGCCAGTGACAAATTTAAACAAAAGTTTTGTTATGTTAAATATCGAGGGAGATTTACTCTTTTAAAGTATGAGGTATGGTGCTGTGCCGACTGGCGTTGGCTATTATGCTTCTCCAGAGTACACGATCCTTCATGCAGGCCATCAGCTCAGTTGGTGATCTCCTCTCACGCCATCTCGTCAGACTGTCCAGTATCATTTCTCTTGGTCTTCCCCTGGCTCTTCTTCCTTCTATTTTCCCTGTTGTTTTAATATTTTCAGTGCCCCCTCTTCTCATTGCATGTCCTATGAAAGTACATTGTCTCTTTTATTTTATTTATTTTTTTTGACAAGATTTTTTCTATCTGCAACTCTTCTCAAACACTCCATTAGTTATTTGTGGCTGTCCAGGGAATTCGCAACATTCTTCTATGTAAACCACATTTCCGGTGCATACAATGACTTTTGTAGATGTATGTTATGCCAGATATCAAGGGAGATCTCCTCTTTTAAAGTGTGAGGTAGATGTATGTTATATTAAATACCAAGGGAGATTTACTCCGTCAAAGTCTGATGTACATACATTAGTGAAAATTGTGATTCAGATTTCAGTAGTTTCAGAGACAGAACTGAAGTAACAACTCTCTCTCTCTCTCTCTCTCTCTCTCTCTCTCTCTCTCGCATGCCTCCTGTCTTTCCCTTAATTTAATTAACTCCGAGATAAAGACAGAGCTGAACTTCTACATGTTATAAAATTTTGTCCTTTCTGGACAAATTTCACAGTAACTGATTCTTACCTTGCCATTCGCTGTTTCAAATACAACATCCATAGACACCTGGTTCTGTCCCATCTGTGAGAATCACGTCACTTGGCCACGCTTCCTGGCACTTTAAGGTGATTTTTAAACACGTGGCAAGGTAGATGAAGGAGGGGATCACTTCATTCATTCAATCATTCATTTGCATGTTCCTTGCAGAACTTTGCCTCCCTAACAGCTCTCCTGTAGGCATCTTGGTTGTAATCAAGATGGCCTGCTGCTGACGCATCCATTTGCAGATCATCAACGATGACTTGCAGCCATCTTCGCCTTGATCTTCCTCTCTTTCTTTTTCCCATTATGTACCATTCCAGGACAGTTTTCTATAGATTACCATGACGTCATTATCATGGAGTCACTATGTATATGAACGTTCCACACTGACCTCTGGTGTAGAATCCCGGAGATTAAATAAGTCTACCTGAACCGTAGGAGTGTGGACATTAAATAAGTCTAACTGACGGAGAACTGTAGGAGCGTGGACATTAAATAAGTCTAACTGACGGAGAACTGTAGGAGCGTGGACATTAAATAAGTCTACCTGATGGAGAACTGTAGATACAGAAATGAGCAGCAATCATGACAGCTGCATCACAATAAAAAAAAAGACTGGCCGCAGACCGTGAGAGGCGGAGATAATTTACTGTTGCCGTACAAGAATTCACGGACGTAACGGGTGGCGATTTGTTTAGCCGGTCATTGCTCGAGGACATTGATAGATGAATGGATGGAAGGATGGATAGGTAAATTCTGTTATGCGAGTCAATCAGTGCTCAGAACAACATGTAGACAAAGACGAAATAAAAGGAAAAGTAACACTTTTCTAACCCGGCCCATAACTTAAAATTAATAAAGTAACTTTCTCCCAGTTCTTCCTATCGAAATTTCTCAGCAAAAATCTATTCAGAGAAAGCTTGGAAGTCCGAAGTCAAAGAGTTAATACTGATTACCTTTGTCAAGGTTTAGATTAGGAAGCCTACGTCAAGAAATCCAATCTTATATTCGATCAAAGCTTGTTTGGAAAATTCTCAATGATCTTGGATTTTTTTTTAGAAGTAATTTCAGCTTATCAGCGAGGATTACTCTAAATTAGGGATTTGATTATCGTGTAATCATATAATAAATATAGAGAAATTTGTCAATGTTGTTATTTATAGTATGTCTGTAGCATACACTTTTGTATTTGGGATATTGTTTGTTTGTTTGTTCATCTGTTTGCTTGTATTTTTAGTTCTTTGTTTCTTGTTTGTTTCTCTCTCTCTTTCTTTTTTCTCTCTTTGTTTATTTTTTCCTTCTCTCTCTCTCTCTTTATTTCTTTCTTTTTCTTTCTGTCTATCTTTCTTTTTTCCTTCTTTCCCTCTCTCTTTGTTTGTTTGTTTGTTTGTTTGTTTCCTTCTTTTTCCCTTTCTTTCTTTGTTTATTTCTTTCCTTCTTTCTCTCTCTCTCTCATTTCTTTCTTTTTCTTTCTTTCTGTCTGTCTGTCTGCCTTTTTTTCTTTCTTTCCTTCTTTCTCTCTCTCTCTCTTTCTTTACTTTTTTGTTTCCTTTTTTATCTCTCTCTCTCTTTCTGTCTTTCTTTTTTTTCTTTCTTTCTGTCTTTCTGTCTGTCTTTCTTTCTTTCTTTCTTTCTTTCCTTCTTTCTTTGTTTCTATCTTTCCTTGTTTCTCTCTCTCTATTTCTTCCATTCTCTCTCTCTCTTTCTTTTGTTGTTTCTTTCTTTGTTTTGTTTCTTTCTCTCTCTTTCTTTCTTTCTTCCCTTCTCTCTCTCGGTTTCTTTCTTTCTTTCGTTGTTTCTTTCTTTCCTTCGTTCTCTGTCTCCCTCATTCTCTGGAATAGAGCGAAAGATGTATGATAAAGGGCAGAATGTCAAACGAGCCTGCGTGCCCAATTCTTAACCCTTTTGAAATAAAGATCAATCAAACAACCAACCAACCAACCAACCAACCAACGAACCAACCAATCAATCAATCAATCAGTCTTTCTTTGTTCCTTTCTTTCTTTCCTTCTCTCTCTCTCTCTCTCTCTCTCTCTCTCTTTCTGTTTCTTTCTTTCTTTCTTTCCTTCGTTCTCTGTCTCCCTCAGTCTCTGGAATAGAGTGAAAGAAGTATGATAAAGGGCAGAATGTCAGACGGGCCTGCGTGCCCAATTCTTAACACTTTTGAAATAAAGATAAATCAATCAATCAATCAATCAATCTTTCTTTGTTTCTTTGTTCTTTTCTCTCTATCTCTCTCTTGTCTCTCTCATTTCTCTCCATTATTTGTTACTTTCTGTTTCTTTCTTTCCATCTTGCTCTCTCTTTCTTTACTTTTTTATTTTTGTTTTTTTTCTTTCTTTCTTTCTCTTTCTTTCTTTTGACAGGAACCACATCAACGAATCTCAGTTCCTGGCTGCCGAGGAAGATGACTTCGACGACAGGGACAACAACATCTGGAGGAACTTTGTCTCCCAGTGCTCAGCCACTTTTCTCTCCGTCTTTGCTGTGATACCTTCCAGGTAGAGAACTCTTTTAAGATCAGAACTTGTAAGACTGAGTGAGATTATAACCAGTGGTTATAAGAGGGAAGAATATGGGAGTCAGACTATTGCTACTTTGCTTACTACATTGTCCTTCCTCTTGTAGGGTGAGGTGCCCAGAGAGAATGTAGTTGACTCTGCTGGTCCATATGTGTGTCTTCAGCGACGTTCATGTTGTACGTCGCGAGTGTTTCTATAACACTCTCTATCCATCTTCATCAGGGTCTTCCTCTTGATCTGTGTCCCTTTAGTTCTTTAATTTGAAGGGCCTCATCTTCATTAAGTAGCCAAACATTCTTAGTTTCTCTATGTATTGTAGGCATAGTGTAGCTCCTAACAATTGTCTTTGTTTTCATCATTTCTGTAATCAATGATGCAAGAGGAAAAAAATCGCTGATTGTAAAGGGGGAAAGAAATAATGTAATCACAGATTGTGCGAGGAAATAAAAAAAAAACAAGTGTGAAACAGCTTTCAAACAAGTGAGAGACGTTTTCTGTGATGTATCTCTGCCACAGAACATAAAAAAAACGGAGTTCTAAAATGCTACTTGAGCCTACCTTGCTGTATGGGAAGTGAGTCGTGGACAGTCAACAGATCGATGCAACGATCGTTAGAGGCAACAGAGATGTGGTTTCTTAGAAGAAGGTTAAAGGGCACCGCGAACAGATAAGATGGCATGCAGGAAATGTCTAACAAAACCAAATGCAGAAAGGAATGTAATTAAATCTACGACAAAAAATTAGCGATCATTCACTGGACATACAAAACGATGAGGAGGGATTGAAAACGTCACAACAACACAGGGAAGACAAATAAGAAGTGATTAAATAAATTAAACATTTGGCTTTTTTTTTCTTATCTATAAATTTTTGGTGCTCTTATCTGTTGTGTTGTACTTTGTATGTGATCCTAGAAAGAAAAGGTTCTTCCGAGACATTGGATTGTTGTATGTTCTTCATTTCTTACTTTCTGCCATTCTTGTTTCCGGCTAACTTCTTCACTCTTTCTATCCTTTTGTAAAGCTGAACGATTACACCTCCATCTAAAGAACCACTAGAACCAGTTTTACCGCAGTCGTCGTTTCTCTTATTTTCTCAGAAATCTTCAGACAAGCATCCACGCCGGCAACCAGCTCGGGAAGATCTCCATGGTCTGCATGTACGGCTCCTACGTCATCGGCTGCGTCATCACGAGTCTGGTTCTAAGGAAGGTCAAGGCCAAGACACTTCTCCTGACCTCGCTGTTTTTCCACATCATGTACTCGGTTTCCAACGTGATTCCCTCGGCCTACACCCTCCTCCCATCCTCGTGTCTCGTCGGGATCTGCCAGCCGCCCTTCTGGGCCGTCCAGGACATGCTGCTTCTGAACTACGGCCTGAAATACTCCGCCATGACGCGAATGACGCCCCAGAAGGCCCTGCGGCTGTTTCAGACGGTCACCATAATCACGATCCACTCCGCGCAGATCCTGGGCAACCTTCTCAGCTCCGGGCTCATCTCCGTCTCCCAGTTCCACTGCGGCGAGGAATGGGCCCTGCCCAGCAAGGCGGTGAATTCTTCTTCGTTCTCTTCATCGTCGTCGTCAGTCAACCCCAGCCCCGCTAAACACGGGGGGAGTGATAAATGGCGGTACACACTTCCCTTCATCCCGCTCCAGGCCCGAAAGTCATCAGAACCATCTCCGCCGGTCAATTTCTACCAGCTGCTCACCCTCATCTACCTGTGCATGAGCGTGGTCGCCATGGGAGCCGTGTTGATATTCTTCGAAAGCCCGGACACCATACTGGCCCGGAAGACAATGTCCTGGAGGGAGCGAGCCAAGGAGATCAAGCAGTGCGTGACGGATCCGCGCTGGCTGCTGGCATGGTGTGCGGCCGCCTACGTTGGACTTGCCCAGGGAATTATCATGTGTGACATCACCAAGGTAAGTTTTCTTGGAACTACGTAAACTGTCAGATTTTTCTTGGAACAGTGTAAATTGTCAGAGTTTTCTTGGAACAGTGTAAATTGTCAGTTTTCTTGGAACTACGTAAACTGTCAGAGTTTTCTTGGAACAGTGTAAAATGTCAGAGTTTTCTTGGAACTACGTAAAACTGTCAGAGTTTTCTTGGAACAGTGTAAATTGTCAGAGTTTTCTTGAAACAGTGTAAATTGTCAGAGTTTTCTTGGAACAGTGTAAAGTGTCAGAGTTTTCTTGGAACAGTGTAAATTGTCAGAGTGTTCTTGGAAGTACCTAAATCCTTAGTTTTTTTTTTTTTGGAATTACGTAAATTGTCAGAGTTTTATTGGAAGTATCTAAATCGTTAGATTTTTTTTTTTTTGAATTACGTAAATTGTCACAGTTCTCTTGGAAACAGGTAAATTGTCAGAGTTTTTTGGGAACAATTTAAATTGTCAGAGTTTTATTGGATCGGTGTAAATTGTCAGAGTTTTCTTGGATGTATCTAAATCGTTAGATTGTTTTTTTAATTACGTAAATTGTCACAGTTCTCTTGAAAACAGGTATATTGTTGGAGTTTTCTTGAAACTACGTAAATTGTCAGACTTTTTTGTACAACCAGGTGTTAATGTTCTAATCATCATCATCATCATCACATCATCATCATCATCATCATCATGTGCCATGATTCTCCATAAATCTGAGTTCCTGATCATTTCCATGACCTCATTGTGTGAAGACTGTCACATCACAGCCGTGTACCACAGATGGTCAGACTTTCTGAACTTGAGAGTCACATACGATATAGACCTAATATACTAGAGGGCTGCAAAACACGAACAGAATATAACATACTCGTTTTGTTTACAAAAATGTCATGCAAGTGTTAAGAAATGAATGTAACGTAACAATAATTATTACTTATCAACACTTGTTTCTATGACTGCCGCTTCTACACCTTAACTCATCTGTAATCCTTTATGATGTGATACTTCTTTAATCACTGAGTTTCAAAACTGTGAGCCTGCTTCTTCTTCTTCTTCTTCTTCTTCTTCTCTTCTTCGTCAGCTTTCCGAACCATAAGGCTCGTTGCTCCAGATAAAGTTCGCTTCCATTCCTCTCTATTCCTAATCTTCTCTCTCCAGTTGGTGACACTAATTTCTTTTATATCCTCTTCTATGTTGTCTTTCCATCTCTGTCTTGGTCTACCCCTTGGTCTCGTTTCCCTCATCTCTTATGCATGCATCATTTTCGTTTGTCTGTTCTCTTCCATTCTTTCTTCATGTCCCAGCCAGCGTAGTCTGCTCCTACATCAGCATTAGAATTCTTATACAGGGTCCGGCATAAAGCATAGCTGGATTTAACTGACGTAGTGCGCAGAAACTGAATACGTATGAAAAAAAAACATGACGTCAGAGATGAAGCAGACAAACGGTCATTTTTAACAATGGCTTCTTGGCAAACACACAATCGCGCATTCACCGTTGAAACTTATTTTAAAAGTGGAGAATTGTCTATTCTGTATAACGAAAGTTTCGTCGCCATTTTGAGTTGCATCCCCTTGATAATGTTCCCGATCGGAGGACAAAACAATTTTGAGGTGGGTCAAAAAATTTAAGGAAACCGCTAATTCCCTTAGTAACAAGTCTACTGGTCGTCCAAGAACTCAACAGACACCTGAACGAATTCAAGAAGTCCGCAACCCATTGCTTCGTAGCCCTCGGCGATCTGCTGTTAGGAACGCTTTGACATCTGGCACCTTACTGTTAATAGTGGTCTTTATGTGCAGATGCTAACTGAATACTTCATTCCAGACTTGGCCAATAGAAATAAGAGACTAATATGGTTTCAACAAGATGGAGCAACTGCCCACACAGCCCATCAGTCCATGGCCATGCTGCGACAAGCATTTCTCAATCGTCTTATTTCCAGATTTGGGGATATTTATTGGCCGGCAAAGTCACCGGATTTATCGGCCGCAGACTTCTTTTTGTGGCTGTACCTCAAGAACGCGGTGTATGCTAGTCGACCACAGTCAGTTGCAGACCTAAAAGATCAAATCCAACACTGCATTCAGAATATCCCTTTGAACATGTTAAATGGTGTTATGCAGGAATTTTCCAGACGCCTGGCTGAATGTATCAAATGTAATGGCGGTCATCTAACCGGCGTAATTTTCAAAACCTAAATATGATTGTCAATAATAATAAAAATACCCACTTTTCTAAGTTTCATTTCATTTTTTTTTACTAAAAACATGTATAGCGCTTATTTATTTTCCATTTTTAAAATCCAGCTATGCTTTATGCCTGACCCTGTACATTTACTCATCATGAACAGTAAACTTAGGATATAATTCGGTTCGCTCTAGTTTATTCCCGGTAAGTAATTATAAAGCTTCAAAATATATTATTTATCCTGTACATTAATTGTTTACTGATGGAACTAATTTGTTGTCTGGATGTGAAACGAGGACGCTCTGTAATGAGATACAAGGAATCAGCTAAAACATAGTTTTTAAGAAGATTGCCCAAGGGAATCGTGAACAACGAGAAAATCGAACGAGGAAGTTCTGAAAGTTGCAGGGGAAAGAAGGAAAATTGTAGCAAAGATCAGAAAGCGAAGCTCTAAAATTTCTGGGGCATGTTTGAAGTAGAGGCGGGATAGAGGACTTAAATGGCAACAGAGAAGATCGAAGATTGCTGGCTGCGGCTTTTTTTTTAGGAGCGGCCGACCGGAAAGGTCAAAAGTAGCATCATCATCAGGTGCCGTGCCGACTGGCGTTTGCTATTATGCTTCTCCAGAGCACATGATCCTTCATGCAGGCCATCAGCTCAGTTGGTGATCTCCTCTCACACCATCCTGTCAGACTGTCCAGTATCATTTCTCTTGGTCTTCCTCTTGATCTTCTTACTTCTATTTTTCCTGTTGTTATAATATTTTCAATGCCCCCTCTTCTCATTGCATGTCCTATGAAAGTACATTGTCTCTCTCTTATCTTTTGACAAAATTTTTTTGTCTCTCCAGCTCTTCTCATACATTCTTCATTAGTTATTTTTGCTGTCCAGGGGATTCGCAACATTCTTCTAATATACCACATTTCTGCTGCTTCCAATGATTTTTGTGCAGACTTGCCTATTGTCCATGATTCACTTCCATATAACAAGATAGACTCAATATAGCATTTTAGGACTCGTTTTCTAACATTCATTGATAAGGATGTGTTGCATAATATGTTTCTCATTCTCTGAAATGCAGTCTTTGCTTGGCCTATTCTGTTCCTAATTTCTGTTTTGCATTTCCCATCTGAAGTTATTACTGTTCCAAGGTATTTACATTTCTGCACCTGCTTTAGAATATTTCCGTTTAATTTTATATTGCTTGCTGGTAGATTCTGTTTCTTAGATATAACCATAGTCTCTGTCTTTTTGATGTTCAAAGTAAGGCCTTTCTGTTCACTTTCTTTGGCGGCTTTATCCAAGAGATTTTGCAGGTCTTGTTGGTTCTCAGCTATCAGTACTGTGTCGTCAGCATACCGAAGGAGGTTGTTAATATTGTATCCTCCAATTTTTATGCCTGGTTCTGTGATGATCGTTCTTAGAATATTCTCCTTGTACAGAGAAAAAAAGGTCTGGAGATAGTGCACATCCTTGTTGCACCCCTTGTTTTATCGGTTGATATTTTCCAGTTCTATTTTCAACTCGAATTGCTGCTTCTTGCTGCCAGTATAGATGTTTTACAATCCTCAGGTCTTTGCCGTCTATATTGATGTCTTCAAGCATTTTAATAATTTCATTATGTTTCACCCTGTCAAATGCCTTGATGTAATCAATGAAGCATAAGTACAGATCTTTCTGTACTTCTAAAGCTCTTTCTGTTAGTGTTCGTAAAGCATAAATGACAGTATGTGTTCCCTTTTCTTCAACAAATCCAAACTGTTCATCCGCTATTTCCATTTTAATCTTTTTCCTTTTTCTTCTCATAATGATTCTCATAAGTAGCTTCGTTATGTGACGTGAGAGGCTGACAGTCCGGTGGTCATCACATTCCTTTGCAAAAGTATCACTTCGTGATTTTGGGGCACGTGACTGGCTTGCGTGTATCGTCCAGTTAGAATGTCTGGTTGACTAGCCACTCGTCTGTTGTTTGTCTCGAGGTACGGCCAGGGAAATAGTGAGGGAGCGTGTTATCGTTAATCCCTTAAGGATTCGTGTATATTTTGTAGCAGCGTCTCCTGCGATGATCTCCTACGCCTCCCTCAAGCTGTGTAAGTTGCCGTATGTCTAAATGTATGTGTGATGTGAATTTTAGCTGTATGTTTTACGGTAACGCTCGTGTATCTATGTATTTAAGTACGCAAGGGTTTTCCACAAATGCCTGTCCTTTGCTTTTTTCTGCTCTTGCCCAGGTGAGCCGTCTATTGCTCAGCATCCTTTCCGTTGTTCTTTTCCATGCCTCTTTTGGTCTACCCTTACTTCTATTCCCCTGTGGTGTCCATCTTAGTGCTATTTGTTTTTTCCCGTGCTTCTGTTTCTGTAGCAGTCTGATAGTTTTTGTTTTTTTTACCAGATAGTGTTGCTGGCCCTATGCCGAACCCTCCTTAGTCGCCTTTTACGATCATGCGTGGTAGGGTACAGTGGTCCTATTCTATTCTATAAGTGTTATATAGAAGTATTTAAATGGGTGTTATCGTAATTAATTTTATTTGATTCACTGCAGTATTTATATTATTTGATTGACTGCATTTTCACTGACATTGCCGTTTATGTTCTATGTGGTGCGTGCGCAACTTCGTTATCTTGCCATTACTGTCTTGAGTTTGCTCTGCTTGTCATTTCAGTCAGCGCTGCAGTGTTTGATTCATTGATCATGTATTAGTAGCCAGATGTGAATTGTGAAAGCTCATTGAGTTTAACGGACTTACACTTTTCCTGTGTTCACGATTCGTTCGTAGGAATGTCACAAGCTGTCATTCATATTGTTGCATGTCATAGATTGATGAAGCGAGTTGGTCGTTTCATTTGTGGGGCAGTGAGATCAACACCCACAGCTACATGTCTTCTTCTTCTTCTTCTTCTTCTTCTTCGTTCACTTCTACCACCAAAAACCGCACTGTGAACCTACTGAATTCACGCATGTGGTCCTCGTTAGGTCCCGTGGTCCCCTGTGTGGTCCAAAATAGACGAAAGGACCACAAGGGGTTCAGAGTATCACAGTGCTTTAGCCTGTATTCTTGGTGGGTCTCAGAAGCGGGATTGCGTGACACCGTGGTTTTCATTGCACCAGTTTGGTCTAGGGTTGGACTTTCTCACCGGAAGACCTCGACGTGTTTGGAATATCAGAGCATCCCCGCTGGGTGAGAGGCGTTAGCCCACCCAGGTCAGAGTTGGACTTTCTCACCGGAAAACCTCGACGTGTTTTGAGATACCCGTGTATCACCGCCGGGTGAGAGGTGGTCGCCCATCCAGTCCAGGGTTGGACTTTCTCACCGGAAAACCTCAGCGTGATTAGGATACGCAGACATCCCGGCCGGGTGAGAGGTGGTTGCCTATCTAGACTTCCCTGGTCCAGTGTCTCCGACTTCAGCATTTTGCAGTCGTGGCCGCTACCCTTCCTAGTTGTGCCCAGGATGGAGCTTTTGTCCAGGAGGATGAATCCTCACCACTAGTGACTTCTACCCCTGGGTTGAGCCGGTTTAGGCATTATCCCAGTATGGGCGTGTTTGGGACGGGACGGACCTCTAGGGCAGAGGTACTGTGACATTCATAGCCTTCAAGATTCACCCCTGGTATGAGCCGGTTTAGGCAAAATTCACCAGTATGGGTGTTTATCAGGCGTTACCGACCTCTAGAGCGGAGGTGGCATGACATGTCTAGCCATCGAGTTCGACCCCTGGTGTGTGCCGGTTTAGGCATATTTCACCAGTGTAGGTGTATTTCGGACGTAGGCGGCCTCTAGAGCAGAGGTGCCGTGGTATAGCTCTCGTAGCGATACTACTGGACATACCAGGTTAAACTTCACTTTCCACCACCTTTTCCCATCGGCGCCGCACAGCAACCTTTATTTCCGCATTTACTTCCTTAACCGGGAGGAGCTTCACTCCACGCGCAGCATTTGAAGAGTCTCGCCAGCAGTGACTTAACCTCTGGGACAAGCTGGTTCATGCATTTCACCCGATATGACTGCACTCAGGACGTGGCCGACCTCCAGACCAGAGGTGCCGTGATTTGACTGTTTGCTTCGCTTTATTCTTTCAACCACCTTTTCCGCAGTGATGCTGCTCGGCAACCTCATCTGCAAATTTCTTCATTGGCCGGGAAGAGCACCGCTCCACGCACGGCAGCTGAAGATCTCGCCAACAGCGGCAGATGAGCTACCAAACGTGACACTCATCTACCCTAAGTAACTGGTTTTCAGGCGCCAGATATTCGCCCTCGCCCCTTCTCCTGTCAGTTTAAAACAGTTCTAAGGACTGCAAACGCGCCACAAGCAGCCTCTGGCAGTCAAGTCCAGCTCCTGGCCTTCCCGTGACAGCGCTCTGCTCAGAGCGGATCCCTTTCGACCCCGGCGGCGTTTCATTTCCTTTAACCGGCGGGGGCGGCTCTCTCTGCTCTAACGAGCGGAGAAGAAAGCCTGGCCACCCGCAAAAACACACGTTACATACTGCAGACCCGATACTCTTTGCGAGAAATGGGCCAATTTCGAGACCATCGGTCGACAAAACCGTACTACATCGTTATCATGAACCTGGCTGGCTAGCCGTTTACATGCTTCGCTCGACGGACAAACCACTTGCTTCTGCATCGAAACACCTTAACTCTCGCCGTCCGGGAAGGGAGCGAAAGCCTGTCTCCCCACGCACGGAACTCGAGAGCGCTTTTTCGCCAAAAGAATCAGCTGCATGTGAAACTGATGCAAACATAGCGCCATTAGATATAAGACGCGAAAAGTCAACCATTGAGGCAGTAGAAAGATATAAACGCATGCCTCCAGACCATCCTAACAGAATAGTGGTTGATAAATGGTGGCATAATAATATCTTATCTTATACTTATATCCTTCCCGTGCCGTTAAACGTCACATAGGGCTCGCAAAGTAGTTCGCCAATTTTTCCTGTCTTCGGCGAGTCTTTCAAACTCATCAAAGGATTTTATGCCTGTTAACTTGGCCTCTCTTAATAATGTCCTCTTCAGAGTTTCACGCGGTCTGCCCCTTTTTCTTCGGCCTGTTGTGTTCCACTTGATAGCTTGTTTTAGGATTCTCTGATCATTTCTTCTCATCAAGTGACCAACATATGTCCATCTCCTTTTCCTGATCACCCATGAGACTGGTTGTTGTTCAGTCATCTGTCTTATCTCTGCATTGTTCTTGAATTCATTCCACTTGATGTCGAGTATTTTCCTTAGGCATTTGTTTTCAAAAGAGTCTAATTTCTTTTCTATTTCTTTAGTTGTTTTCCAGCTTTCGCATGCATAAATGAGGGTGGATATTACATTTGAATTGAATAGTCTTAACTTGGTTTTTGTGTTTATAACTTTTGAATTCTATATGTTCTCAAGATTCTTGAAGATTGATGCTGCTTTTGCAATTCTGATCCTAACTTCCTTTCTAGTGTCACCATCCTGGTCTATGTAGCTGCCAAGGTATGCAAATTGATTGACTTCTTCAATATCTGTCCCTTCTATGTGTATTTTTCCATTTTGATTGATGGGAATTTTCATTATTTTTGTTTTGTCCTTGTTAATTTCAAGTCCTATTTTGCTAGCCAGTGAAGACAGGCTATCTGTTTTTTCTTGCATGGAATTCACATTATTACTGAGTTATGTCATCAGCAAAATCAAGATCTTCTAGTTGGGTCCCATGTACCCAGTCAATACCTGTGTTACCTGTGCAGCATTTTTTCATTATGAAGTCTATTGTAATCCCAAAAAGTAAAGGAGACAGTATACATCCTTGTTTCACGCCTGTTTCAATCTGGAACCATTCACTCATCCCTTCTTCTGTCTTGACTGCACAAACATATCCATTGTATAAGTCCTTAATGATGTTGACAATTTTAGATGGTATTCCATATATACATAAAATTCTCCATAATGAATCTCTGTGTATGCTATCAAATGCCTTTTTAAAATCTATGAAAGTCAGTATTAATGGTTTCTGTTTTTCAGTATGTTCTTCAAGTATTATTCTGAGAGTAAAGATCTGGTCGAGACAGCTTCTCCCTTTTCGAAATCCTGCTTGTTCTTCTCTCATTGCAGTATCCACTATATCTTTGAGTCTATTCAAAATGACCTTGCAAAATACTTTTGACACAACTGATATTAAGGTTACTCCTCTCCAGTTGTTACAGTCACTAAGTTTGCCCTTTTTTGGTATTTTAACAATGATTCCTTTCTTCCAATTAGAAGGGACCTTTTCTTCTTTCCAAATCTTGTTAAACATTCTCTGTAGTTGTCTCATGTTGTCACTATTGATAGCTTTTAGCATTCGGCTGTTATTTCATCTTCACCTGCAGCTTTGTTGTTAGCCATTAAATTCACTGCTGTTTCAATTTCATGCAATTTAATTTCATCTAGGTTGACATTTAGTTGTGAGGCTGATAAGTCAGTTTCAAGGTTTAACAATTCTTTTGGGTGTGGTCGATTGAGTATTTCTTGGAAGTGTTCAGCCCATCTTTGCTTTTGGTCTTTATTTGATGTTAATAGTGTTCCAGTTTTGCTAAGGATTGGTCTTTCTTTAGATGTAATAGTACCTGTTAGCCTTTTTGTATGTTATATAAAGTTTTGCTGTCTCCTGTTTTTGCTGCTTTTTCTGCCTCTTTCGCCATATTGTCTATGTATTCTCTTTTATCCCTTCTAGCTTAACTTTTTACTTTCTTGTCTATGTCTTTGTATTTTGCTTTTGCCGAATCTCTTTCATGATCTGCTTTTGCATTCAACATGTCTAATTTGAGTGCTCGTCTTTCATGTATATACTTCCATGTTTTATCTTATATCCATGCTTTTCTATTTGGTTTTTCCAATCCAGCGCTTACTTTTGCTGCTGTGATTATGGCTGTGCTGTAAGAATTCCATACCTCATCTATACCTATCTCCTCAACTTCACTGGGTGTTTTGGAATGATTGGCAAGTTCCTGATTGAAATTAATGTTAGTATTTTCTTCTTGTAGGCTGTGGCTGTTTATCTTTCTGTGTACTGATTTCTTGTGTTGACTTTTCAATTTTAGTTTTATTTTCCCTATGCACAGGTTGTGATCACTGTTGACATCTGCACCCCTATAAGCCCTTACATCCATGAGAGATGTTCTGTATTGCTTTCTAATACAAAAGTGGTCTATCTGGTTTCTAGTTCTATCATCTGGAGATATCCACGTTGTTTTATGTATCTCTTTGTGTGGGAATATTGTGCCTCCAATGACCATGCCCTCTGTTAGACATACTTCAATTAATCTTTCTCCATTCTGATTGACCATGTCAATTCCTTCTTTCCCCATCACTTTTTCAACGTCGGTATTATCCTTCCCTACCTTAGCATTGAAGTCCCCCATAGCAATTAAGATGTCGTGTTTAGGGACTTTGTTGATGATTTGTTGTAGTTGGTGATAGAAGTCGTCTTTCACATCATCATCTGCATCATTCGTGGGTGCATAACACTGTATTATTGTCATTCTTCCGTGTCGTAGGTTGTATCGTGCTCTTATTATACGACTGTTCACTGGTTCCCATTCTACAAGGCTCTTTGCAGCTACATTTAACATAATAATGCCCACTCCGTCTCGGAATTTACCGTCATTTCTGCCTGAATGTATAATTAACTTACCATTTTCCGCCGATCTTTTACCTGCTTCTGGCCATCGCATTTCGCTGATGCCCAGTATGTCTAGTTGATATGTCTCCATTTCTTTGATGACCTGAGTAGTTTTTGTTGGTGCTGCCATCGTTCTCACATTCCAGAATCCAACCCTTGTCACATGTTTGGGGCTGACGAAAGAGCTCTTCGGAGTTGGCATCCCTGATGCTCGGTTGGTTTCTCTGCGAGTTTCCATAACGATATCTTTTTTTCCCATCTGGAGTTGCCTCTAGATAGGTCCCAGGATAAGGTTGTTAGCCTTATGCCCAACTCCCGGTACATGATATGTAACAGATCAAGCGGAATTCCGCTGGTTTTTAAATAAAAATGTTAACTGTCCCGAATAATGTTTTCAGTATGGCTGCTTGTCACGGATTTTGTTTTTCTTTTCCAATAATAGAATTTTGCATTCGGGTTATTCTCTTTCCTTACAATTTCAGGTTGGCAGAGCTGCCATACATGTTTTAAAACAACAACAATACAGCGGAAACTTAATTTGTTGTCCATGTCTTTGACTTGGAGTTGGCTCATATTTCGTACGGTTTCGTGTCATTTCGTTTTTCATTCGGTTGTCTTCGCGAGGTTTTCTCCTTCGGGGCTCCGCACCAATAGTAAAAGTTTGTAACGTAAAATTCAAACTCTGGTAATAAGGGAATTACTTAATTTAAGATGCAACATCTTCCCTGTCCACGGTCTAATAGTTTACATGTTTATGGAGACTATAGTGGTTGGATGTTTTACACCCTATGGTTAGATAAAATATCTGTTTTACCATTTCATGGATAAGTAACTTTCATTAGTCCTTCTTCGTCTTAAAATGTGTCGTCGTCGCTTTTATCAGATTTATGGATAGTGAAGGAAAAAAAATAATAAACGCTTTTTCACTATTGTTGGTGTTGAGAGAAACCCATGTTCTTTTTTTTAAAATTTTATTTGTGGTGCAGTAATATTGCATGACGTGTTTTTCAAAACGTCTAAGAGAAAGTGTTCCTGTCAGAAATAAAAATATTCACAGGAATGGTCTTTCATAAAATAGGGAGAAATGAAGGTAAAATGTGTAAGTGTTACATTACCATTGTGCATGGTGGAAGCGTGGATATAAAAGATAACGTAGCAACCGAAACCACATTTCCATTGTCTCCATTTCTCGCTGTACTCTCTTATTTATAGACCATGCTTCGCGTCCATACAACAAAATTGGCACGATGTAACATTTAAGTACTTGGAATCTTGTTTCCAATGATTTGGATCTGTTGGTTTATAAGAAGGATGTTGAAGGTACCATGGACAGGTAAGAAAACCAATGAAGAAGTCTTAAGAGAGGCTGGAGTTAAAAAGCAAATTATAGCAAAGATCAGAGGCAGACAAGCGAGATTTGTAGGACATTGTCTGAGAAGAGGAAAAATGGAACACACTGTGGCAACTGGAAAAATTGAAGGAAGAAGAGACAGAAGAAGACAGAGAGAGAAGTTACTGGACAGGCTGTCAGTGTGTGGCTAGGAAGAAAGTCACCGGCGGATCTCATAATCAAGTCTAAAAACAGGGAATTGTGGAGAGAAATGATCGCCTACGTCACGCGGCATGGCACTTGAATTGAAGCAAGAGAAAAACATAAATCAAACAGGCACTCTGCAAGTACTTCTAAAAGACTGGACAATTATTCAGTAGTCAAATCTTTTGAACAGGAAACTTCAGAACAGGCGGCAGAGTTGACAATGCGCTATTACACAATTAAACATCATATGTCGTTCAGCTCATTGGATTGCATTACCAAACTAACCCCTAACATTTTAAATAGTTCCTAAACAGCAAAAAAAAATATGTGGCAACAGAAGCAATAAATTTCATTTTAGCTCCTGGCACTACCAATTAATTATGCGACAGCTTTAGCAAATGTGCACTATTTTGGTACTTCGACCGACGGTAGTAGCCATGACGTCGGGAACATTTTCCCATTGATCGTTCAGTACTTTAGTTCTAGAAATGGTATGACTATAAAAGTGCTTAAACAGGGCTCCTTAAGAAAGTGAAAGTTCTTCTGAAATAAGCAATTACTGTGTTAATACATTAGAAGAGAGCAAGGTTGATAAACGTGACTAAACTGCGTTCTGCAACTTGGTTTGACATAAACCAAGGGGTCCGTCCAGGGTGCATATTGTCGCCTTACTTATTTAACTTATATAGGTAAAAAGGTAAAGGTAACCCTGTCATGCCTTAGAGGCACATAGGGATATGGTGTTAGTGCCCATATTTTCCTTGACCTGTCAGCACACTAGAGGGTGATGTATTTAACTTATATACTGAAAATATAATGAGGAATGTTAGAGAAGATGCAGACAAAGAATATTACGATGTCATAACAATTGGAGGTTATGAAATACCAGAGATTAGATATGCTGATGACACAGTGTTACTGTCCACAACACAAAAAGGAGTGGAAAAACTAATTATGTCAGTTCGTCAGAACAGCGAAGAGCAAAAACCTCCATTTTAACACGAAGAAAACTAAATTGATGACAACTGACAAAACAAACAAGGCAGCATGTATCAATGAGGAAAAATTGAAAGAAGTGTATAATTTTGAATATCTTGGGTCACTCCTAACTAATAACGGAGGTACAATGAGGGAATTAAAAGGAGGACATCTATCGCTTTACAGAAAGTAAAACAACTAAAGAATCTGTGGAGAGGAATAGACAGAACTACAAAAATAAGATTTTTAAAAGCGTGCACCTTTCCCATTGCAACATATGCCTGTGAGACCTGGACACTTAATAAAAACAGATGAGAAACACTTAAATGCCTTTGAATGTAAATGCTACAGAAGAGTTCTTCAAATATCATGGACACAAAAAGGAACAAATATATTCATACTACAAGAACTTAGTATTGAATAAGGCTGGCTAGTAAAGAGGATTAAATAAAGAAAACTTAAAAATTTGGACACATTAAACGTCATGATAATCTAGAGAAGACCGTCTTGGAAGGGTACATAATGGGAAAAAGAAAGAGAGAAAGACCAAGGCGAAGATGGCTGCAAGACATCGTTGATGATCTGCAAATGGATGCATCAGCAGCAGGCCATCTTGCTCACAACCGAGAGGCCTACAGGAGTGCTGTTAGGGAGGCAAAGTTCGACAAGGGACATGCAAATGAATGAATAAATGCACTGCGACAATGTAAATACGAATTTTGGTGGAGTGCGACGAACTGATACGAACAATGTATTCACAAAATTGAAGAGCGGATGCCCTGCGCACGTATTTCAAAATGGTGTAAAGGGTTCGGCTGATTTTCTAACTGTAGATATGGAAACTATACTAATTAAAATGCTCAGTTATTTCTCAACATATATCGTACGCTCTGAGCACCTGAAAGAATTTTGCAAATCTGTGGATGTAAAATATCGCAAATTGCTGTCACATACAAAAACAAAGAGCTTACCTTTGCTTCCTGCAATGGAAAGTGTATTAAAACTTTAAGAAGTAAGAAAAATCGTTTTTCCCTCTTAGAAGAAAAAGCACATAAAATCTTGTTTACTATGTTTGAAAATCCCCTAAGCGAACCCTGTCTTTGGTGTGTTCAAAGCCAGATGAGTCTGTTTAATAGGCAGGTACTTAAACTAGAGAAGGCAGATAGAAATAGGTGGAATTTTAGAGGAAGCCATAGCATTTTTGAATCAGCGAAAAGAAGAAAGATATCTTCCCCTAAAAGTGAAATCTGTTGTGAAACAAGCAGAAGATGAACCAGGCCTATCAGCTGCAGATACAAATAAATGTTATGGCTAACATGGAAGAGTTTTATGAAACATGTTACGCTTATGTACAAAGGTGGATGACACTTTTGCTTATGTACAAAGGTGGATGACACTTTTGCTTATGTTCAAAGGTGGATGACACTTTTGCTTATGTACAAAGGTGGATGACACTTTTGCTTATGTACAAAGGTGGATGACACTTTTGCTTATGTACAAAGGTGGATGACACTTTTGCTTATGTACAAAGGTGGATGACACTTTTGCTTATGTACAAAGGTGGATGACACTTTTCCATCTGTTAATGGACACTGTTAGGCTCCGTACCAGCATGGTTTGAAGTGGAAGATACTGGTACCTCTAGAAACAGGCATAGCAGGGATCGCCATAATCCCTGTGGTAGTGGAGTCTGCTAAAGAAGCATTGCACACCTCCCTGCTATTTAGCTGTACTCCGGGACTGAATAAAATAGCTGCGGTAACTCGCTCCCACGCCGATACGATGTTGTACCTCAACATCTTCACAGCATCGGCTGCAAAGGCCACCATTTCGCAGTTATAGGGAGATTATACAAGTACAAGTTTATCAAATAAAGAATTTTCTACATCCGATGAATTAATTTTGTGCTATTTTAATTTCAAAATGCATGCAAAGTATAAAACATTAGACATAAGTATCACAGGTACATGAAACAGTGACAATTTCTGTTCTTCTGATCTGAACGAAATCATTAACTCATATTCTGTAGTGATGTATATTCTTTCTTTGGATATGTTACCTGAAAACAAAATCTTTAGACGCTAGGGCCTGTCTGCAGTTCCTTTATTAGTAATTTGTGATGATACTCGAGTAGGCTTTGTTTGTTCTTTTCAGAGTCTGAGAAAAATGTCATGTTTTTTTTCATTTACAGAATCTGGCAACCTTATTTAAAACAGTCCATTTATCTCCTGTAAGAAAATGTTTTCAGCAATCGCATGTTTGACCTCTTTGTTAAGAAAAGCAAAAAGTTTCCGATGATGTTCTTTAATCAATTCATTGCCTGATTTCTCAGTGAGACCAGTCCATCTCCAGACTGACACAGCCATGTCTAGAACGTTTCATGATTTGGCTCACAAAGTTAAGCTTGGCAAACTATTTAAATCCCTGATTTAGCTTTCCATCCATTTCAAATCCGGGTCCTTTTTTTATTTGTTTGTTTTTTTTTGTTTTTGGTTTTTGCATCCAGGATTTAGTCTCTAAGGGATGCGGGGGTGGAAGGAAGAAGAAGAAGAAGAGAGAGAGGGATGGGGGGGGGGAGGGGTTATGATGGCGTAAGGGGGAATGTTCAATCATCCAGCAGACAGCTCTTTGCGAAACGTGAATCTGTGAAATGGACTTCATAATCAGAAAGAAATGACTTGATGGAATATTGTAATCAGAAAGAAATGACTTGATGGAATTTTGATGAGAATTCCAGGGTCTGGAAAAATAATATTATCTTTAATGCGGTTTAAAATTGATCAGACAGTGCGGCTTTTTTTTATTTTTGTAAACAAACGCTGACGGCCATTCCTGACCGAGTGGTCTGGTTTCTACCGCCGGGATGTGCTTAAAAGTGTCTGCATTCCGTGCTGGCGATTTTAGACCTGGAGTATAAATTGAATGGGGTTTAAAGAGTCAGTAGTTAGACCTGGAGTATAAATTGAATGGGGTTTAAAGAGTCAGTAGTTAGACCTGGAGTATAAATTGAGTGAGGTTTAAAGAGTCAGTAGTTAGACCTGGAATAGCTTACTGTTGCACAAATATAGACACACAGGCGCACGCACGAATGCTCATATACATATATATGTATGCACACCGGAGGAAGAACGCTCATATACATATATATGTATGCAGAACGGAGGAAGAACGCTCATATATATATATATGTGTGTGCACAACGGAGGAAGAAAGTTCATATATATATATATGTATGTATGTATGTATATATGTATGCACAATGGAGGAAAGAGGGTCGTGAGCCGTGAATGCCGGTTTCTCATAGAAGAAACACGGGTTCGTTTCTTGGTGGGACGAGATTTTGCTTGTACGTGTCTGTTGTGTTGTGTGTGTGTGTTTTTAGGGCAAAGAACCAGTAGCAACTTCAGCATCCATCCATCCATCCATCCATCCATCCATCCATCCATCCATCCATCCATCCATCCAAGTCCTTGGTCGGCGATCGGCTAAGAAATAACCGATAATCTTAGCAAGATTCTTATTTCCTACTGCTTCTCTTAGCTATATCCCATTTCCTACTGTTTCTCTTAGCAAGATTCTTATTTCCTACTGCTTCTCTTAGCTATATCCCATTTCCTACTGTTTCTCTTAGCAAGATTCTTATTTCCTACTGTTTCTCTTAGCTATATCCCATTTCCTACTGTTTCTCTTAGCAAGATGCCATTTCCTACTGTTTCTCTTAGCAAGATGCCATTTCTTACTGTTTCTCTTAGCAAGATGCCATTTCTTACTGTTTCTCTTAGCAAGATGCCATTTCTTACTGTTTCTCTTAGCAAGATGCCATTTCTTACTGTTTCTCTTAGCAAGATGCCATTTCTTACGGTATTTGACCAGAACAATCCAATGATCTGATGTAGACATTTGGTTCGGAAAGCGACAGGTGTAATCAAAGATGTTCAAGGACAGTCAGCTTTGATCACGTTTATATGAATAAAAAGAGCTCAACCCGATTCAGAAATGTCTTTACAGGTAACATTCCCCTTTCCGTGCCTTTTGGACATACTGGGGACAAGGCGTTAGGCCCGCATTTCCAAGACCTTCGGCACATGAACGTGTGATGTGGTCAGTATCACGCCTGGTCGCTTTTACCTTCCCAGATTTCTCTGGTACCCATTTTTAGAGAGCTGGGTGGACCCCGGGGACATTTTTGGGTGGGGTGGTACAAGAAAGAAAAATTCCCCACCGCTGGGACTTGAACCCCGTACCACCGGCTTCCTACACTGAGCGCCTAAACACTCAGGTAGGTCTTACATCCTTCGAATGTTTTAAATTTTCTATAAATCTACATACCAGGTTAACCCCAGGTCGTAAAACTATATAATTTCATAAAAACCTGATCTAAATATATAAATAACCGTATTTTTTATGTTTTTATTAGAAGAAAAGGGGGCGTCACTCGTGTGAGCAAATTCTTCTGTCAACAACATTTTCCTCCCCTGGTATAAGTAGCCCTCGACGGCACTGATTAGATCGCTTGCCGGAGGTCTTTTGGTGAGATCATACCCCCAGCGCCTTCTGACGTCTATTGACCAAAATCTTCAGACTGGCCTTGTTTGTGTTTGAGAGACAGATACAGAGAGAGAGAGAGAAAGAGAGAGAGAGAGAGAGAACCTTCCCAAAATCATTCGTATATTTAAGTATGTCCAACGAATATGAATACACTGGCCTCTTTCTGTCATTTTTTTTTTGGGGGGGGGGGGCAGTTAGAACATGTATTGTGGGCTGCGATGACCAATCTTTCAAGTAGGTTTTGCCTGGAAGGCCCATATATCTAGGCCGTTATCTCCTGTGCCTGATGCAGGGATTTCTGTACATCACTTTTCCTGTATACCAGTATGTATATCCACCACCAGCTGTTGACATCTTAGTTGTCCCACAATATCTGGTCTATATCTCAGGTAGTACCATATACATAAACCTCAGTACATCTTAGTTGTCCCACAACATCTGATCTATATCTCAAGTAGTACCATATACAGAGACCTCAGTACATCTTAGTTGTCCCACAACATCTGATCTATATCTCAAGTAGTACCATATACAGAGACCTCAGAACATCTTAGTTGTCCCACAGTATCTGATCTATATCTCAAGCAGTAACATGCACAGAGACCTCAGTACATCTTAGTTGTCCCACAACATCTGATCTATATCTCAAGTAGTACCATATACAGAGACCTCAGAACATCTTAGTTGTCCCACAATATCTGATCTATATCTCAGGCAGTAACATGCACAGAGACCTCAGTATATATTAGTTGTCCCACAATATCTGGTCTGTATCCCAGGCTGTACCATGTACAGAGATCTCAGTACCCAAATATGGGCCAAAGAAAGGAGTACGGCGGAAAAACTCTGGTGTTCCTACGAAGACCTCCTGCTAATGGCAGGATTCATGAAGGCAACCCTTTGTTTAGAAAGCTGGCCATACCAAACTGAACGAAGCAGAAGAACAAGGGGGAAAAAGCATGCAGTTAATGTTATTTTATCTTTTACTGGTCCCATCTTCATTTCACGTGTATTCATTCATTCATTCATTTGCATGTCCCTTGCGGAACTTTGCCTCCCAAACAGCTCTCCTGTAGGCCTCTCGGTTGTGAGCAAGATGGCCTGCTGCTGTTGCATCCATTTCCAGATCGTCAACGATGTCTTGCAGCCATCTTCGTCTTGGTCTTCCTCTTTTTCTTTTTCCCATTATGTATCCTTCCAATACGGCCTTCTCTAAATTATCATGACGTTTAATGTGTCCAAAATATTTCAGTTTTCTCTCTTTAATCCTCTTCACTAGTGTATTACACGCATGATATCTCCAAAGTTAATATAAATAAAACTTGTAGATGTTTCTTCCTGTAAGGATTGCTTTGTAACGTGTCTTTCATACATAATGTAGCCGTGTTCGTTAGCTGAATTAGAGCCAAGAAAGAAATCTATTATATTTCGGACAAAGAAACATAAACAATCTTCAAAGTGAAGGCAGGTTACAATGGCTGGATCATATAGAAAGAATGCGAGTCATCAGAAGTTTGGATATATATATATATATATATATATATATATATATATATATATATATATAGTGAGAGAGAGAGCGGATGGATGGGACACGACTAAGAGAAAGATGGAGAGACAACGTCAAGGAAGTCCTAAGAGAATTTCGAATACACAATTACAGAGACGGTCAGGTATGGAGACAAATGGAGATAGATCGTGCCTGCTGAAATGGGCATTAAAAGTCTAGATTTCATGCAGAGAGAGAGAGAGAGAGAGAGAGAGAGAGAGAGAGAGAGCTTCGATGTCTTTTTTAAGAGCATCTAAGACGAATTACAGAAATTAAAACCAGAATATCCAGGAGGAAAAGTGGCATTTCGGAAATTGAAAACCATCTTGTGCAGTAAGTCACTGTCACTGAGTGTGAGAAAGAAAGTATTACAGTGCTATATTGAATGTGAGAAAGAAAGTATTACAGTGCTATATTGAATGTGAGAAAGAAAGTATTACAGTGCTATATTGAATGTGAGAAAGAAAGTATTACAGTGCTATATTGAATGTGAGAAAGAAAGTATTACAGTGCTATATTGAATGTGAGAAAGAAAGTATTACAGTGCTATATATTTGAGTGTGAGAAAGAAAGTATTACAGTGCTATATTGAATGTGAGAAAGAAAGTATTACAGTGCTATATATTGAGTGTGAGAAAGAAAGTATTACAGTGCTATATTGAATGTGAGAAAGAAAGTATTACAGTGCTATATATTGAGTGTGAGAAAGAAAGTATTACAGTGCTATATTGAGTGTGAGAAAGAAAGTAGTACAGTGCTATATTGAGTGTGAGAAAGAAAGTAGTACAGTGCTATATTGAGTGTGAGAAAGAAAGTATTACAATGCAGTATTAAGTGTGAGAAAAAAGTATTACAGTCCTACACTGAATGTGAGAAAGAAAATATTACAGTCCTACACTGAGTGTGAGAAAGAAAGTAATGCAGTGCTATATTGAACCTTTTTTTTTTGCTGTACGAATGTGAATCGTGGACTGTTGGCAGACAAATGACTAAATCATTGGAGGCAACAAAGATGATTGATTGATCTACTTTTCAAAAGTGTTAAGAATTGGGGCACGCATGCCCGTCTGACATTCTGCCCTTTATCATACATCTTTCACTCTGTTCCAGACATTCTACAAATATGCTGTTCATATAACAAAAATAATTAACATTGAAGCTGAGAGACATAAAATATAACATTTACGTTTCGCTCTTATACAAGAACTCAGTGCAGAAAATAACTACATACATATATAAATGACTATCTGCTAAAAAAAATTTCATTACTATTCAGAATAAACAATTAACTGAATTCAGTGTCTGTAAGAGCACAGGTGGTTCCTGAGAAGAGTGATGAAGATCCCATGGACAGCCAAGATAACTAATGCGGAGTGTTTGTGAGAAGCTAATGAACAATGTAATATTATAACAAAGATAAGGAAAAGGCAGTCATAATTCTTGGGGCATGTGATGAGAAGAAAGAAACTAGAAAACATCATAACAGTGGGGGAAACCGAGGACAGGAGAGACGAGGAAGACTCGAGGGAACAGATGTTAGAAGTCCTGACATTGTGACATGGAAGGACACCAGCAGCAGAGTTACTCAGAAATGCCAAGTACCAAGATTTGTGAAGAAGAATGACAGCCGCCCGGCACGGCACATGATGATGATGACGAGTATGTAAAAAACATAATTGTGATCCTCCAGATGTTTGTTTACCAGAAACAGTCTGCCTACATATTTCTGGAAAGAGTAACAAGCGGTATGACAAGATTTGTCTGCTCTGGAAAATTCTGGTTAAGAGCGGACATACCAGGTTAAAACTGGTTACCACCAGTTGAACGGCGTCTTCACTGCATCATTCGGAAGGGGAGAGAAGAAACTCCTCACACATCCTGCTCAAGTGTGCGTGGAAAATGGCGACACGTTAATCTGTGCGGTTTAAATATTCGTGTTGTTCATTTTCTCGCTGCTGATCTCGGTGACATTTATCTAAGATGGAAGTGGTTTATGGGAGATCAATGTGCTGATGTGAGCGCTGTGAAGAGGTGGCTAATGAACTTTACAGACGAAGAAGTGGTAATTTTTTTTTCAGAGTCCCCAAATTAGTGACATGTTGGCAGAAACTGTATGAGGCTTTGGTAGATATATTGATTAAAAAGCAGTTTTTTGTAACCTTGTAAATAAAAAAGTCATGGGGCCCAGAAACGGGGCGGCCTCGCCGTAGGTGGACTCAGGGCATCACAGAAAGTCTGAATGTGTCACTGCAAGACGCCGGTCAACTTGCGCAAAACCGTAAAGCATTCAGGGAGACTCTGAGAGGAGCAACGTTCTGGAAAGGACATGCCAGATGAATAATAATGTAAATAAATGGTTAAGATATGGTTTTTGTTTTAAAGTTGTTATGTCACATCATTGCTGTCTTGCTGAAATTAAGGGAAATCATTTCAGACCATGCTAGTGTCACTACACTTTTTATGTCTTCTTACTATAATTGTGGTATTATATATTTAAATTTTGGTTGGTCGATGATCTCTGTTATCTCGTTTAATGATGTCCGATTGGTTGTTTAGTTAGCTAATGATCTCCGATTGGTTGCTTTTTTTTAAAGTTGCTCTTCTCTGATTGGTTGTTTTGTTAGCTGTTGATCTCCAGTTTATTCTTCGATTAGCTACTGATATTCGATTGGCTGTTTGCTTGGTTAATGAATTTCTATTGGTAGCTTCTTTGTTGTATTGATACATTCTGATAGTTTGTTTCATACTCTCCCTATAACTATTGGCGACAGTTCTTCTCAGACAGCGCCGTGGCGAAGATGTTAATCCAGAAAAAAAAATATTGTTTACTTGAAAACAGGCTAGAATTGTTTCCTTTAATTTTTAGAACGAACGCAAGTTGCAGGTTTCTGCAGAGGCTCCACCT
>CM019709.1:24259620-24289887 GCA_009760885.1 Achatina immaculata | reverse complement strand
GAACATAAAACTCTAGGTCTCACGATTGACCACGACCTCAGCTGGAATCGTCATGTAGACAATGTAACCAAACTCATCACACAAAAAGTTTTACCAGTGTGGCGTATATATTTAATATACCAATATTTCTCTTTCGAAACTGAAAAGAATTTGAAAAAGGAACAGTAATTCAGAAAAAGTATGTTTCTAGAACGTTTTTTTCTGACATCTTATATCTTAACTGTTTCCCGTGACGTTAAACGTCACAAAGGGCTCCTTTGGTAGTTTTCCAAGTTCTTCTGTCTTCACAGAGTTTTTTAACCTCATCAAGAGATTTTAGTCAGGATAGTCCAAATCATGTCTTCCTTTAGTTCTTCTTTTATTGTGCGTTTCCATGTCCCCAACGGCCTTGCCCTCTCTCTTTGCTCTTGAGGTGTCTCAGTCAAGGCGGTATAAGGGTATCTTGTTCTTTCTATTCTTAGTACGTGGCCCAGGCAGTTCCTTCTTCGTCTTTTGATCTCTTTAGTAATGTTCTCAATGCACGTTCGTGTGGTTATTTCTTCTGTTGTCACGCGTTCTTCCCAGAGTATTCTTAAATTTTTTTTAAGTATCTTCCTTAAAATCCTCCCAGTCTGCAGTCAGTTCTCTGACTAGTTCTCCATGTTTCGGCCGCATATAATAAACTGGAGCGTACACTGGATTTATAGATTCTGAGATTGAGGCTCGTATGGAGAACGAGAGATTTCCATAACTGTGCTAATTTATTAAAGACCTGAGATGACTGTCCAATTGTTGTGGATATTTCCTTCTCAATATTTCTGTCTGATGAAAAGACGTTTCCAAGATATTTAATGTGTTGTGCCTCAAAAACCTCTCTTGTCTTAACTGAGTTTATTTTCCACTGATTCTCTTGATGTTAGACTTGTCTGGATGTATATTTAGATCTACTGATCTGAACTATTTCATAAATCCGAGTTATCTTCTCCTGCATGTCTCATTGGGTATGTGAGAGTAGATCATATTCGTCTGAGAAGTTGCATTCTGTGATCTGTGAACCCCCAAGTTAATCCTCTATATCTGTCTTTGGTGGCAGTCTTCAACCTCTATGTCTGTCTTTGGTAGCAGACGTCCACCTCTATGTCTGTCTTTGGTAGCAGTCTGCATTATCTAGTCCATAATGTCCATGAAAGGAGCATGCATCCTTGTCTTGCTCTTGTTTTGATTTGGAACCATTTTGTTTGTTGCCTGTCATGTTTGACACAGTTCTAAATGTTTGTATATATATATATATATATATATATATATGAATTTTTTTCAGGTAGTCTATAGGATAACAGTATCTTCCACAAGAAAGGATGTTGGAATCTATCGAAGGTCTTCAAGAAGTCACCATAGTTTATGTATAATGGGGAATTTCATTCTAGTGACTGTTCGATCATCTCCTATATTGTACATGATCTCCCCTTCCTGACTCCTGCTTGTTCATCTCTAAGTATTTTATCCACGCTGTCCTTGATTCTTTGTGAAAGTATCCTACAGAAGATTTTGCTAGGCACTAACAAGAGGTTGATGCATCTACAGTTATCATATTGTGTGAGATCCCCTTTATTTGGGATTCCAAGAATGATACGTCTTTTACATGATTCTGATAATCTTCCCAAATTTTGTTCAAAACGTTCTCCAGGATCTCAGCGCTAAGGTAGTGTCGGCCTTAAGCATGTCTGCCGTGATTCTGTTTTTGCTTATAACTTTGTTATTTTTATCTTTAGCACGACTGTCGTGATTCTGTCTTTGCTTAATACTTTGTTACTTTTATCTTTAGCATGTCAGGCGTGATTCTGCCCTTGCCTATAACTTTGTTACTTTTATCTTTAGCATGTCTGCCGTGATTCTATATTTGCTTATAATTTTGTTACTTTTATCTTTAGCATGTCTGCCGTGATTCTGTCTTTGCTTATAATTTTACTACGTTTTCCTTTATCATGTCTGGTGTGATTCTGTCTTTGCTTATAACTTTGTTACTTTTACCTTTAGCATGTCTGGCGTGATTCTGTCTTTGCCTATAACTTTGTTACTTTTAACTTTATCATGTCTGGTGTGATTCTGTCTTTGCCTATAACTTTGTTACTTTTAACTTTATCATGTCTGGCGTGATTCTGTCTTTGCCTATAACTTTGTTACTTTTAACTTTATCATGTCTGGTGTGATTCTGTCTTTGCTTATAACTTTGTTACTTTTACCTTTAGCATGTCTGGCGTGATTCTGTCTTTGCCTATAACGTTGTTACTTTTAACTTTATCATGTCTGGTGTGATTCTGTGTTTGCTTATAACCTTGTTACTTTTACTTTGCTGGATGGCTTTCTCAGACTTCTGACCTGTTATTCTACCGTTCTTAATCTCGAGTTATGGGCCCGTGGTGGTATGTCAGTAAACACCCAATAATATATAAAGTTAATTGTAAAATTCAATATTTGTATGAATGAATATATATGTATAACAATACTACGTATGAACAATTTATCTACCATATATATATATATATATATATATATCTATATTTGTATGCATGTATGTAATAATTTATATATCTTTCAATGTGTCTATTTTCTGTCTGTCAGTTTATCTCCCTTTACAATCGTCCACATAGATATCTGTCTGCCTATTTCTGTATCCGTCTATTTATCTGTGTTCTATCTGCTCCTCTATCCAGCTTTTTTTCCAAATATGAAACCAATAATCTATCAATCCATGAATCCATTCATCCATCCATCCACCCGTCTATCCATCCATACATCCACACATCCATCCAACCATCCATCCAACCATCCATCCATCAATCCATACATCCATCCACTCATCCATCCACCCACCCATACATACATCTATCCATCCATCCATTCATCCACTCACCGACCCATCCATTCATCCATCAATCCATCCATCCAACCATTCATCCATCCATCCATCCATACATCCACATAACTGTGTTCATATTTGTTATACCGCATACTAAACTTCGTTTCGAGCTGTTACAGAAAAAATGCAGTTACTGTACACAACCACACAGAAATCTAATGGAAATAAGAGTCCTAGAGAAAGGTTTCACTTTGGAAAAAAAGTTGCATGTAACACTTTCAGTAATAAAGGATGTAAATTAATTCTTAAGTTTTGAGTAATACATGTAATCATTATATATATATATATATATATTCATTCATTCCTTTGCATGTCCCTTGCGGAACTTTGCCTCCCAAACAGCACTCCTGTAGGCCTCTCGGTTGTGAGCAAGATGGCCTGCTGCTGCTGCATCCATTTGCAGATCATCAACGATGTCTTGCAGCCATCTTCGTTTCGGTCTTCCTCTTTTTCTTTTTCCCATTATGTATCCTTCCAATACGGTCTTCTCTAAATTATCATGACGTTTAATGTGGAAAAAATATTTAAGTTTTCTCTCTTTAATCCTCTTTACTAGCCAGCCTTCTTCAATATTAAGCTCTTGTAGTATAGATATATTTGTTCTTTTTTGTGTCCACGATATTTGGAGAACTCTTCTATAGCATTTACATTCAAAGGCATTTATGTGCTTCTCAGCTGTTTTGTTAAGTGTCCAGGTCTCACAGGCATATGTTGCGATGGGAAAGATGCATGCCCTTAAAAATCTTATTTTTGTGGTTCTGTCTGCTCCTCTCCACAGATTCTTTATTTGTTTTACTTTCTGAAGAGCAATAGATGTCCTCTTTTTAATTTCCCTCATTGTATCTCCATTATTAGTTAGTAGTGATCCAAGATATTCAAAACTCTCCACTTCTTCCAGTTTTTCCTCACTGATACATATTTCAGTTGCCTTGTTTGTTTTGTCAGTTGTCATCAATTTAGTTTTCTTTGCATTAAGATAGAGGTTCTGCTCTTCGCTGTTCTTGCGGACTGACATAATTCGTTTTTCCATTCCTTCTTGTGTTGTGGACAGCAATACTGTGTCATCAGCATATCTAATCTCTGGTATTTCATAACCTCCAACTGTTATGGCATCGTAATATTCTTTGTCTACATCTTCTCTAACATTCCTCATTATATTTTCAGTATACAAGTTAAATAAGTAGGGTGACAATATGCACCCCTGACGGACCCCTTGTTTTATGTCAAACCAAGTTGTTGTTTCACCATTTATTCTTACTGCTGCTTGTTGGTCTAAATACAGCAGTGATGTTAATTGTATCAAATGTGTTGGAAATCCCATTTTTTCCATTATTTCCCAAAGTTTCTGGTGTTGTACACAATAAAATGCCTTTGAGTAGTCTATAAAGGATAAATATAGATTCACATTAAACTTCCTGCATTTCTCTATTATTAATCTTAGATTATGTATATATATATAAAGCCGTAATCATCTTCTTTATCACTTTTAACTGTATTGATAGCATATGCCACGAATAAAGGCTCTCCAGTCATCCCTGTTCTTTTAATTATTCTCAGCTTCCTTCCTTGTGTATCCCTTGTTTCTGAGCACAGCCAGAATTTCTCTTCTCCAAGTAAATGTAGGTCTTCCTAGTTTAATATTTCCTTGAAGATTATATCCATATATATATTTTTGTGTGTGTGTGTGTGTGTGGGTGTGAGTGTAATATCTAAAATTTTAAAGAGAAATAGAACAATTCTGTTTTTATGGACTGCAATACTTACAAACTATTTAAATATTTTGAAAGATTGATGGACAAAATAATAGTACAAACGTTAGTTACATTAATTTCGATATTGTTATAACTACAATTCACTTTTCAAATTAAAAAAGAAAAATTTGTTAAAAATATAACAATAAATCTGAAACATAATTTTGAATATCAGTTTGTTATATTTTTGAAACTATCTTTCGTTTAAAAAAACCAGTAAACAATGATTACTAAACTGTGTTAAGTGTTAAACTTCTACGTATGTGTATATGTATGAATATTAAACTGTGTTAAGTGTTAAACTTCTACGTATGTGTAAATGTATGAATATTAAACTGTGTTAAGTGTTAAACTTCTACGTATGTGTAAATGTATGAATACTAAACTGTGTTAAGTGTTAAACTTCTACGTATATGTATATGTATGAATATTAAACTGTGTTAAGTGTTAAATTTCTACGTATGTGTATATGTATGAATGCTGAGATTGGAAATCTAGGTGTAGGAACAGATTCATCGTCAATCCAAACCACATGACCCTGTGATCTTCATAGATCTGTCGGTGGTACGACACCTAAAATGTGAATGTGGTTAAGTTGTCTACCACAACGGCAAAACTGGTTGCCAGTAAATCAGGAGCCAATTCAACCACTACAAGTATGAAAAGAATTTTGCTGGTTGATGGAGAAGGGCGATTCTCACAGGGACTAAATCTTTATCTATCTATCTATCTATCTATCTATCTATCTATCTATCTATCTATCTATCTATCTATCTATCTATCTATCTATCTATCTATCTATCTATCTATCTATCTATCTATCTATTTATCTATACATTCTTTCATGCACCCATCTAACTATCTATCTAACTATCTGTCTGTCTATCTATCTATCTATCTATCTATCTATCTATCTATCTATCTATCTATCTATCTATCTATCTATCTATCTATCTATCTATCTTTCTATCTATCTATCTATCTATCTATCTATCTATCTATCTATCTATCTATCTATCTATCTATTTATCTATACATTCTTTCATTCACCCATCTAACTATCTATCTAACTATCTGTCTATCTATCTATCTATCTATCTATCTATCTATCTATCTATCTATCTATCTATCTATCTATCTATTTATCTATACATTCTTTCATTCACCCATCTATCTATCTAACTATCTGTCTGTCTATCTATCTATCTATCTATCTATCTATCTATCTATCTATCTATACATTCTTTCATTCACCCATCTAACTATCTATCTAACTATCTGTCTGTCTGTCTATCTATCTATCTATCTATCTATCTATCTATCTATCTATCTATCTATCTATCTATCTATCTATCTATCTATCTTTCTATCTTTCTATCTATCTATCTGTCTATCTATCTATCTATCTATCTATCTATCTATCTATCTATCTATCTATCCGTTTGTCAGTCTGTCAATTCTATTAACATTGATTCACACTGCAGTAACTATCTATATAAGTAAAATCCATTTCATTCAGAAATAATACAGTAATTATGTATATGTATGTATGTATGTATGCATGTATGCACGTATGTATGTATATATATGTATGCATGTATATGTATGTGTCTATATATGTATGTATGTGTATGTATGTATATATGTATGTATGTATGTATTATATATGTATGTATGTATGTATGTATGTATGTATGTATGTATGTATGTATGTTGTTTAACATTAAAAGAATCACAGACACGAAATAAGGAATGTATTAAGAAATACAGCAGACACAGATATAGTCTTCAAATATGTGAAAGAAAAAGAGGAAAGTGTTTGGTCAATATAAGCTACGAGAAAACTGAATACATGAAAATCGTAAGATCAAAAGATAAACACAAAGATCTTATCCAAATACAAAGTGTAAAGATTAAAAGAATAGATTCCTATAAATAGCTAGGAACAATATTCAAGAGGTCAAATATTATAAGAGCTAGAATATAAGCTGGGATCAACACATGCTTTGTTCTTAGACAATTGTTACAATCAACAATTCTATCTCACAACATCAAACTAAACACATATAAGGTACAAATCAGGCCAGTAGTACTATACTGGTCGGTAACATGGACGATAACTAGATAAAAATTTGAGAACAAAATCCGGAGAAGATTTATGAATTCCAAAGAAAAAAAACATATCACAAATTATTGGAAGAAAGAAGTAGCAATCTTATCTTACATCGTACATCTTTCAGGTGTCGTTAAACGTCACATAGGGCTCACTCACACGGTAGTTCCCCAAGTTTTTCTGTTGTCGGCGATCTTTTCAACATCATGAAGGATTTTATGCCCACTAAACTGGTCGCTCTTAATAACGTACTCTTTACGTGATTGACTTCTTTTTCTTACGCCTTTTACGGTTCAAGAAATCTACGCCGTGTTTACTTCTCCACTTATGTAACAGACATTATGTAAAACAACAGACTGATGTGCCTAGAACACTTAAAATGGAGGAGGATAGACAAACAAGCAGGCTCTAAACAGAAGTAATAAAAGGAGACAGGCTAAGAGATTCGATCAGGACGATGATGACGAGACAACAAAGAAGAAGATATTAGTATCCGAGAAACAGAGAAGAATAGGGGAGGGTCTTGTCTCCAGCATTGAACCTCCTTGATGACTCTAAAAGCTGTTGAATTCAGCAATTATTTAAGGAGGAGGAGGAGGAGGAAGAAGAAGAAGAAGAAGAAGAAGAAGAAGAAGAAGAAGAAGAGAAGAAGAAGAAGAAGAAGAAGAAGAAGAAGAAGAAGAAAAAGAATAAGAAGAAATGATAGAAGCATTACGTACCTGAATACTAACCAAAAATTAGCCATAGAAAAGTTTAAGTTTAGCAGAAGCATGGAGTTAATATTTTCAGTCATGAAGAAGCTATATCAGGCCTGAAAACCGTCTACAAGAAAGAGTTATCATGGCGGATATTAGGTTTGAAATTTGTTTAACACAAATGAACTATTTCAATTTTAGTGAACTGAAAAACGTACCAGCTTTATAATGTTTTTCCAAATGTGGACAGAAAAATAAAAGATAGAACGGGCGTTAGTGAAATTATTTCACATGTTACTATAACAATATTTCTCTTTCGAAACTGAAAAGAATTTGAAAAAGAAACAGTAAATCAGAAAACTTATGTTTTTAGAACGGTTTGTTCTTACCTCTTATATCTTAACTGTTTCCCGTGACGTTAAACGTCACATAGGGCTCACATGGTAGTTCGTCAGGTTCTTCTGTCTTCGGTCAGCTTCTCAGCCTCATCAAGGAATTTTATGGCTATAATTTGGCCTCACTTAAGAATGTCCTCTTTAGAGTTTCACGTGGTCATCCTCTTTTTCTCTGGCCTGTTGTGTTCCACATGATAGCTCCTTGTAAGATTCTATGTTTTTTTATCGATATATATATCCATATCCTTTTTCTGACCACCAGTAAGACAAGTTGTTGTTCGTTCACCTGTTTTATCTCTTCGTTGGTCTTGATTTCATTCCACTTTCTAAGGAGTATTTTCCTTTGACATTTGTATTTAAAACAGACCAATTTTCTTCTTCTCCTTTTTTTGTTAATGTGACAAATATTTCTTAAGTTTTTATTTTATAAATATCAGTAAATATTATCATCAGTCCTATATACTCCCAATGAGCATAAGACACCAACAAATGTTCTCAAGTCAGTCCTTTCTTGAGCAAGTCAGAATTGTTCAACCATGTCTTTCCCGCTTCCTTTAGTTCTTCCTGTATTGTGTGTCTCCATGTCCCCAATGTCCTGCCTCTCTTTCTTTTCCCTTGAGGTGTCCCAGACAAGGCGGTTTAGGGACGTCTTGTTCTTTCTATTCTTAGTACGTGGCCCAGGTATTTCATTTTTTATTTCCTCAATTGTCACGCGTTCTTCCCAGTGTGTTCTTTACTTTTTTCTGAGTCATCTTCCTTCAAATCCTCCCAGTCTGCTTTCAGTTCTCTGACTGGTTCTCCATGTTTCGGCTGCGTATAATAAACTGTAGGGAATGGGTCCAGCTTCTACTGGGCTCTCGTTTATCCAGTTTGACATAGATCTACTATCCTGGTCATGCAAGACTCAAAGGCAGTGAGAGACTGGACAATCTGACAATCAGTTCAGGTTATCCTAAAAAAGAAAGGACAAGGAGGACATGGCGAGAGCCATCTTGAATAGGTCGCGTTTGATGGAGGATATTGAGTTGAAAGACAGAAATCACATCAGAAGGGTGATCAAGATGGGGGAGGGGAGGGGAAGTTGACATTTGTTTTTTTCTGAACGACTTGAGTTTGCCCGCATTATCCACAAGTAGCGAGTGACAATCTCCATCCATCCATCCATCCATCCATCCATCCATCCATCCATCCATCCATCCATCCATCCATCCATTCATATACCTGTTCTTAGTAACAGTGTTGCACATTCAATTATTTAACTATGTAAAGAAAGAAAGTATTACATTCAGAGTTATTGAGGGAGTAAAGCCATTACACTTTAACAATGACAGAAGTAAAAAAGCCATTACACTTTATCAGTGACAGAAGGAGTAAAGACACTGCACTTTAACATTGACAGAAGTAGTAAAGACACTACACTTTAACACTGACAGAAGTAGTAAATCTATTACACTTTAACATTGTCAGAAGTAGTAAAGACACTACACTTTAACACTGACAGAAGTAGTAAAGCTATTACACTTTAACACTGACAGAAGTAGTAAAGACTCTACACTTTAACATTGTCAGAAGTAGTAAAGACACTACACTTTAACATTGACAGAAGTAGTAAAGACACTACACTTTAACACTGATGGAAGTAGTAAAGACACTACACTTTAACATTGACAGAAGTAGTAAAAACACTACACTTTAACATTGACAGAAGTAGTAAAGACATTACACTTTAACATTGTCAGAAGACCTGAGCAGAAGAGAGTAATGTTAACATAAATTTTGTTTAAGTTTGTACAAATATCCATTTAGTATTTTCAGTAATGAAGGAAGTATATTTGTTCTGAAAGTTGTGTTACAGGAAATATAATCATATCAGATTTTAGGTATACAATTTTTAAAAACATTTTAGGTATATAGTTTTTTGCACAAATATATTATATCTTTTAATTTTGTGAAGTGAAATACTTACGAGCTGCATAGTAGTTTTGAAATATTAATAGAAAAGAGGATAGTGCAGACATTAGGGTTCATTAATTTATTTGCATATCTCTTGTGGAACTTTGCCTCCCTAACAGCTCTCCTGTAGGCCTCTCGGCTGTGAGCAAGATGGCCTGCTGCTGATACCTCCATTTGCAGATCATCAACGATGTCTTGCAGCCATCTTCGCCTTGGTCTTCTTATTTTTCTTTTTCATTAGGGTATTTATTTCAAATATTATGAGAATACTTCACATTTACATATCATAATTAATCCATATGTGTGCATAAATCAGTATGTGGAGTGTATGAACAAGAAAGGGTTTATTAATAATTTACTTTTTTTATTTTTCCCCCTTTCATGCATATTTTGTTCAAAAAGAAATACTGAATGTCTGTGACTGAGTGAAAGTTGTATGATGGAGTCCAGAGTGCTAGATGGGCCTGTATATTCTCTTCTTAACACTTTGAAAATAGTCTGTTCTATCTATCTATCTATCTATCTATCTATCTATCTATCTATCTATCTATCTATCTATCTATCTATCTATCTATCTATCTATCTATCTATCTATCTATCTATCTATCTATCTATCTATCTATCTAACATGTATGTATATCTTTCTGTCTCTCTTTTTCACTGTCTTTATGTCTGTCGGTTCGGATGTCTCTCTACACATTTTTGCCTGTCTTTCTGTCTTTAAATTAGTCCTTTTGAGAGTCATATTTTTTCTGTATATTTCTGTGGGTGCTTGTCCGCCTATGCACTCACTTATCTAACCAAAAAATGAATTTTTCTTCAGCCCGTCCATCCATTCATCCATCCATCCATCCATTCATCCATCCATCCATCCAATATTGAGTCTTATTACAATGGGACATCATCATCAGGTGCCGTGCCGACTGGCGTTGACTATTATGCTTCTCCAGAGTGCCCGATCCTTCATGCAGGCCATCAGTTCAGTTGGTGATCTCCTTTTACACCATCCCGTCAGACTGTCCAGTATCATTTCTCTTGGTCTTCCTCTTGATATTCTTCCTTCTATTTTTCCTGTTGTTATAATATTTTCAATGCCCCCTCTTCTCATTGCATGTCCTATGAAAATACATTGTCCCTCTATTATCTTTTTGACAAGGTTTTTTGTCTCTCCAGCTCTTCTCAAACATTCTTCATTAGTTATTTTTGCTGTCCAGGGGATTCGCAACATTCTTCTAATAAACCACATTTCTGCTGCTTCCAATGATTTTTGTGCAGACCTGCCTATTTTCCATGATTCACTTCCATATAACAAGATAGTTTCAATATAGCATTTTAGGACTCGTTTTCTAACATTCATTGATAAGGATGTGTTGGATAATATGTTTCTCATTCTCTGAAATGCAGTCTTTGCTTGGCCTATTCTATTCCTAATTTCTGTTCTGCACTTCCTATCTGAAGTTATTACTGCTCCAAGGTATTTGAATTTCTGCACCTGCTTTAGAATAGTTCCATTTAATTTAATACTGCATTCTGGTGGATTCTGTTTCTTAGATATAACCATAGTCTCTTTCGTTTTGATGTTCAAAGTAAGGTCTTTCTGTTCACTTTCTTTGGCAACTTTATCAAAGATATTGTGCAGGTCTTGTTGGTTCTCAGCTATAAGTACTGTGTCGTCAGCATACCGAAGGTTGTTAATATTGTATCCTCCAATTTTTATGCCTGGTTCTGTGATGATTGTTCTTAGAATATTCTCGTTGTACAGAGAAAAAAGTTCTGGAGATAGTACACATCCTTGTCGCACCCCTTGTTTTATCGGTTGATATTTTCCAATTCTATTTTCAACTCGAATTGCTGCTTCTTGCTGCCAGTATAGATGTTTTACAATCCTCAGGTCTGTGCCGTCTATACTGATGTCTTCAAGCATTTTAATAATTTCATTATGTTTCACCTTGTGAAATGCCTTGGTGTAATCAATGAAACATAAGTAGAGATCTTTCTGTACTTATAGAGCTCTTTCTGTTAGTGTTTGTAAAGCATAAATGACATTGTGTGTTCCCTTTCCTTCAACAAATCCACACTGTTCATCTGCTATTTCCATTTATATCTTTTTCCTTGTTCTTCTCATAATTATTCTCAGAAGTAGCTTCGTTATGTGACATGAGAGGCTGATAGTCCGGTGGTCATCAAATTCCTTTGCACAATGGGTCACAACAGGAAATATAGAAGGAAGAAGATCAAGAGGAAGACCAAGAGAAATGATACTGGAAAGTTTGACTGGATGGTGTGAGAGGAGATCACCAATTGAACTGATAGCCTGCATGAAGGATCGTGTACTCTGGAGAAGCATAATAGCCAACGCCAGTCGGCACGGCACATGATGATGATGATGAATGGGTCACATTGGATTAATTCTCTATATAAATGAAAACGTTTCTGTACATTGTTATTGAAATAATACAGTCAATATATATATACGTATGTACATATGGGTTTATGTATGTTTGTTTACCTGTGTATGATTGTACATGCTGATGTATTTATGTATATAAGTATGTATGTATGTTGTGTGTGGTTTTTGCTTCTGGCTGACGTAAAATATGGTGGAAACTTTTTAACACCGCCATACTTTCTTATGAATCTTTTGGTCGACACATATCGTAAAACGATAACTGGGCATAAGTCAAACAACCTAATCCTGAGATCCATCTAGAGGGGAAAAAACCCCAAATATTACGGAAACTCGCATTAAAATCAATCGAAGATACCAGCTCCGGCAAGCCCAGAGAAAAACTGAAAGAACATACTCATCGGCCCCAATTATCTGACAAAGATCAGATTCTGGAATGTAAGAACAATGGCCACACCATCAAAAACTGCTCAGGAATCCAAGAAATGGATAGATATCACCTTGATGTACTGGGCATCAGTGAAATGCGATGGCCAGAAGCAGAGAAAAGATCGGCAGAAAATCGTAAGTTAATCATACATTCAGACAGAATGTTTAGAAGATATAAGATTTAAAAAAGCATATAGCACAAAATGTTGGAAGATAGGAAGTAACAAAGAAATCGTATATTACATCCGTCCCGTGCAGTTAAACGTCACATAGGGCTCGCATAGTAGTTCGCCAAGTTTTCTTGTTTTCGGCGATGTTTTCAACCTCATCAAGGGATTTATGGCCTCTAAACTAGTCTCTGTTAACTGTGTCCTGTTTATGGTTTCACGTGGTCGACTTCTTTTTTCTGTGGGCTGTTGTGTTCCAAGAAATCTACATTGTGTTTAATTCTCCGCTTTTATAACATTGATTATGCAAAACAACAGACTGACGTGGCTGGGACGTTTAGAATAGAGGAGGATAGACAAAAAAGGAGGGCCTAAACAGAAGTGATAAAGAGGTACAGACTAAGAGGTCGACCAAGACGATGATGACGAGACAAGATAGAAGAAGATATTAGTACCAGAGAAAAAGAGAGAAATGGGGGCGTGTCTTGTCTCCAGCACTGAAACTCCTCAATGACCCAGAAAGATACTGAATTCATCAAATTGTTCAAAGAAGAAGAAGACGAAGAAGAGGAAGAAGAAGAGCTGAAAGAACCATTATTTACCAGAATACTAGCATAAAAAATAAATGTGCTAATGAAACGTTTATTTAAGTTTGGCAGAAGTTAATATTAATAATTATTAATTAATATTTAGTTAATATTTTAAAAACTAAGAAGGTATATTAGGACTGAAAACAATGTAAAAGAAAGAGTTATCATAGCGGACGTTAAGTTAAAATTGTATCTATCTATCTATCTATCTATCTATCTATCTATCTATCTATCTATCTATCTATCTATCTATCTATCTATCTATCTATCTATCTATCTATCTATCTATCTATCTATCTATCTATCTATCTATCTATCTATCTGTCTGTCTGTCTGTCTGCCTATCTATCTATATATCTATCTATCTATCTGCCTGCCTGTCTGTCTGTCTATGTCTGTCTGTCTGCTTACCTATCTAACTATATACCTCGTATATAAATATGTTTTTCTGGTGCATGTATGTGTATCTGTTTACCTGATCTATCTCTCTGTCATTTCCTCTGTCGGTTCGTCTGTCTCCCATCTGTTTATCTGTTCTTTTACCTGCCTGCATTTATTTCTTTACATCCGTCCTTTTGTCAGTCTGTAATATTTCTGTGCGTGTGTGTCGGTCTATCTATGTTCTCTGTCCACCTAATCAGTCATCTGTCTATCGAAAAAAAGGAATAAATCCAGAGTGCATCTATCCATCCATCCATCCATCCATCCATCAATCCATCCATCCATCCATCCATCCATCCATCCGTCCGTCCATCCATCCATCCATCCATCCATCCATCCGTCCATCCATCCATCCATCCATCCATCCATCCATCCATCAATCCATCCATCCATCCATCCATCCGTCCATCCATCCATCCATCCATCCGTCCATCCATCCATCCATCCATCCATCCATCCATCAATCCATCAATCCATCCGTCCATCCGTCCATCCATCCATCCATCCATCCATCCATCCATCCATCCATCCATCCATCCATCCATCTGCACAGTCTAATACCAGTAATTTTTTTATATAAGCAAAATCTACTTCTTTCAAAGTTATGGAAATAATACAACCATTAAGTGTATGTATGTATGTGTGTGTGTATGTATGTATGTATGTATGTATGTGTGTGTTGTGTATTTTGTGTGTGTTGTGTATGTGTGTATATATGTAGGTAGGTATGTGTGTGTGCATGTATGCATGTATGATTAGGTGTATGTATGTGTGTATGCATGTATGTATGCATGCATGTATGTATGTGTAGGTGGATGTATGTGTACGTGTATGTATGTGTAGACTTATATTTGTGTGTATGTATATATGTATGTGTGTATGTGTATATGAATGTATGTAGGTGTGCATGCTTATGTATGTGTGTATGCATGCATGTTTTATGTATATTGTGTGTGAACGCATGTGCTTTTAAAAGAACAATATGTACGGAATAAATCACCAAAAGCAGGAGGAAAATATAAGAAAACAGATGATATAGTCTTCAAACATGTAAAAGAAAAAGCGGAATATGTTTGGGTAAAGATAAGCTAGAAGAAAACTGTATACATTAGAATACTAAGATCAAAAGATAAATATGAAGATCTTATCCAAATAGAAAGTATAAAGATTAAAAGAACAGATTCCTATAAATAGTTAGAAACAATATTCAACAGCTTGAAGTTTATAAGAGATGACATCAGAGCTAGAATATAGGTTGGGAACAAGACATGTTTTGTTATTAGACAATTGTTATAATCAAAAATTATGTCTCACAACACCAAACTAAACACATAAGTGTAAGAGAGTAGATATCACTAGTTACCTAGGTTGGTTGGCAATCCTAGGTATAGGAAATAATGGGTCCGTTACAGTTAAGTTTTCAGGGGTTCTCAACTCTGAGAGAAAATCGGTTTACTGGCCCAGTATTAAAGAAAACATAATTGAATTTTAATCGGTCGGTATTTGGACGCCGAGTACGTGGGACGCCGACCGATCCGGGAAATCATGTTATTAGTCAAGTGCAAATGAGAATGTTTATTCGTCGAACGAGAACCAATGTGAGTGTAGGTTAGTATTGTTTTATTATCTGTGATGTGGATGTATTCCAGCTGTGCAGTCGACTCCCCTGTCAAAATCAGATCCACTTAGGTAAATATTTGTTTGATTAATCATAACCCACTTACGGTATAATTGTTCTATGTAGGATTTTGATGTTTTTATTTTTAGTGGAAATGTGGTTGTGATGCTTATTATGTGCACTTAATTTTATATTACTGATTTTTATGCATATGGATGCGAATAATCGATCTCAGTTAGTTATGTTTGTTACAATCTGAATCGAACCTAAATATTTAAGGAAATTCGTTTAGTGATTTTTGTTGATAATGTTTAATAAGGTTTAGAAAGAAGACAATGTCCCTTCTAAATGGAAAAAAAAGAATCAATTTTAAAATACCAAAAAAAAAAAAAGAATCTTAGTGACTTTAATAATTGGAGAGGAATAACCTCATTATCAGTTGTGTCAAAAGTATTTTGCAAGGTCATTTTGAATAGGCTTAAAGATATAGTTGATACCATAATGAGAGAAGAACAAGCAGGATTTCGAAAAGAGAGAAGCTGTCTTGACCAGATCTTTACTCTAAGAATAATACTTCAAGAACATATTGAAAAGCAGAAACCATTAATACTGAAATTCATAGAATTTAAGAAAGGCATTTGCTAGCATACGCAAGGATTCATTGTGGAGAATTTAAGTCTTTATGGAATACCATCTAAAATTGTCAAATTTATTAGAGACCTCCACAACAGATATGTTTGTCAACCATAACAGAAGAATTGTTAAGTGAATGGTTTCAGACTGAAGCAGGCGTGGAACAAGGGTGTATACTATATCCTTTGCTTTTTGGAATTGCAATAGACTTCATAATTAAAACATGCTGCACAGGTAACATAGGTATTGATTGGGTACATGGGACCCAGATAGAAGATCTTGATTTTTTCTGATGACATAACTCTTATCAGTAAAATGTGAATTCCATGCAAAAAAAAAACAGATATTCTGTCTACACTTACTAGCAAAATAAGGACTTGAAATTAACCAGGACAAAAATTCGAATTAGTGAAAAAATACTCGTATAAGGGATAGCTGTTGAAGAAGCCAATCAATATGCATACCTTGGCAGCTACATAGACCAGGATAGTGACATCAAGAAGGAAGCTAGAATTATAACTGCAAAAGCAGCATTGAACTTCAAGAATCTTGAGAACATATGGTTTTCAAGAGTTATAAGCAAAAAAACCAAGTTAAGACTATTCAATTCAAATGTAATATCCTTCCTTATTTATGCACGAGAAAGCTGGAAAACAACTAAAGAAATAAACAAATTAGATTCTTTTGAAAATAAAAGTTTAAGGAAAATATTCGGCATCAAGCGGAACGAATTCCAAAACAATGCAGACATAAGACAAATAACAACAACAACCAGTCTCATGGGTAATCAGGAAAAGGAGATATACATATGTTGGTCACGTGATGAGAAGAAACGATCAAAGAATCCCAAAAGGAGCCATCAAGTGGAACACAACAGGCCGAAGAAAAAGAGGCAGACCGCGTGAAACTCTGAAGAGGACATTATTAAGAGAGGCCAAGTTAACAGGCATAAAATCCTTTGAAGATGTTGAAAGACTCGCCGAAGACAGGAAAAATTGGCGAACTACTTTGCGAGCCCTATGTGACATTTAACGGCACGGGAAGGATATAAGATATAAGATAAAAAACTAGTCTCTGTTAACTGTGTCCTGTTTATGGTTCCACGTGGTCGACTTCTTTTTTCAGTGGGCTGTTGTGTTCCAAGAAATCTACATTGTGTTTAATTCTCCGCTTTTATAACATTGATTATGCAAAACAACAGACTGACGTGGCTGGGACGTTTAGAATGGAGGAGGATAGACAAAACAGGAGGGCCTAAACAGAAGTGATAAAGAGGTACAGACTAAGAGGTCGACCAAGACGATGATGACGATACAAGCTAGAAAAAGATATTAGTACCAGAGAAAAAAAAGAGAAATGAGGGCGTGTCTTGTCTCCAGCACTGAACTTCCACAATGATCCAGAAAGATACTGAATTCATCAAATTGTTCAAAGACGAAGAAGAAGAAGAAGACGAAGAAGAAGAAGAACTGAAAGAAGCATTATTTACCAGAACACTAACATAAAAAATAAATGTGCTAATGAAACGTTTATGTAAGTTTGACAGAATATTTTCAAAAACTAAGAAGTTATATTAGGACTGAAAACAATGAAAACTAAGAAGTTATATTAGGACTGAAAACAATGAAAACTAAGAAGTTATATTAGGACTGAAAACAATGAAAACTAAGAAGTTATATTAGGGCTGAAAACAATGAAAACTAAGAAGTTATATTAGGACTGAAAACAATGAAAACTAAGAAGTTATATTAGGACTGAAAACAATGAAAACTAAGAAGTTATATTAGGACTGAAAACAATGAAAACTAAGAAGTTATATTAGGACTGAAAACAATGAAAACTAAGAAGGTATCTCTCTCTCTCTCTCTCTGAAAGTTATGTGCCCAGGACACATGGGACTTCCGCAAGGGTTTTCCACAAATGCCTGTCCTTCGCCTTTTTTTCTGCTCTTGCCCAGGTGAGCCCTCTATTGCTCAACATCCTTTCTGTGGCTCTTCTCCATGTCTCTTTTGGTCTACCCTTACTTCTGCTCCCCTGTGGTGTCCATCTTAGTGCTATTTTTGGTAGTGAGTTGTCAGTCATTCGGAGCACATGTCCCAACCATCGCCAGCTTCTTTCCTCAATAATTGTTGTCAAGAAAAGAGAGAGAGAAAGAGAGAGTGAGAGAAGGTATATTAGGACTGAAAACAATGTACAAGAAAGAGTTATCATAGCGGACTTTAAGTTAAATTTTTTTTAACACAAATGAAATGTTTCTTTTAATTTTGGTGAAATGAAATACATACGAACTTTATTAATATTTTGAAATATGGAGAGAAAAATAAAAGATAGTACGAATGTTAGTGAAATTATGTAAAATATTAGTATAACAATATTTCTCTTTCGAAACTGAAAAGAATTTGAAAAACACAACAGCAGTTCAGAATAATTATGTTGTAGATCTGGTTGTTCTCACATTCTTCCTGTGACATAAAACTTCATGTAGGGTTCGGATGATAATTCGCCAAGTTCTTCTCGCTTCTGCGAACTTTTCAATCTCGTCAAGTTATTTCATGCCTGGTAATTTGGCCTCCCTTAACAATGTCGTCTTTAGAGTTTCACATGGTCGAACTCTTCTTCTTCGATCTGTTGTGTTCCACTTGATAGCTCGTTTTAGGATTGTCTGATTGTTTCTTATCATCATATGACCAATATATGTCCATCTTCTTCTTCAGATCACCAGTGAGACAGGTTGTTGTTCACTCATCTGCCTTATCTCTGCGTCGGTCTTGAAGTCATTCCACTTTACACCAAGTGTTTTCCTTAGACATTTGTTTTCAAAACGATCTAATTTGTTTTCTATTTTGTTTTGTTAGCGTGGCGGAAATGTTTTAATTTTTATTTTATAAATATCAGTAAACATCATCTATCTATCTATCTATCTATTTATTTATCTATCTATCTATCTATCTATCTATCTATCTATCTATCTATCTATCTATCTATCTATCTATATCTATCTATCTATCTATCTATCTATCTATCCGCCTTTCTGTTTGTTTGTCTCTCTGTCCGTCCGTCTGTCTGTCTATTATCTATCTGTCTGTCCGTCTGTCTGTCAAACTGTCTGTCAGTCTTTCCGTCAGTTTCATATTTAGTCCTACAGAGTTATAGATATACTACAGCCGCTTTACTTCAACATTATAGTAACAGTTTCTATGTTTTACTAGGAATTATTCTGACATTGAATTTTAGAGATAAATATTGATTCTAGTATTTCTCGAATTATTCTGTAAATATCAGTTTGAGAAATGAAGTAATGATATTTATAAATCAAAGTGTAGGAGCAACATTACTGTAAGTTTGTGATATTCTTTTCTTAACATTAAACTGTTACTACTGTAAATTCTGTGCAATAAAAATAACTTACTGACTGTATTAATGTTTTAGAAAACAGAGGAACATCATTAAAGACATTATTGACGTATTTATAAAGTTTTGATGACGGAACCATTAAAACAACGAATTTCAAGAAATGACCAATTATTTCTCAGAAGTAATTTTGAAGAAAACAGTTTATTCGTAAACTGAAAGTCTCTTCCCTTCCTTTCGTTTCTGGAGCAGTCTTATGTGCTCCGAGTGACTGAAGACAACTCACTACCAAAAACAACCATAAGATTGACACCACAGGGGAACAGAAGTAAGGGTAGACCAAAGGAGACATGGAGAAGAACAACAGAGACGAGATTGAACAATAGAGGGCTCACCTAGGTAAGAGCAGTAAAAATCGAAGGACAGGCATTTGTGGAAAGCCTTTGCGGAAGCCCTATGTGCCCTGGGCACTTAAGGTTCAGAGAGGGACAGAGAGAGAAAAAGAAAAAGAGTTAGAAAAAGAGAAAGAAAGAGAGAGAGAAAATGAGAGAAAAGTGAGAGAGAGAAAGAGAGAGAGAAAGAGAGAGTGATAGAAAAGAAAGGGAAGAAGAGAGAGAGAAAGAGAGAGAGAGGGAAAGAGAGAGAAATAGACAAAGAGATATAAGGAGAGAGAGAAAGAGAGAGAGAAAGAGATAGAGAGAAAGGGAGAGAGAAGGAGAGAGAGAAAGAGAGAGAGAAAGGAAGAAAGTGGAGAAAGAGAAAGAGAGAGAGAAAAAGAGAGAAAAAAAAGAAGGGGGGAAGAGAGAGAAAGAGGGAGAGAGAGAAATTCGTAACCCTTGATTCAATAAATATCGATAATACATCAACAAACGTTTTTTTTTCTTGGTGCATTCCCTTTTAGACATGTTCCTGCAGTTACTAGGGACGCTGATTCAGAAAATGGCGTTGGACACATGGCTTCAGTTCTAGTTTCTTAGATATGGCTAATTATTAAAACTTTAGTCCGCTCTTTAACAACTCTCTTCTGTAGAATTAGGAAGTCATAACAAGCTTTCTTACTTGAATGGGAAATTTATGTATTTTATTTACCCACATTAGTTGGTGTATAATGACCTTTGTTTCACAACTATTCGTCTACTTCCTTTCCTATAATGCACATTAGCATAAACACATACAGCTCAAAAGACAAAATCGCTTTTGTTCTGTTTTATCAGATAATTATGTGCACAAAAATTCAGATGGTAAATCATCGTTTTCGTAGACTGCACAAATTTGCATGTCAAAGTTTTCTCTGCCTGATCTGTTTAAAACAGTTGCGCTGTATAATAGTTATGCTCGTATATGAGGTGTGTGTATATTCCCATTCTTATCATTTCATCTTTACATATCGAACACCGTAGAGGTTATGGCTAACTTCAAGGCGAAGCTGCTTGAATTTTCCCGGCGTATTTTGCTATATCTGTGGGGAATACACACTGAAAGCAAGTAGGAAACCTATTTCTGAGTTTGTAAAATGAGCATATGTAGGTTATTTTGATGTCAGTCTCGAAGATCAAGGTAAACCATGGGGTCCTCATACTGTATGCAAAACATGTACGGAGCATTTGCGCCAGTGGACAAATGGAAAGAGAAGGTGCGGTGCCTGAAATTTAGAGTACCAGTGGTGTTGAGTGAACCGAAAAACCACTTCGATGGCTGTTATTTTTTGTATTATTATCATAGGCATCAGTGGAAATAATGGTGACAAGTTGTCTTACCCTGATCTACCTTCAGCCAGGAGACTTGTTCCGTACTCGGATCTTGTATCTGTTCTACCTTTCCTTGTACTACCCCAGTTCTCAGAGGATGAATCTTACGTGTCTGATATCACACAAGGTAAAGAAAGTGGGGGCAGTGACAGGGAATTCCAAACAACTTCACATAGTGACCGTTTTGATCAGAACAAATTGAATGATCTGATCAGGGACTTACATTCTTTCCAAGGAATCTTCTTAATTACCTGCCTCCTGACTAAAAGAAAAGAATTTAGCTAATTCAGCCTGGAACGACAATTACATTTTATCAAAGAAGAGAAAAGGATTTACTGCCATTCTTTACAGACGACAACAACTTAGTATTCTGTAATGACACCAGAAGCCTTCAGAGGAATACTGGTCTTTCAGAATATAACCAGAACATAACCAGAATATAACCCAAGTGAGTGGCGTCTTTTCATGACAAAACATAGTGTGAAATGTGTTCATTTAAATAACCGCAACAAATATAGCTCTTTTCCAATCGGCCATTCCACCAAGATGAAAGAAGAGTACAAAGCCATCTCTTTAGTCTTCATCATCATCATCATGTGCCGTGCCGACTGGCGTTGGCTATTATGCTTCTCCAGAGTACGCGATCCTTCATGAATGCCATCAGCTCAGTTGGTGATCTCCTCTCACACCATCCCGTCAGACTGTCCAGTATCATTTCTCTTGGTCTTCCTCTTGATAGTCTTCCTTCTATTTTTCCTGGTGTTATAATATTTTCAATGTCCGCTCTTCTCATTGCATGTCCTATGAAAGTACATTGTCTCTCTCTTATCTTTTTGACAAGGTTTTTTGTCTCTCCAGCTCTTCTCCTACATTCTTCATTAGTTATTTTTGCTGTCCAGGGGATTCGCAACATTCTTCTAATAAACCACATTTCTGCTGCTTCCAATGATTTTTGTGCAGACTTGCCTATTGTCCATGATTCACTTCCATATAACAAGATAGTTTCAATATAGCATTTTAGTACTCGTTTTCTAACATTCATTGATAAGGATGTGTTGGTCAATATGTTTCTCATTCTCTGAAATGCAGTCTTTGCTTGGCCTATTCTGTTCCTAATTTCTGTTCTGCATTTCCCATCTGAAGTTATTACTGCTCCAAGGTATTTGAATTTCTGCACCTGCTTTAGAATGGTTCCGTTTAATTTAATACTGCATGCTGGTGGATTCTGTTTCTTAGATATAACCATAGTCTCTGTCTTTTTGATGTTCAAAGTAAGGCCTTTCTGTTCACTTTCTTTGGCGACTTTATCCAAGAGATTTTGCAGGTCTTGTTGGTTCTCTGCTATCAGTACTGTGTCGTCAGCATACCGAAGGTTGTTAATATTGTATCCTCCAATTTGTATGCCTGGTTCTGTGATGATTGTTCTTAGTCTTGGAAAAGATAAATTAGCAAGAACATCAATGGGTGATTTGTGTAGACTTGAAAATGGTTAATTTTCTTCTTGGTCAACAAAGTGACCACACAAAGTATCCTTGTGTTTTATGCCTCTGGGATAGTAGACCCAAACATGAACATTGGGAAAGAAAAGACTTTCCTCCAATGGAATATATGGTTGTTGTAGGACACAATGTAATCAATGCACCTCTGGTAGGACGACATAGAATCATACTGCCATCACTACATATAAAGATAGGTCAGATAACATAATTTGTAAATACTTTGAATAAAGACAGTTCTTGCAGTGAATACATATTGCATATGGTTCCTGGACTTACCATAGAGAAACTGAAGGGACTGATGATACAACTTATAAATGATCAATATTTCAGAGCATCAGTGAATGAAAACGAATTATGTGCCTGGTCTTCATTTGTTCTTGTCGTGAAAAGCTTTATCGGCAACAAGAAGGCAGATGTTAAAATCCATTATCTGTACAGTTACTTAGATCGCTTTCCAGAGAAAATTGCTGTGGTGACTTAAACAAAGAGCCAGGTGAAGATTTCACTAAGACATAAACACACTGGAAGCCAGATACCAAGAACTATAGGATGCACACATGATGGCAGATTATTGTTGGAATCTTATGTGCGATTGTCCTGGCAGATCCCACGCTAGGAAGTCTTACAAAAGGAGCTTCTTGTGTGTCGAATGAGTGGAACGTTTGTATCATAAACATGTGCTTCTGATATAAAATAAGTTGATTTTCATGTAGTACACTTTTCTTTTAGTTTTTAATATGTTTCCTTCACGCTAAAAAGATATTAATTTAAATACTATATTAAATATCCTGATTTGTTATGGGCGAGCACCGAAGATTGGTATATGGCGTATGTTCTGTATCTGAAAAAACTAGAGCTGATATGGGAAAACTTGTGCCGTTTTTTTAAAAATATCTTATCTTATATCTTATATCTTATATCCTTCCCGTGCCGTTAAACGTCACATACGGTTCGCAAAGTAGTTCGCCAATTTTTCCTGTCTTCGGCGAGTCTTTCAACCTCATCAAAGGATTTTATGCCTGTTAACTTGGCCTCTCTTAATAATGTCCTCTTCAGAGTTTCACGCGGTCTGCCTCTTTTTCTTCGGCCTGTTGTGTTCCACTTGATAGCTTGTTTTGGGATTCTCTGATCATTTATTCTCATCAAGTGACCAACATACGTCCATCTCCTTTTCCTGATCACCCATGAGACCTGTTGTTGTTCAGTCATCTGTCTTATCTCTGCATTAATTTTTAATTCGTTCCACTTGATGAAGAGTATTTTCCTTAGGCACTTGTTTTCAAAAGAGTCAAATTTCTTTTATATTTCCTTTCCTTTCGCATGCATAAATGAGGGTGGATATTACATTTGAATTGAATAGCCTTAACTTGACTTTGGTGCTTATTACTTTTGAATTCCATATGTTCTCAAGATTCTTGAAGACTGATGCTGCTTTTGCAATTCTGATCCTAACTTTCTTTCTAGTGTCACCATCCTGGTCTATGTAGCTGCCAAGGTATGCAAATTGATTGACTTCTTCAATATCTGTCCCTTCTATGTGTATTTTTCTACTTTGATTGAGAGGAGTTTTCATTATTTTTGTTTTGTTAATTTCAACTCCTATTTTGCTAGCCATTGAAACAGGATATCTGTTTTTTCTTGCATGGAATTCACATTATTACTGATAAGAGTTATGTCATCAGCAAAATCAAGATCTTCTAGTTGGGTCCCATGTACCCAGTCAATACCTGTGTTACCTGTGCAGCATTTTTTCATTATGAAGTCTATTGTAATCCCAAAAAGCAAAGGAGACAGTATACATCCTTGTTTCACGCCTGTTTCATTCTGGAACTATTCACTTATCCCTTTTTCTGTCTTGACTGCACAAACATATCCATTGTAGAAGTCCTTAATGATGTTGACAATTTTAGATGGTATTCCATATAGACTTAAAATTCTCCACAAAGAATCTCTGTGTATGCTATCAAATGCCTTTTTAAAATCTATGAAGTTCAGGATTAATGGTTTCTGCTTTTCAGTATGTTCTTCAAGTATTATTCTGAGAGTAAAGATCTGGTCGAGACAGCTTCTCCCTTTTCGAAATCCTGCTTGTTCTTCTCTCATTGCAGCATCCACTATATCTTTAGGTCTATTCAGCATCACTTTGCAAAATACTTTGACACAACTGATAGTAAAGTTACTCCTCCCCAGTTATTGCAGTTGCTAGAGTTGCCTTTTTTGCTTTCTTTTTTTTTTGTATTTTAACAGTGATTCCTTTTCTCCATTTAGAAGGCACCTTTTCTTCTTTATAAACTTTATTAATCATTCTCTGTAGTTGTTTCATGTTGTTACTGTTAAGAGCTTTTAACATTTCGGCTGTTATTTCATTTCACCTGCAGCTTTGTTGTTAGCCATTAAATTTACTGCTTTTTCAATTTCATGCAATGTAATCTCATCTAGGTTGACATTTAGTTGTGGGGCTTTTAAGTCAGTTTCAAGATCTATCAGTTCTTTTGGGTGTGATCGATTAAGTATATTTTGGAAGTGTTCGGCCTATCTTTGCTTTGGTCTTTACTTGATGTTAGAAGTGTGCCAGTTTTGCTAAGGATTGGTCTTTCTTTGGATGCAATAGTACCTGTTAGCGTCTTTTGTATGCCATCTAGAGTTTTGCTGTCTCCTGATTTTGCTGCCTTCTCTGCTTCTTTCGCCATAGTGTATCCCTTCCAGCTGAGCATTTTTAGTTTATTGTCTATTTTTTTTTGTATGTTGCTTTTGCAAAATCTCTTCCAAGATCTGTCTTTACATTCAACATGACTAATTTAGCTGCTAGTCTTTCATGTACGTATTTCCATGTGTTATCTGATATCAATGCTTTTCTACTTGTTTTTTTGCAGTCCAGCATTTGTTTTAGTTTCTGTAATTATGGCTGTGCTGTAAGAATGTCATAATTCATCTATACCTGTCTTCTCTACCTCTCTGAATGTAGCGAAATGTTTAGTAAATTCCAGATTAAAATTACCCTTAGTATTTTCATCCTGTAGATTATGACTGTTTATCTTTTTGAGTACTGCTTTCTTGTGTTAGTTTTAGCCTTCTTTTCTCTTTACACAGATTGTGATCACTGTTGACATCTGCACCTCTAAATGCTCTCACATCTAACAGAGATTTTCTGAATTGCTTTGCTGCTGCAGTTGACATAATTATACCTACTCCTTCTTGGTATTTCCCATATTCTTCGCCTAAATGTATGATTAACTTACGGTTCTCCGCCTGAATGTATGATTAACTTACGGTTCTCCGCCTGAATGTACGATTAACTTACGGTTCTCCGTCTGAATGTATGATTAACTTACGGTTCTCCGTCTGAATGTATGATTAACTTACGGTTCTCCGTCTGAATGTATGATTAACTTACAGTTCTCCGCCGTTTTTTCCCCTCCTTCTTGTCAATCATTTCACTGATGCCCAGAGAGTTTGTTTATACCACTGCCCAAAAAAGATTAAATTGATATTATGCACAAACTACAGAACTTTTGCCCTGATTAGTCATGCCAGTAAAATTCTATTAAAAATCATAATGGATAGACTTCGTAAGAAAATAGAAGAAATTAATATGGTCCAAGCTGGTTTCAGGCAAGGAAGAGGAACAAGAGATGACATATTCAATATAAGATTAATAATAAAGAAATGCAGAAAATTTAATGTGAATCTATATTTATCTTTTATAGACTATTCAAAGGCATTTGATTGTGTACAATTTTGGGAAATAATGGAAAAAATGGGATTTTCAATACATGTGATACAATAAATATCACAGCTTTGTCTAGACTAACAGTCGGCGGTAAGAATAAATGGTGAAACAACAATTTGGTTTTACATAAAACAAGGGGTCCGTCAGGGGTGCATATTGTCGCCTTACTTATTTAACTTGTATACTAAAAATATAATGAGGCATGTTATAGAAGATATAGACAAAGAATATTACGATGCCATAACAATTGCAGGCTATGAAATACCAGAGATTAGATATGCTGATTACAAAGTATTACTGTCCACAACACAAAAAGGAAAGGAAAAACTAATTATGTCAGTCCGTAAGAAAAGTGAAGAGCAATTCATAATGAGAAGAATACTAAAGTGATCACAACTGACAAAACAAATAAGGCATATGAAATATGTATCAATGAGGAACAATTGGAAGAAGTGGAGAGTTTTGAATATCTTGGATCATTACTAACTAATAATGGCGATAAAATGAGGGAAATTAAAAGGAGGACATCTATCGCTCTTCAGAAAGTAAAATAACTAATGAATCTGTGGAGAGGAACGATAGAACTAGGCAAGGAAGACTTTAAGGGCATGCACCTTTTCAATCTCAACATATTTCTGTGAGACCTGGACACTTAACAAAACACCTGAGAAACACATAAGTACCTTTGAATGTAAATGCTACAGAAGAGTTCTCCAAATACCATGGACACAGAAAAGGACACATATATCCATACTACAAGAATTTAATATTGAAGAAGGCTGGCTAGTAAAGAAGATTAAACAGAGAAAACTTAAATAGTTTGGACACATTAAACGTCATGATAATCTAGAGAAGACCGTCTTGGAAGGGTACATAATGGGAAAAAGAAAGAGAAGAAGACCAAGGGAAGATGGCTGGAAGACATCGTTGATGATCTGCAAATGGATGCATCAACAGCAGGCCATCTGTTCACAACCAAGAAGCCTACGGAAGTGCTGTTAGGTAGGCAAAGTTCAGCAAGGGACATGCAAATGAATAAATATATAAATGTGTATATGAAAAATGTTTCTTTTTTTCACGTATGTGTGTATTCAAATAAATTTATCAATCCATATACCTATGTGTTTGTCTGTCTGTCTCTCTGTCTGTCTGTCTGTCTGTCTGCCTGCCTGCCTCCCTGTCCGTCTGTGTGTCTGTCTGTCTGTCTGTCTGTCTGTCTGTCTGTCTGTCTAAAAATAATATTACCACTTTATTTTATTATTAAATAAAACTCAAAGAAATAATTCAGTTTGCTAGAATCGCATTAAATTTGAGAGAAAAATATGAGTAGATTGTAATTACATTTTGTACACAGATTTATATTATATCAGAGAACGACATCTCCTTGACATGGATCCGATTACCCGTTGAATCTGTTGTTGTGAGGATGTCTGCCCACTCTTCCCGCAGTGCAAGAGACAACTATCGGAGATTGGTTGATGCCACGTCTCGCTGGGGGACTTGTCTGTTGCGTTCATCCCATAAGTGTTCTATTGGGTTCATGTCTGATGACATGGATGGCCATGGAATGGTCTGGACGTTGTTGTCAGCGAGGAACTGAGTGGCGAGTTGTGGCACACGTGAGGTCGAGTGTTATCCTGCTGAAAAATCTACCCTGGTGCAGCCAGAAGTGGAAGGACGTGAGGACGAAGAATTTCAGCCAAGTATCGTTGGGCATTCAGGCGTCCTTCAGTTTGTACCAGGTCACCTTCTTCCCATGAAGTTGATCGTACCCCACACCGGTACACCTCCACCACCACGTGGAGGAGCCTCATCCACGTAGTTCTGGGCGTAGCGCTCATGGACTCTGCGATAAAGCTTTCTCCATCTATCGTGTCGCTGGAGCAGAAAGAATGATTCATCTCTAAATTAAACCCTTCTCCAATCATTCCCAAAGGTCCATTGACGATGCTGGTTCGCCTACTGTAGTCGGTTCTGGCGATGCCGGTCCGTAAGAACAGGACTTCTGTAGGGGTGCTAGTTGGCTAAGTCGATAGTACGCTGTTCTCTCGTGGCTAGACGGCTGCTCGTCCTACCGGATTCCGTGTTCGAATCCCAGGTAATTCTCTTGTGATTTTTCTTTCTCTCACGTCTCACTAAAGTGCTTTATCTACGATTTTTTCGAGGTCTAATCCTACAGAACTGTGTTTCCTTACTTTACAGATCCTCTGTAGGGTCTTCTAGCCCAAAGACCAGTTTCGAGCAGCCGGTTCCTGACCGTTTGATCTGAAATTCGACGGGTTGCTGCCATTGATTGGACTATTTAGGACGCAAATGCAAATCGATTCCCGAGGTGACGCAGCCGTATGAAGCGGTCTTCGGCAGAAGTTGTGACTATGTGTCTTCCACTGCGCGGCCGGTCTGCTACTGAGCTTGTTTCTTGAATCGTCTCCAAAGGTGACTAATGGTGCTTCTAACCGCATTAAATTGTCTGGCCACTACACTACAAATGTCTGCCCAGTCTGTAAGCATCTAATGATGATGAGTCATTGCCCTGTAGTGAGATGAGCCATACCTGCGCATTGAATTTTCAAATGAATTGATTCGAGGAGCATCAAACTTTTATAGGCCTTCAATAACATGGTCAGTGAGTTTTGTGTTTAGTAAGTTTCACGGGATTCTCGTGAACCTGTCATGAGTTATTGTCAAAAATGTTGTTTTGACTAATGTCGCTTTTCTGTGCTCATGAATCATCTGTTGAGTACAATTCAGGTCAGGACGTGAAGCTGATGTGCAAGTGAACGTTTCAGGTAATTTGCCCTTGTCTGATCAGCAAACGTCAGTTAAAATTGCAACATCGCATTTGTTGCGTTTATTTTTTTTAACATTTTATATTCTTGTAAAAAAGAAGGTCTTTATCTGAATGTTATGTGAAAACAACTTACTGCCTGTATATCAATGTTTTGACATATGAAAGGAGAATAAAGTTCAGTAGAAAAAAGTATGTCTGTTTGATTATCTATCTGGCTGCCTGTCTGTCTGACTGTGTGTCTGCCTTCTGCCTGCCTTTCTGTTTATCTGCCTGTCTTTCTGTCTGCCTGACTGTCTGCTTGTCTGTCTATCTTCCTGACTGTCTGCCTGTCTGTCTATCTATTTTATGCTTCTGAGATACAGAAAGAATGGAACAGCTTCAATTAATCACTTTTATAGTATGATAGAAAAGTTAGACAATTTATCGGAGAATTGGAAAAGTGGTTAAGAAGGTTTATGTCCCATAGTAAACAGTAGGTGTATGGTTAGACTTATTCCCCTTACATGGAAAATCTCATTTTTCAAGTGGGGCTCATGATCCACGATGAGTGTGTGAGAGGCGAAATTGTGAGAGAGAGATCAGACGAGTTCCAGTTAGTTCAAGTTTGAGTTTAGTTAGGGAAGAGTAGAGTCAGGTTAAGTGGTCTGTTAATGTAGTTTTTGTGCTGTGTTAAGGTAGAAGTTTTTAGAAATGTGGCAGTAATTTTGATGGCAGCGGACGTCTACGGATGGCTGTAGATGCCAGGAATTTATTCTAGTTAGAAACTGGTCTTTATGTTGAGTCTGGGAAATTCTATCATGCCACTGTTGTCTACGTCAGCATCGTTCATAAGATTATCAACATTGGAGAATTTTAGTTTATAATCGAATGTGCTTTAATATGTTTAATAATGGAAACAGGCATTTTAAATATTAAATAATTACTTATATTTGTTGTGAAAAGTGTGTAAATTACCAAATGATACTTCTGAATATTTTACATACATTTTTTCACTTAAAGTAAGAAAACAACATATTATATATATATATATATATATATATATTTTTTTTTTTTTTTTTTT
>CM019709.1:24244243-24259520 GCA_009760885.1 Achatina immaculata | reverse complement strand
GCAGTTCTGGTCAGTCTCTACTTGCTAGGCCGACGGTTTTCTGACTATCCCCCTCCTCTGCCTTCTACTTCCATACTTCTTCTTCCTTCTTGGTTCTTCCTCCCTCCTGCCTCTCCGCTCACCTTTTTATCTTCAAGTCCAGCTTGATGGATTAACCAATAAGTATCTTGGCTCCACCCTTCAGATGTCCACTGGTTCCCATGAGCATTTTGATTGTCCGTCATCCAAACTGCCCCGTGGGGGTGAAAATTAGGGTGGAATCTCCAATTATTTTACTACGGTACCTCGACCAGCCAAAAATTTTGCAACAACACACAGCTGTGTGTAAAGATGATGCTGAGCAATGTAGTTGAAGCGACTATCTTAACAGGACAGGGAGAGGGTGAAGTAGTTTTAATCACACGGATATCACTCAATCTGACGGATCTCCCTTTTAACATTAAGAGATTGTAATTTCCAGTGAGACTTGCGTTCTCGACCACGATCAACAAGTCACAGGGGGTAGTCTACATATTATAGAGTAAAGTCTTTTACAAATTCACTATAACACTAATTTAACTCAAAAATATACAGCATTTTTAGTTTCACTTCAAGGAGCAAGAATAAATAATTTCCCTCGAGCAAGCAACGTAGGTTGTCCTTGGGAGAAATAGAGCGATCTCAAATTCACTCCGCAGTATTAGATGTTCATTATGGAAAAATGTGTCAAAGTTCAACTTCTGTATAAAATAAACACGTTGCTTTTCACCTGATAAATCCTGCCTTGATTTTATTGAGACAATGTTTCTTGTTATGTTAGTGATTATGTTAGTCATGAATGAAAGCGTGTTCGCTGACTGTTCTTGTTTTACATTGTTTCATTGTTCCTATAAAACTTTCCAATGTTCTTATATTGTTCTTACATATAGTTACTGTCTTTATCACACCTCCGTCTCTTGGTAATAATAACTGGATAAAGATTTTTTATTTACAAGCAGTTCTTTCAAATTTTACTTATGTAACAGAATAGCAATTCTGTACAGAGACTATTTGTGTATTGCTAATAGTTGTGTTCGCGTAGACCACAACTCATGTCGTTAGGAAAGTACGTGTGCAAAGCACGTCGTTAGAAACGTCCGTGTGCAAAGCACGTCGTTAGGGAGAGTCTTGGTTTGAACGTGGAACTGTGTGGACGTGTTTTTGTCGAGCTATGTGATTGTCTCTTGAAATGTGGTAGAGAGAGCCTTGTCGTTAGAGTTAGTTTCTTTTTTTATTTTCCCTGTGTGAGTTGAGGTTTTTAGAAAGATTGTAAGTATGATTCTTTGTGTATAGATCATTGTAATGTTTTTTCTTGCCCATATGGCGTAGAGTCCCCTCTCGCCGGGCACTGCTAAATGTAATTTTTGTTTAGCCTGATGGCTACGTATACATCTTCACGATTGTCACCCTCATTTCTTGTCCATTAATAAATGTGTGTAGTCTGATGATGGGTTTTGTTGGAGTCCTTATTGTTGACCGGTTGTTGGTTGAAAGACGGTCAAGTTACGTTGAGTTGTTGTATTTGTATTATTCTGTGGAGTTGGAAACCTGGGTGTCTTGTTGTGTTTTCTTGATGTATAATACAGAAAACTAGGTGATTGTTAACACCAGCAACAAGAAGAAGAGATTTCTAAGATAAACTGTACTCCACATGTAATCAGTCAATCCAGTAGGAACCCATTTTTTTTTGTAAGGAGAAATCCTGCTTAAGTTGTGCCGTATCAGGCCACTCGTCACGTCCAGTGTGTTTGTTTACACGTTGAACAGTTCCTGCATGTTTTTTCTAGTCCACAGTTGTGTGTTGATAGTATGTTTCGTCAGTGGTTTTCAGGTTTTGGGTTAGGGAATTGTATTTTTGTTAGTGTCAGAGACAGTTATCGTAGAAGTTATTCAAAGCGGCGATGATGTCCAGCCTACCCGAAAGTTTGTGTCACATCTAGTCCTGGGTCCTAGACAGTGCAGCTACTGACGTTTTCCTGTGCCTGCAAGCAAGCCCAGTGAGCCTGAACCTGAACTACAATCCGATGCGGAACCAGAGCGGTTTGTTCCAAGCGACAATTACTTCTCAATCAGCTCCATCCAGACAGGGGAGGTAACATGTTGTCAAAATTTCCTGTTTTCCACAATTTCGGCAGATAGACAGGAGTGGACATTGATACATGGACAGTTTGGATTGTGCTCTTTATGTGTGTAGGATTTAAGACATTGTAGATTCACTTATATTTGGAATAGACATTGTAGGACATTCTTCTCCAGTGTTATTAGCGGGACTTTATTGAACACTTAATTTAGTGGTGATATTTGGAACAGTGCATAGACTTCTTGTGGCTTTTCATTTACCTTAGGATTTCATTGTAGTAGTTAGTTAGTGCGTAGTATGGTATTTAATTGAATTTCTTTTCTATGTTGATTAGTTGGATGGCATTCGTACATGACATGAATAATTGATATGCCATTGTTTTGAAACTTGTTGACATTGCTGAAAATGGTGGCATTGTATTGATTCCAGTGGTATATGCTAACAATAAGTGGGGTGCACTACGGATAGACGCACGATGGCCTCAGCTCCATCCACGCCCAATTTGCTGGGTTTATTGCACGATACCTTGTCCCAAGTCAGCAATGACTTGAGGTTTTCCCACGTCATGTCAGCTGTAGCAAAGTTCGACGGGGATCCAGCAAAATTGAAACCATGGCTGAATGAGATTAATAAGATTATGGACATGCGGAATGCTGATGTGCCCAGTAAGAAGAACTTGGTGTATTTACGCACCACAGGTTCCCTGGCAGAGTTCGTTAAACAGCGACTCCAGTTTCAAGAGAGTGGGAGGAGTTCGTATCTGTTTTATTAGCACGATATGGGGTGCTGCAGACTCCTCAGGAGGTCTGGCATACGCTAGCCTCTACTCGACAGTCTCCTGGAGAGCCCATTCAAGCGCTGGCTGATCGCATCAGTGAGGCAGCTAGAGTTGCTTACTCTGAGGCGGAATGGGTAACTCCGTTGGCGCAGAGGCAAATGGTGCAGTCGTTTGTGGATGCCCTACTTTCTAGAGCATTGAAATCAAAATTATTAAGAGATAAACCTGTTCTATTTTCACAGGCGGTGGACTTAGCCTTACACGAAAATGACCTCATGAAGTCGGTGAACCTTAGTTGTAGTTCCCGACAAGCTTTCATTACAGGTTCTCGACCGTCCGGTGAGGTGACGACACACAGAGAGTCTCCTTGTGTGGATTCGCAGAGAGTACAGTTAGTCTCTCATCGGGAGAACTCTCGACGGCCGTCTTCACACTTCGAAGCAGGTAGGACAGACCACAGGAGGCCGAATACCAGGAATGCTAAACATGCGAGTACACTACCACAAGAAACTAGGTCTTGTTATAACTGTGGAAGGAGAGGTCACATAGCCCGATTTTGTAGGCAGAGTGTAAGAAAGGATCGTGTACATTTAAACTGACAAGTCGGCGCATGAATAGCTCCCATGTGTCCGACCGTATCTTTACACCATCTAGATCTGCCAAACACTCTGTCTCATTTTCGCATGCGACACCACTACGCTCGGTGGCTGCGAATCCCCCGACTCCTACTTCTGTCCTTGTTTCTATTGATACTTTTCGAATTAGAGCATTGTTAGACACAGGAGCTAGTGTCTGTCTTATCAAGGATTCTGTATACAGATCCTTACGTTCTGCTCCTAAGCTCTTGCCCGCTACAATTACTCTGCAGACTGTTACTGCAGCTTCCATGAGAGTAATTGGCAGAGTTTACCTACCTATCTCTATTGCTGGAGTCACTGTTTCTCATTGCTTTTATGTGGTTCGCAACATGAACCGTTCCGCCATTCTGGGGCGTGATTTTTTGTCTCGTTCTGGTGCTGTCATCGATTACAATTCTAATACACTTGACATACATAACAAGAAGATTCCTTTAGAGTTAGATGCACACATTGCTTCTATTCTTCGTGTCCAGCGTTCCTCTCTTCTTTCTCCACGTTCCGTCAATCTTATTCCTCTTAAACTGAAAGCCCAACCATATTTTCCATCTGGCAATTCTTATATGATTCAGGGTATTGAGACACCATTCTTACTGTCCCAGCCGGAGATAGAGTTGGTGGACTCAGTATGTGAGCTCCACACTAATCGCTATCCCGTGTTGACAGTAATTAATCATTCTAGTAAACACATCGAGCTCAGACGTGGATGTATTTTAGGAAAATTGACACCATTCACGGAGTCAGTTGACTCTATCCAGCAAGCTTCTGGTACTGAGGAGACAACACCTGACAGTCGTTCTGAGACTATCGTTCGACAGGTTCAGTGCCCTGATGTGCACAAGGACATAATATACAGGTTGTTGACACAGAACAAGGATGTCTTTGCCTTGACTGATTCCGAGATTTCGCATACCTCGACAGTGCAGATGGAGATTGATACAGGCGATCATCCGCCAATCTCCAGGAAACCCTACCGTACTCCGTTGGCGAGTAGAGAGGTGATAGAGAAGGCCGTCGAGAATATGTTGTGTGACGGAATAATTTCTCGCACGATCTCAGAGTGGTCATCACCAGTTGTCTTGGTGACTAAGAAAGATGGTACCCATCGTTTCTGCTGCGACTACCGTGCACTCAATGCGGTGACCCGTTCATTGTCATATCCATTGCCACGCATTGAGGACATCCTGAGCACGATCGGAAAAGCCAAATTTTTCAGCACTTTGGATGCTCGTTGTGGCTTTTGGTGTATTCCTTGTCCAAGAATGCTCAGCAGAAGTCAGCTTTTAGCTGTCATCTGGGTTCTTTCTGTTTTAATTACATGAGCTTTGGTTTAAAAGGGGCACCATCTACCTTTGTCGCACTCATGGACACAGTATTACAGGGCTTAGGCAAGTTTGCACAAGCCTATATTGACGATATACTGGTGTTCACTGATGGAACGATCGAGGACCATGTTCGCGATCTTCAAGCGGTATTCGACCGATTGCGCGAGCACCAGGTCAAGCTCAAACCATCCAAATGTCACTTTGCGGCCTCTGAGACAAAGTATCTCGGTTATGTCATCAGCCAGTCAGGCATATCTCCTGATCCTGAGAAGGTCAGAGCCATTGCCGACATGCCGTCTCCTTTGAATGTGAAGGAGGTGCGCTCTTTTTGGGGACGTGCAGTTGCTATCGACGTTTCATTCCCCACTTTTCGGAGATTGTGGCTCCCATAGTGGACCTCACCAAGAAGGGTCATGGGTTCAAATGGTCTTCAGTCTGTCAAATGGCGTTCGAGTCCTTGAAGGATCGCCTTGCGAAGGTACCGCTTCTCTCGCATCCTGACTTGCATAAGCCACTTACATTGTATACAGATGCTTCCAATGTTGCGGTTGGAGCCTGTTTGGTGCAGACAGCCTCCTCTTCTGATAGACTCTCAGTAGAAGAGCCCTTATATTTTCTTTCGCAGAAGCTGTCGCGCTCTCAGACTAAGTGGTCTACTTTCGAGAGAGAAGCGTATGCTGTCCATTACGCCACCCAGAAGTTGAGATATTTTCTGGCGAATAGACACTTCGCTGTGAAGACTGACCATAGACCCTTGGTGGACGCATTTATAAGCAAACAGGAGATTCAGAATGTCGGGGTGCAGCGATGGATGTTGAATCTCTGCGGCTTGGATATGGAGTTCCAATACATCAAAGGTTGTCGAAATTTTTCGGCTGACCTACTTTCCCGGATAAATAATCCAGAACCTCTGGTAGTTACGGAAGATGAGGAGCTCTGTGAAAATGCCAAAAGAGATCGCGGTGATAAATGCAAATCGCTATCCATTGGATACTACAGAGGGTTTATTCCCTCCGATACGGAATCTGGGGAACCCTTCCTTGACATAGATCGCTTTGATCTGGTGACTGAGCAGGGACGAGATCCTGAAATCGCCAAAATCAAAGCGTCTCTTGAAGCAGCGGGACCTAGCGCCCCGAAGTCTAAGCACTTCATGTTACATCAGGACAGAGTGTTTTTCTTTCTAAGCACTTCATGTTACATCAGGACAGAGAGTTTTTTCTTTCTAAGCACTTCATGTTACATCAGGACAGAGTGTTTTTCTTTCTAAGCCTGATGAACCGGAGGCACGATTGAGATTGTACGTTCCTAGCCATCTCCGATCTCATATGTTGTTACAATTCCATGAAGAAAATGGACATATGGGTCGAGACAGGGTGTACTCTGCCTTGGCTTCTTGTTATTATTGGCCCAACATGTTTCAGGACTGCTACCAACATGTAGAGCCTTGTGGCCGTTGTTTCAGGATTGCTACCAACATGTAGAACCTTGTGGCCGTTGTTTCAGGACTGCTACCAACATGTAGAGTCTTGTGGCCGTTGTTTCAGGACTGCTACCAACATGTAGAGTCTTGTGGCCGTTGTTTCAGGACTGCTACCAACATGTAGAGTCTTGTGGCCGTTGTTTCAGGATTGCTTCCAACATGTAGAGTCTTGTGGCCGTTGTCGAGAACGCAATATTCTGCACAAGAATGCACCGCTGCAAGAGACAGACATTCCGTGCTTTCCGTTTCAGAAGATCTCGCTGGATTTCTCAGGTCCCTATCCGCTGACCTTGGCTGGAAATAAATACATCCTTCATGTCGTTGATTGGCTAACCCTATGGCCCGAATGTTTCCCAGTACCAGACAAGACAGCCCACACGGTGGCTGAGGTATTGTTGCAGCGGATAATCCCGCGTCACTCCACGACTTCTGTAGTGGTAACGGACAATGGGGCTGAGTTTTTTAATCATTCTTTGAGCCAACTGTTCAAACAGCTCCATGTTCAACACGTTACTACGGCGTTGTATCACCCACAGAGCAACGCCAGGAATGAAAGGATGCATCACACCCTCCTTGACATTTTGTCAAAGCATGTGCACGAGATTCCACAGATGTGGGATGTGTTCTTACCAATGGCAGTGGGGGCCATTCGTATGAACGTCAATGAAAGTACTGGGGTGTCTCCCTTCTTCTTTTTATACGGCCGGCACCCTTGGTTACCCCTGGATAATTTGTTGTGCCCCCATGTTAAGTACTATGGGGAGGACCCTACGGAGATCAGGTTGATGCAACAGCACCGTACGTTCCTTCAAGTATTTCGCCAGTTAAATAAGTCTCGCTCCAGACAGAAAGCGAGCTATAATGAACTTGCGGAGATGCCAAACATTTCAGTGGGAGACAGTGTAACGTATAGAATCCATGCACGCCATTCTAAGTTAGATGCGCGGTGGGCCCCGTTTTATACGGTGGTGAAGCGTTTGTCTCCGGTTACCTTCCTGATCAAGAACCAGGCTGACGGGAGAACCCACTCGGTTCATGCAAATGACATACACAAAGTGGAGGTTCAGTGGAGGGAGCCTCCTTCGAATAAATTGTATAGTTTGCGTTCGGCGCGATTCGTTCTTCCACCTTTGGAGGAAGGAACAGATTCCAGCGGTAGCGATGCCGACAACGTTGAATCTGATGTCGGTCATGGTGAAACACACACAGGAGGGATTGGCGATCCCCTCTCACACCTTTTGAGGGATGTTCGAAATGAACGGGATGGATCCTCTATAGAGGCCCCTGTTCCCCTTCAGGAGCTCTATAAAAGGGCGACGGCTCGATTGGGGGCGCAGAGTACTCCCCTTTCGGGTATGGATGGGCCCACATCCATGGTGGCCCCTTCAGGAATTAACTCTTCTTCGAGTTCGGAAAGTGTTCCGTTGGCTAGGTATAAAGAAAAGCACAATAGACACTAGTTGGGTAGTGTTCTTCGAAAAAGGAGTTCATCCTTTGCTTCTATCCTATTTCTATGGCAGTAGGAATAGATGGTGTCGTTCATAGCACTCATTATTTGCAATGTTGTAAATATGTATATTCTGTTTGCACCACAAAGGTTTAACGTACTTAATTTGTACAAATTGTGCGTGCATGAGGTTTTTTTTTTTTTTGTAGCTGAATATTCAGCTTTAAATTCATTGTTATCGCTCACAGTTCGTGAGAGTTTTCTGTGCAAGTTCGCAATTTTTTTGTTTGAAGATATTTGATGGCCAAATATCTACCTTTAGGGGGTGGGGAGATATTCTGAAACAGAATAGCAATTCTGTACAGAGACTATTTGTGTATTGCTAATAGTTGTGTTCGCGTAGACCACAACTCATGTCGTTAGGAAAGTACGTGTGCAAAGCACGTCGTTAGAAACGTCCGTGTGCAAAGCACGTCGTTAGGGAGAGTCTTGGTTTGAACGTGGAACTGTGTGGACGTGTTTTTGTCGAGCTGTGTGATTGTCTCTTGAAATGTGGTAGAGAGAGCCTTGTCGTTAGAGTTAGTTTCTTTTTTATTTTCCCTGTGTGAGTTGAGGTTTTTAGAAAGATTGTAAGTATGATTCTTTGTGTATAGATCATTGTAATGTTTTTCTTGCCCATATGGCGTAGAGTCCCCTCTCGCCGGGCACTGCTAAATGTAATTTTGTTTACCCTGATGGCTACGTATACATCTTCACGATTGTCACCCTCATTTCTTGTCCATTATAAATGTGTGTAGTCTGATGATGGGTTTTGTTGGAGTCCTTATTGTTGACCGGTTTGTTGGTTGAAAGACGGTCAAGTTACGTTGAGTTGTTGTATTTGTATTATTCTGTGGGGTGGAAACCTGGGTGTCTTGTGTGTTTTCCTGATGTATAATACAGAAAACTAGGTGATTGTTAACACCAGTAACAAGAAGAAGAGATTTCTAAGATAAACTGTACTCCACATGTAATCAATTAATCCAGTAGGAACCCATTTTTTTTGTAAGGAGAAATCCTGCTTTACTTAGCCTTCAGTCCAAACGGTCATCTAATGTTTCATCCATCGTCCATGGTTGAAAATCTATCTGCTAGACTTGAAATAACAATGCTCACAGATCGAAGTTTTAAAAGTATAATCATACTTTTAAGTGAACAATGTGAGATGAAACTATCCTGATGATATAACAGGTGATTTTTGTTACTGAATGGCTAGAATTTTCATTTCTTATTACACATCGTATTTCTGGCCAACCATTCATTTCTAAGAGTTCAGACTTCATAATCTCTGTCCCGGTATAAATAAATAAATGAAGAGCGGGAATGGAAGAACAAAGTAAATGTGAAGAGATTGCTGGAGCTAGGATAAATTAAGGTTGCTGGTAGGAAATCTGAACTGTGTGGCAGAAAACACATGGCAAAGAATGAACACTTGATGGGACTACTAGCAAACATTCTCTAAGATGGAAGCTGCTGCACGCGGCGGGGCATATTTGGGGCTGTCCTGAAGGCCATGACACCGGAGTCTAATTTTGAATCTGAACCTTTGAACATCTGAGCCCACTCCCGACGATAACCCTTTCTCTCAGTTCTCACAACAACCATCAAACAGGACATCATTTTCAGGAGCGTCTAGAAATCTGGACCTTTACATTTCTAGACCGTTACATTTCCCTTCATGAAATTAGCAAGCTTCGCCTTCTCCATGAACGACACTCTAACTTGACTCCCCGGGGAGCAACGTACACTTTCAAAACTTCAGCACAGACAAGATATCATCATCAAAAATACAGGGCATGGTGGAGCCACCGTTTGTTAGAAAAGAGAATTATACATTCAATAAGGCATAACTCAGCTGAGCTACCCAACATTCTTTGCCCTTGGCCAAAAAGATCCACAGTTTGAGAAGAGATACTACAGAGAGCACTGACATGGCATGATATGATGTGGACAGCTTGGGAAGAGATACTGCAGAGATCACTGACATGGCATGATATGATGTGGACAGCTTGGGAAGAGATACTGTAGAGATCACTGACATGGAATGATATTAGATAACTGACTATGGCTTTCTAACTTCAGGTGCAGATCTACATAAAGTTGCATGATTAATAATTGCAGACAAGGTCTTGTATAATTTATGCAAATTACTTCAAAGAATTAAGTTGTCTACAAGCGAGTTCAACCCCCAAGACCCACATGGGTTTAATACTGGCCACGCCGACCATGTCATGCTCTAGTTTGTCGAAGATAAGTCTCTTTGTGTGTTTTTATTTGCTTGTCTTGTCCTTCTTGTTGTCTTTGATAAAAGCAATTTTGCCGAAATATTCTGTTTTGTCTTTCATACCCATTTTGTTTGTTATTACTCATTATTTGCTAAAATGTCTTCATTCTTCACCCTATTTTTTTCGTACAACTGCAGTGTACACCTCGGTCTAACTCTGCTAGTATCAGTTTGACAGCATTTACTATCACAGTTATACTGCAGTTCTTTTGAAGAACATTTCAGATTTTTGACGTTGAGACAGACAACAGACACCATAGGGGATATAAGTGACAGAGTGAGGTGAGTGAGGGACTTATGCGAGTGGTAATTAAGTAATTAAAATTCTTCCTATGGTACAAACGTGCTGTGACCCCAGCCCTAATTTGAAGAAAATCTGACCACAGCCATCCCTGTTCCCTGATCCTTGTAAGCCAACAGTTCCACCCATAGATATTATGTCTACTCTACTTTCTCATTATCTCTCATACCAATCAATAGATATTATGTCTACTTTACTTTCTCGTTATTTGTCATACCAATCTATAGATATTATATCTACTTTTCTTTCATTATCTCTTATATCAACATTTAGATATTATGTCTACTCTACTTTCTCATCATCTCTCCTACCAATCTATAGATATTATGTCTACTCTACTTTCTCATCATCTCTCATACCAATCTATAGATATTATGTCTACTCTACTTTCTCATTATCTCTCATACCAATCTATAGATATTATGTCTACTCTACTTTCTCATTATCTCTCATACCAATCTATAGATATTATGTCTACTTTTCTTTCTCATTATCTCTCATACCAATCTATAGATATTATGTCTACTCTACTTTCTCATTATCTCTCATACCAAATACAAAACAAATATCTCAGTGTGTAAAAACAACTAACAAAATAAGTTTATTACGACATCAAGATGTCAACGTTTTTTTCTCTCACTCTCTCTCTCTCTCTCTCTCTCTCTCTTTCTCTGACGACTGATAAAAAGTGATGATGGTAATAATTTCCTTAGGTGGTCTATGTTTTATCTTATTTGTTTTGAATTATTATTCTATATATTCATAAGCATCAATCATCACTACTCCATGGTACTTCAGACTTGTGGGGCATTTGTACATACTCCTTCTCTGTTTCTCAACTTGCAACGCAAGATTCTTCCAACCACAACGCTAAATGGATCCATTAAAACGTCCATTTGCTGATCACACAAATACATTTACTTAACGCCACATGATGATGATGTTGGCTGATGAATTCAAATTAGTGAACATCCGTGATGTTACACCTCAAACTGATGTAATAGAATTACTCTATCTGGCACCAACTAAAGTAGTGTTGCGTCGTACTAAAACAGTTTCTTCTTATGAATTTTCTTCTTGTTGTTGGTGTTATAGAACAACCTAATTTTCTATATTACACACTAAGAAAATACAAGACTTCCAGGCTTTCAACTCCACAGAATAATACTAATACAACATCTTAACTGAACTAGGCAGTCTTCCAACCAAACAAAACTGGTCAAACAATGAGAATTCTAACAAAGCCAATGGTGTAGTTTATATACATTTAGACAACACACGTTTATAGATGGAAAAAATGAGGGGTGAAACTCATGAGGATGGAAACGTAGCCATCAGGCTGAACAGAATTCACAATGACAATGCCCGGCGTGAGAGAACTCTACGCCATATGGGCGAAAACCTTACAATGTCCTTATACACATAAAACCATACTTACAACGTTCCACCCAAAACCTCAGCCATCACAAGAAAACCTAAATCCTCCAACTAAATATAAAAAACTACCACTACTAAAAACTCTTCCTAACAAGACTCCATCTACACCAAACTGGTACGGTTCTTCCTACACCACAAACAAGTAAGGCTCCTCTTTGACTAATCGTGAGTGGTATTTATACTATCCCTAACCACTCAGTTTTCTCCATGCTGCACGCTTATTACAAGACCCCCGCTCATTTGTCTCAACCAACCTACCTTTTAACAAGGGTACTCACTCTATTAATTATTTCCTAAATACCAATCCTGGTTATAACCCCTAGCCAAGAGCATACTGCTATAGCATACCCCCTCCCAAAAAGTAGAGTTTTGCCTGTCAAAACTCTCAAAAAAAAACAAAAAATCTGCTACTCTAAATTATTACTATAACTCCAAGCTAATTCAAAGATAATACTCAGCTCTCCACATAGATCTTCATACTCCAACTACACCCATAAACTCTTCCTGTGACATCCGGCTGCACCCAGCCCATGTCTACTTCATATACAATCATCTATTTCTATTATATGTGATTCCTCATTACACAATGCATAGAATAGGTAAACTCTGGTACTATATATATTCTTCTATAAAGACAGTCACTATGAGCACACACAATTAACAACAACGGTTCAGATCACATTCAACACATAAGGACCACAAAACATATGAATATATATAACATAGCAATGCATCACTAAACCTAGAATATCTTCTCTTCTTCCTTTTCCTCTTCATCGTCAGCGTTCCGAGCCATTAAAGCTCATTGCTGCAGATAAGGTTCGCCTCCATCCCTCTCTACCCCTAATCTTCTCTCTTCTGTCAGTGATGCCAGTTTCTTTTATTTCCTCTTCTATCGTGTCTTTCCATCTCTGTCTTGGTCTACTCCTTGGTCTTGTTTCCCTCATCTCTTGTGCAAACATCATTTTCGTTAGTCTGTTCTCTAACATTCTTTTTACATCGGCCAGCCAGAGTAGTCTGTTCAGGTTCAAGATATTTATAATTCTTTGGGATTTAAACACGCTGTTCAGTTCAGTGTTCCTTCTAGCTCTCCGTTCTCCACTGTTGGTATCCTTTATAGGCTCAGAGATTCTTCTCAGGATCTTGTTCTCAAAGATTTGCAATTCTTGTTCATCTTTCTTTGTTGTACTCCACGTTTCTGATCCATACATGACGGCTGGTCTTATTATAGTTCTGTAGATTGTTATTTTGTTCTTTGGGGACAGGGATATAGAAGAATATACAAGTCAATAATTCTCACTCATATCACCTTATCACTTATCATATACATATATTCAGCAATGCATTGGATATAGAATACACAAGTAAAGCATTGTCAAAGAGAGTAAGGGCCTATTAACATCATATACCATAAACATTAGAACATATAAAGATGTCCCTCCGAACAACTGTAAAAATCATCACATCAAATCTAAACATTACATGCATACTATATGGTCATAGCAGCGACATCAAAACTCAACATTACATGTATACTATAAGTTCATGGCAGCGACATCAAATCTCAACATGACATATATCCTATATGTTCATGGTGGCGACAACAAATCTCAGCATTACATATATACTATATGTTCTTGGCAGCGACATCAAATCTCAACATTACATGTCTACTATATGTTCATGCAGCGACAACAAATCTTAACATTACATGTATACTATATGTTTATGGCAGCGACATCACATCTCAACATTCCATATACTATATGTTCATGGCAGCGACATCACAACGTGCTGCAAGAAATAACTGAACCACTGTTCAATGTCTCTTATATTTCAGCACTCCCTCGTACGAACACGTGAGTCACAAGAATAGTTGGAAAATACATCATTAATAGCCACGGAAGATGATGTGTATGTTGAAGTAGATATAAAATACAACATTGCCAAACTTCTAAGATGAAAACAGAAGTATCAGAACATAAAAGTAGCAGTGCTGCAAGGATGCTTTATATATCCTGATCTTTTCTCCCTCTATAGCGAAAGGATTATGAGAAACATTGAAACCGTGCCTGGAACAGCAGTGGGTGGAAACAACCTAAACAATCTAAGATATGCAGACGACACGGTACTGATAGCCCAAAGAGAAGAACTACAAACCTTGCTAGATAACATCCTGGAACAGAAAAGTGAGGAGAAAGAACTTAGTTTAAATACTAAGAAGAAAGGACTTAGTTTAAATACTAAGAAGAAAGGACTTAGTTTAAATACTAAGAAGAAAGAGACTTAGTTTAAATACTAAGAAGAAAGAGACTTAGTTTAAATACTAAGAAGAAAGAGACTTAGTTTAAATACTAAGAAGAAAGAGACTTAGTTTAAATACTAAGAAGAAAGAGACTTAGTTTAAATACTAAGAAGAAAGAGACTTAGTTTAAATACTAAGAAGAAAGAGACTTAGTTTAAATACTAAGAAGAAAGAGACTTAGTTTAAATACTAAGAAGAAAGAGACTTAGTTTAAATACTAAGAAGAAAGAGACTTAGTTTAAATACTAAGAAGAAAGAGACTTAGTTTAAATACTAAGAAGAAAGAGACTTAGTTTAAATACTAAGAAGAAAGAGACCTAGTTTAAATACTAAGAAGAAAGAGACTTAGTTTAAATACTAAGAAGAAAGAGACTTAGTTTAAATACTAAGAAGAAAGAGACTTAGTTTAAATACTAAGAAGAAAGAGACTTAGTTTAAATACTAAGAAGAAAGAGACTTAGTTTAAATATTAAGAAGAAAGAGACTTAGTTTAAATACTAAGAAGAAAGAGACTTAGTTTAAATATTAAGAAGAAAGAGACTTAGTTTAAATACTAAGAAGAAAGAGACTTAGTTTAAATACTAAGAAGAAAGAGACTTAGTTTAAATACTAAGAAGAAAGAGACTTAGTTTAAATACTAAGAAGAAAGAGACTTAGTTTAAATACTAAGAAGAAAGAGACTTAGTTTAAATACTAAGAAGAAAGAGACTTAGTTTAAATACTAAGAAGAAAGAGACTTAGTTTAAATACTAAGAAGAAAGAGACTTAGTTTAAATACTAAGAAGAAAGAGACTTAGTTTAAATACTAAGAAGAAAGAGACTTAGTTTAAATACTAAGAAGAAAGAGACTTAGTTTAAATACTAAGAAGAAAGAGACTTAGTTTAAATACTAAGAAGAAAGAGACTTAGTTTAAATACTAAGAAGAAAGAGACTTAGTTTAAATACTAAGAAGAAAGAGACTTAGTTTAAATACTAAGAAGAAAGAGACTTAGTTTAAATACTAAGAAGAAAGAGACTTAGTTTAAATACTAAGAAGAAAGAGACTTAGTTTAAATACTAAGAAGAAAGAGACTTAGTTTAAATACTAAGAAGAAAGAGACTTAGTTTAAATACTAAGAAGAAAGAGACTTAGTTTAAATACTAA
>CM019709.1:24232490-24244143 GCA_009760885.1 Achatina immaculata | reverse complement strand
GTGTGTCCTTTTGCGTTTCTGCTGTTGGCAGAAGCTGACCCCTGGCCTCTGCAGTTCTGCCAGTGGGCACCCGTTTCCTTGGGTGCAAGGAGATTCACTGGAGGTCGGCGACACTGCGGCGGATATCAGGTGGCGCCTCTTTTTCCTGTTTTCCACCAGCTTAAACCCATCATCATCAATGGGCTCTGGTGCTGGCTCCTGGTTGCCGGTGGTCTGGTTCTGAAAGTCCGCGGCGGTTGTGGCGGACCGCTCCTCGACCCTCTTGGGCGCAGAGACCTGCTGTTGCACGTTTTCTCTATGGGCCGGCTTTGCCTTCCTGGGGCATTGGTTTGCCCGATGAGCATCGCTGCTACAAATCGGGCATGGTGCATTCCTGCCCTGCAGGGTGATTGCAATCCTGTGCCCTTTTACACTTCCGGATTGAGATAAGGACGTGTAATGTGGGACATCTTGTTTCGGCCTGCACCGAAACGCCCACTTGTCGTTGGCCTTCTCAACACGGATACCTCGGCATACTCGTCACCGGTCAGAAATGTGACAAGGCGCTTGACCATTTCCGCCTTCACTGCTATGGGCATCCAATGCAGGGTTCCTTTAACCCGTTCCTTGTCCAAATGTTCAAAGTGAATCTTTAGTTTGGACTGTTCCAGGTGCAAGGTCTTCCCATGCAGCGAGGCATAGTGAGTAATGTGGGTGGCTTGACGTAGAGTGACATACCACATGGTGCGGTCCTCATAACGGCCGAGAGTTGCCACTCCATTGAGCCCCAGACCCACAGGTCCAGCCAGAATGCTATGCATGAATGCATATGACACACGTGAGGCATTCTGCCCACTCACTGTACATACCAGAGTCCCCGGGAGTTCTTCTTGACCACCCTACATATCCGTCTCTGGGTTATAGAAGAAGATTGGAGTATCCATGGCAGAAAAACTCCAAGTACACAAAATCCAGGAATATCACACAAAGGCGGATAAGAGATGACCCTTCCCGCCCTTACCTCGCCTGACATTTAGCAGTAGCAGTAGCGGTAGCAGCAAAAGTTAGCAGTAGCAGTAAAAAGTGAGTTCTCTCTCTCTCTTCTTTGAACCTTAAGTGCCCAGAGCACAATGGGCTTCCGCAAGGGTTTTCCACAAACGCCTGTCCTGTCTTTTTTCCGCTCTTACTCACATCCTCTATGTTGTTCTTCTCCACGTCTCCTTTGGTCTATCCTTACTTCTGTTCCCCTGTGGTGTCCATCTTAGTGCTGTTTTTGGTAGTGAGTTGTCAGTCAATCGGAGCACATGTCCCAACCATTGCCAGCGTCTTTCCTCAATAATTGCTGTACATATTACTTAACATAGCAGATTTTAAAACATTAAGTATTACTTTGAGAATTGAGGTGGGGCGGCAAGATATGCTACTGCACGGGTAGTGAAAATTCCTACCGCAAGCCCGGGTTATATCATCTATGAACCAGTAAGTGAGTGACGTACTCACTTTATGATTTCACAGTATAGTAACCCTATTCCCCTACTTTCTCCCCAGTTACATTTTACTATCACCACAGGAAAACAGTAATGACATAGGAACAAAAGACAAACTTCCACGTGTTATTACTACTGAAAATCCGGTGACATTATTTTGTAACTCTTGGGCAATAAACCAACACATTTCTCACGTGCACACACAGACAACCTCAACCTCGCTAACCACTCTGAGACAATGTGAAGGATTCAGCCCGACAGACTTAGAAAATTGTGACTTTAGATGTAAGGAAGAAAACTTTAGAATACAGCAATATTCTTTTGAGAAACCACAACTTTGCCCCCGCCCCTCACCTTCAAGCTGGTCAACCTTGACACACTTCCAATACAACACAATATGCTCACTGCCCCAGTTTAGAAGTCAGTTTTTGAAACTGTGTAAACGTTTTAACTTGTACTTGTACGAACTCCCTGTAACTGCGAGCTGTTGTTCTTCGCAGCCGATGCTGTAGAGATGTTGAGGCACAGCATGGTATCAGCGTTGGAGCGTGTTACGGCGGCTACTTTTTCAGTCCCGGAGTACAGCTAAAAAGCAGGGGGTGTGCAGTGCTTCTTTAGCAGACTCCACCACCATGGGGACTACGGGGATCCCTGCCCCGTTAGCCAGGCTATGCTTGTTACTGGGGGAACCACGGAGAGGTGGGACAAGGTCTTGGTCAGCTATGGGTGGCTAACCCTGACATATCAGTTATGGGTCGCTGATTACCTTATTAGGTGTCTTCACCCTCTGTAAATGTTTTAAATTCACCACACTTCTCTCTCTCTCTCTATCTCTCTCTCTCAGCCTTAAGTGCCAAAGGCACATGGCGCTTTCCACAAACGCCTGTCCTCTGTTCTTGCTCAGGTGAGCAAATACCATCTCCGTTGTTCTTCTCCGTGTCTACCCTTACTCCTGTGGTGTCCATCTCAGTGCTATTTTTTTTTTTTTTGGTTGTGAGTCGTCAGCCATCCGGAGCACGTGTCCCAACTTCATATGGTCACTATTATTTATTATTGTGCCACTTGGTCAGTCGTATTAAATATTTTTCCTCTTAGACCTCCCACCTTTTTTTTAACCATGATTTTTCGGTGATCGTCTGATACTCCAACGTCTTCTCACGAAATGTCCAAAGAAAATGGCCTTTTTCGTAAGGTTCAGTTTTATCCTTCGAAAACGTGTACTTTTCTGGGCATCCCTAGGCAGTCTCCTTCACCATAACACGTCTTTACTGCTTTCAATTTCTGTTATATCTATTCAAAATTCCACGTGAAGTAACCCTGGAGATATATATATATATTCTCAATTTTTTTGCATCATGTACCCTTTTCACAGAATGTCATTTCTCTTCACGCCCCACTCACCATTCCCCCAACGACTGTCTCAAAAAATATTCATATAAAATTCCAACAACAGTTGGAGTACTTGTTTTTTAAAATGGTGGTTTCAAAATGTCTGAATTTATAAGTAACAACTGTATCCTTAGTATTAATATTACGCGTGCTGCGGTGAAGTAGCGGTTAGCGCACTTGCCTGGTTTAATTTCACACTCAGTCGAAAGTTTATGTTAACGTGAAAGGTCTCTCGTTGCGTGTGTCTTTTTTACTTCTTATATTTCACTTGTAATGTGTGGTCTCACGCTCCTAACAACGTAAGACGCTGGAATGTTTAAAAATGATGTTTATTTTAAAGTCTAGACACTTACACATTTTTAAATCTAGAGACATATTTCTAAAAGCTGCAAAAACAAATTCAACTAATCGTAGTAATCTTTTAAATATTTTTCGACAGTGTTTGCAACACACAACATATTTATGATGATTATCATGACGACGACGACGATGAAAATCAAAGTTGGCACTAGACTTTTCTTCCATTCTTTCCATTTCATTTCTTCGCTTTACCCCGTCCCCTCCCTTTAAAAAAAAAAAAAGCTATCTCACACTGTGGCGCCACTATTAGCGCAGGATTATCACAGCGATATTGAAATGCCTTGTTATTCAACGCAGTTTAATGAAGATCATTCACTATCATAGTCAACTTAGCTGTCAAATAGGTGCCTGATTCTCTTGTGCTAGGCTTACTGGAGCTACTCACTTTCAAATAGATCAGTGACTCTCATATCTTTTCCGGCCGCCGTCCATTTCCTTTCAAACAATAAAACCACAAAACAATGATTTTGCTCACATGGTTCTGATGTTACCGGTGCCTCTCTTTCCCGCCCCGCCCCACCTCCACCTCCACCCACCGTCAACTGGACCTTCCCAACACCCAAAATATTAGTTTGTTTTACACTTCTACGTGATCATATCATTGCCTTTGTAGCCATTCCTTCTTCTTTGTATTTTTTTAAACTGAAAAGACAGAAGTTGGAGAGCTTGGTAATCACTGAACATACAGAAGGCAGAAGTTATGTTATTCTGTAGTACTGGGGGTTGGGGAGTCTTAAGGACAAAGAAGAGTTAAGCTAAGACAGGGAAGAGAAAGGTATAGGTTTTAGTATGAGTTTTGCTCGTGCGTGTTTCGGTTCGATGTAAAGGCCAAGCTGCGAGTTTATTTTTGTCTTAAGTTATTTGAGTTTGCATGCTTGGATGTTTTGACGGGAGGTTACGAAAAACCGTGCTGGGCTGACCCAAGGTCAGAATGGTCAGTTGCTGTTAGATTGTTTTGATAAAAGGAACTTTTTGTTCTTTTTGTCTAGATAGCAGTGGGACTTTTTTTCTGGTACACACACACGCACACCAAAAAGGCCCCGGGGTTGACCCAGCCTCTAAAAATTGGTACCAGAGAAATCTGGGAAGATAAAGCGGCCAGGCGTGATACTGACCACATCACACTTTTATGTGCCGAAGGCCATGGAAAATACGGGCTTAACACCCTATTCCTCAATATGCTTTAATGGCATGGAAACGGAATTTTACCTTTACCTTAATAGATGCAACGTATTTTCAGAGCTGTTATGACATTTTTATAACAACTTAGAATCATTCTTTTTCAAACTCATACTACAGAAATGAATAGATTATTTAATACAGACTAAAAGCAGACAAAGAATAGAAATCCAGGAAGCAAATCAGCCAAATAAATCTGGATATATTCAGTTACAGGAACTGACGTTTTCGCTTAGGGTTAGTGGAGGCTTCATTTGTCTATTTTTTTTCTTGGTTTACTTACTTGTTTGTTTTATAATTGGTTTGGATGATGAGGAAAGTTAGACAACTTGGTAATCACTGGACATATCATGAGAAGACAGAAGTTAGAGAACTTGGTAATCACTGGACAAGTCATGAGAAGACAGGAGTTAGAGAATTTAGTCTACATCAAAACCTCAGGAGAAAAAGAAGTAGAGAAAGACCAATGGAAAAAAAAAAATCTCAAACTGCTGACTCACACAAAAGGCACCACAAAAGGGAGCACTTCAGTTGACTGCCAACACCAAGGACCACACAAGATGGACAAGAATGATCACTGAAACATGACATAAAATGATACAAAAGTCAAATATTTTTCTATTACAAAGGCTATTTCTTCATGATTTCCTTCCAAGTTTCTGAACAATGAAATCATCATTAAACCTGGCCACTCCCAGAATCCAAATAATATAGGTTTCAAATTTCTCCATTCCTCCACGTTTAGACTCTGTACTTTTACTTCTCACCTCATTTTTGTTTTTGAAGCAGTGTGGAATTTCATAGTCTGGTGCCAAAGATTCCTAAAGTATAAACATAAATGTTTATAGCAATATCTTAATGTCTGCAGTATCTAGCCACATCTACCTGCCGCAGTCATTAAGATAACACTACGATACCAGAATCGATACTGGGTTAGTGCACAGTTATTTTCCAAATGCACTGTAGAAAGAGTGAGGAAAGCTGGCAGAAACAAGAATGGCAGAAAGCAAGATGAACACATACAAATGAACAACATATAACAAACCAATATTTCGGCAAAAGCCTTTTACAAGGATCACATACAAAAACAATACAACAGATAAAAACATGAAAATTAGATGAAAAATTTACACGTGGCATTGTTTAACAAATAAATAAGATTTTTAAGGGCATGCATCTTTCCCATCGCAACATATGCCTGTGAGACCTGGACACTTAACAAAACAGCTGAGAAACACATAAATGCCTTTGAATGTAAATGCTACAGAAGAGTTCTCCAAATATCGTGGACACAAAAAAGAACAAATATATCTATACTACAAGAGCTTAATATTCAAGAAGGCTGGCTAGTAAAGAGGATTAAAGAGAGAAAACTTAAATATTTTGGACACATTACACGTCATGATAATTTAGAGAAGACCATATTGGAAGGATACATAATGGGAAAAAGAAAGAGAGGAAGACCAAAACAAAGATGGCTGCAAGACATCATTGACGATCTGCAAATGGATGCCGCCGCAGCAGCAGGCCATCTTGCTCACAACCGAGAGGCCTACAGGAGTGCTGTTTGGGAGGCAAAGTTCTGCAGGGGACATGCAAATGAATGAATGAATTGTTTAATACATTAACACATTTAATTTAATTAATACATATAATCCATTAGGAAGCTATCATCCAGGAAGAGACGTGTTGTAAAAATCTAACTAGGAACAGTAATTTCTGATCAGGAATGTCGGGATGTGGTAGAATATTATATACTGGTAGAAAAATGAGCAGACATTTCTCCTTGACCAAGATCAGCAGTTCTTTTTTGAGAGTGACCCTAAACCAGTAACGGTAACCGCTGACAACTGACTCACGTAAATATTATTTCAACACTTACAATGAACTGAAGAAAAAGATGTGAGGAATTATAATAACTTGTAGTGTATTCATATAATTAAATGTCTTTCATAACATTTGTTACAAACACAAAGGGAAAAATACATTGATTCTGTTTTCAAATATAAATTTCTATTAAACAATTGTTACATTTATCATGAAAAAATGTGATATAGTCTCAAATGCTGATTATTAATAATTATGATCCAAAAAAGTAATGATTAACATTTATGATCCAAATTATAATAATATAAAGGTAAAGGTAATCCTGTCATGCCATAGAGGCACATAGGGATATGGTGTTAGTGCCCATATTTTCCTTGACCTGTCAGCACACTATAGGGGGATATTGTCAGTATCACGCCCGGCTGCCTTTCCTTTCCCAACTCCGGAAGAAGTCGGGTACCCATTTCTACAGCTGGGTGACTGGGGTGCCTCTGGCCGCATTCGAACTTATGAACTTCGCCATGAGAGGCCAGTGCACTAAACACTTCGCCGCTCAGACACCCACATATATATTCTTGATAAATTTATGCAAAAATTATAAGTTATGGCTATGAGTATGTGTAAAGAATGTAACATGAATCAAGGTGGTTATATTTGTGTATAAATAATTCATACAATAATCATATGTTTATGTCACCCATAAAAAAAAACAACAAAATATACACAAAATGGTCCTATGGTATCTGTCAATTTATCAAAGCTTTCATCCAGGCTGATATTAACATTATGATGTGATAGCTGTTTAAATTGTTGTAAATGCTAAAAATAGTATCACATCATTTGTTGTTAAAACACGACAGTCATAATGAATGATAACAAAGAGTGTTTGTGTGTCACAGGTGTTATCTGGCAGTCTACTCACTTCTTAACTTTCACCAACAGTGAACTTTAACCTACACAATGCTGTTTTTATGTCCCCTTTAGAGTTTCACGTAGTCGACCTCTTTTTTTTTTTTTTCTGTTGTGTTCCACTTGATAGCTTGTTTTGGATTCCCTGATTGTTTCTTCTCATCATGTGACCAACATATGTCCATTTTCTTTTTCTGATCACCCATGAGACAGGTTGTTGTTTGCTTATCCGTCTTATCTCTGCGTTGTTCTTGAATTCGTTCCACTGTATACCGACTATTTTCCTTAAGCATTTCTCTTCAAAAGAGTCTAATTTCTTGTCTATTTCTTTAGCTGTTTTCCAGCTTTCACATGCATAAATGAGGGTGGATATTACATTTGAATTGAATAATCTTAACCTGGTTTTTGTGAATATAAATTTTTGAATGGCATATGTTCTCAAGAATCTTGAAGGTCAATGATGCTTTTGCAATTCGAATTTTAACTTCCTTTCTGGTGTCACCATCCTGGTCTATGTAGCTGCCGAGATATGCAAATCAGTTTACTTCTTCAGCAGCTGTTCCCTCTATGCATATTTGATAATATTTTTATGATATCTGATACAGAGCTGTATTTCTGCACTGCCTGTTGGAAGTGCTTATATCCTGCGGTGTCTCTGCTGTTCGATTGAGTGTGGTGCGAATAGAAACACAAATGTGTCAAATAAGCAACAGTGTTGTCACTGCTTTCAAGAAGGAGGTTGGTTCTGTGTGTCAAGTTACTAAGTTTAGAGCTATGGCACCACTGTGAGCTGTGAACTTCGTATGGACAGTGTTGATGGTTCTTACTTATGTCTATTTGGCCAATGGTAAACTGCGATGGACTTTGTGTGTCCTGATTTGGCTTGGCGCCTTAGCTATGAAGTTCACACCATGAGCAACGCTGACTATTTTCACATTTGAACTGTTGTAGTTCCTGAAATGGTGCTCTCACTGGGTGGCTCATCATCAAGGACTGATGTGAAGGACCATCGATGAACATTTTGTGTGATATTCACTGGCACAGGCAGTGCAGCAATTATGAATTCTGAATATAAACACAGAAACATGAATATAAAGAAGAATAATTCCTAACTGTCTTCACAGAACTTTGAAATCTAATCTCTGGTAAGGATAAATACTTAAATCCCATCTTTGATTATGGCAGCAAGTCGGATGACACCACCACTGTAGCCACCATGACGGATAGCCAATGAGACTGCTGTTTGTGGGTGATAAGAAGAAAAAAACATTACCTATTTAGTTATCATCATTATCATCATCATCATCATTATCATCATTACTGAACTCCAGACAAATCTCTGATCTCCTTTCAGCATTCAGCAACTGATGACACCAGTTTTATGCTGACTCACAGTTCTCTTTGTAAAACAAGACAAACAAATACAACAAAGTCTAGTGTGATCAAAATTCAGGCCATGGACGCCAATACTTTGGAAAAGTTTCATATCTTTGTGGTAGCTATGTCATTTCAATGCAAAAGAATTTGTTTTTTAAAGAAAATGTGGGTAACCTTTAATGAATAAACACTACACTATGCTAAAAAAAATACACAGTACAGACTTGGTGAATTTTCAAACTGACAATAATGTAATTATATTTTTAAATGTGAAAAATGTTCCTTCATCCATGCAGGATTTGCCGAAACATCAGATGTTAAACATTCCACAGTGGAAAAAAAAACAAAAACATTGAGATTTTGTCATGGACTCCTGGTCCGTATACCACCAATTGGGAAACACTGTCCTAGGCTAATGAAGTCACATAATGATGAAGGAAGTACTTCTATGTTAGCCAGGCATCTCTTATGCCACTGTAGTCACATAACGATGAAGCAAGTACTTCTATGTTGGTCAAGCATCTTCTAGGCTACTGTAGTCACATAATGATGAAGCAAGTACCTCTATGTTAGTCAGGCATCTCCTAGGCTATTAAAGTCACATCTATTTCATACATACTGTAACTGGTCCTTGACATAAGCTGTAAAAAAAGTAAAGTAATCCTGTTGTGCCATGGAGGCATGATGTTAGTGCCCATATTTTTCTTGACCTGTCAGGGTGATGTGGTCAGCATAACACCTTTCTTCCCTGCCTCTAGATCAAGCCAGGTACACATTTCTACAGCCTGGGTGACTGGTGTGCCTCCAGCCATATTTAAACCATCAACTTTCAACTTGAAAAACTACCATATACTGTATCTTTAATGTATGTCAGCTGTACTTCTGTCTATGCTAGTTGCTCCCTAAATGCACATTAGCTGACCATCGGTGTATGTTAGTAGGCCATAAAAATAATCTATTCTGGGATGTGTTGCATCTTCATTTTGACATGACAAAAATGATCATTTGCAAATAAATAATTCAGAATGACCAAATTCAATATCACAAATACAATTTTAAAAACTATGACACTGATAAATATATCTTGAACTGATAATCTGTTGAATGTGCCTCACATATTTTATAGCACTCAAGCTAGCAACAAATCCTAGGCTTGGCTCCTTCATCAGACTAGACCTGTAAGCTGTGTACAAATGCTGATTGAGAAGTAGTAGTACAAGTATAATAGGCCAAGCAAAGACTGCATTTCAGAGAATGAGAAACATATTAGCTAACACATCTTTATCAATGAATGTTAGAAAACGAGTCCTAAAATGCTATACTGAACCTATCTTGTTATATGGAAGTGAATCATGGACAATATGCAAGTCTGCACAAAAATCATTGGAAGCAGCAGAAATGTGGTTTATTAGAAGAATGTTGCGAATCCCCTGGACAGCAAAAATAACTAATGAAGAATGTATGAGAAGAGCTGGAGACACAAAAAAACCTTGTCAAAAAGATAAGAGAGAGACAATGTACTTTCACAGGACACGCAATGAGAAGAGGGGGCATTGAAAATATTATAACAACAGGAAAAATAGAAGGAAGAAGATCAAGAGGAAGACCAAGAGAAATGATACTGCACAGTCTGACGGGATGGTGTGAGAGGAGATCACCAACTGAACTGATGGCCTGCATGAAGGATCGGGTACTCTGGAGAAGGATAATAGCCAATGCCAGTCGGCACAGCACATGATGATGATGATGATGAGTAGAAGTATTAGTAGTAGAATTAGTAGTAGTAGTAGCAGTAACAGTAGTAGTAGTAGTAATTAGTAGTAGTAGTTAGTAGTAGTATTAGTTAGTAGTTAGTAGTAGTAGTAGTAGTTAGTAGTAGTAGTAGTAGTAGTAGTAGTAGTAGTAGTATTAGTAGTAGTAATAGTAGTAGTAGTTAGTAGTAGTAGTAGTAGTAGTAGTAGTAGTAGTAATTAGTAGTAGTAGTAGTAGTATTAGTTAGTAGTAGTAGTATTAGTTAGTAGTATTAGTAGTAGTTAGTAGTAGTAGTTATAGTAGTAGTAGTAGTAGTTAGTAGTAGTAGTAGTAGTAGTAGTATAGTTAGTAGTAGTAGTAGTATAGTAGTAGTAGTAGTAGAGTAGTAGTAGTAGTAGTGTAGTAGTAGTAGTAGTGTAGTAGTAGTATTAGTATTAGTAGTATAGTAGTAGTAGTAGTAGTATTAGTAGCTGTAGTAGTATTAGTTAGTAGTAGAAGTAGTAGTATTAGTTAGTAGTAGTAGTTAGTAGTAGTAGTAGTAGTAGTAGTAGTACATGAATCTAATGAACAGAAAAGTGACATATCAAAACCACTAACAACCTTGACCTACCTGCCCACCACATCTGCTATCCAAGCCTGCATCAATCAATCCCACTGATACCACATCTCAACAGTAGTGACACAGATTTCTGAGGCCACTGTGGTCTGCCTTGCCCAGCTGCTCTCTTACCATCTCCAATCTAAAAAATGGTAATAAAGGGAGGTAATAAGGAATGAAGATGCTGTCCCATTTGGTAGTCAGTGACTCATAGCTGACATACTAACATCAAGCCTGGTAACTCATAGCTGAAATACTAACATCAAGACTAGTGAACAATAGCTGACATACTAACATCAAGACTGGTGAAACATAGCTTATATACTAACATCAAGACTAGTGACTCATAGCTGACATACTAACATCAAGACTGGTGAACCATAGCTGACATACTAACATCTGGACTGGTGACTCATAGCTGACATACTAACATCAAGACTGGTGAACCATAGCTGACATACTAACATCAGACTGGTGAACCATAGCTGACATACTAACATCAAGACTGGTGAACCATAGCTGACATACTAACATCAAGACTGGTGAACCATAGCTGACATACTAACATCAAGACTGGTGAACCATAGCTGACATACTAACATCAAGACTGGTGACCATAGCTGACATACTAACATCAGACTGGTGAACCATAGCTGACATACTAACATCAAGACTGTGAACCATAGCTGACATACTAACATCAAGACTGGTGAACCATAGCTGACATACTAACATCAAGACTGGTGAACCATAGCTGACATACTAACATCAAGACTGGTGAACCATAGCTGACATA
>CM019709.1:24205081-24232390 GCA_009760885.1 Achatina immaculata | reverse complement strand
CTTGTAGTGTATTCACACAATTAAATGTCTTTCATAACATTTGTTACAAACACAAAGGGAAAAATACATTGATTCTGTTTTCAAATATAAATTTCTATTAAACAATTGTTACATTAGTCATGAAAAATGTGATATAGTCTCAAATGCTGATTATTAATAATTATGATCCAAAAAAGTAATGATTAACATTTATGATCCAAATTATAATAATATAAAGGTAAAGGTAATCCTGTCATGCCATAGAGGCACATAGGGATATGGTGTTAGTGCCCATATTTTCCTTGACCTGTCAGCACAGAAGAAGTCAATATGGTCCAAGCTGGCTTCAGGCAAGGAAGAGGATCAAGAGATCATATTTCAATCTAAGATTAATAATAGAGAAATGCAGGGAGTTTAATGTGAATCTATATTTATCCTTTATAGACTACTCAAAGGCATTTGATTGTGTACAACACCAGAAACTTTGGGAAATAATGGAAAAAATGGGATTTCCAACACATTTGATACAATTAACATCACTGCTGTATTTAGACCAACAAGCAGCAGTAAGAATAAATGGTGAAACAACAACTTGGTTTGACATAAAACAAGGGGTCCGTCAGGGGTGCATATTGTCACCCTACTTATTTAACTTGTATACTGAAAATATAATGAGGAATGTTAGAGAAGATGTAGACAAAGAATATTACGATGCCATAACAGTTGGAGGTTGAAATACCAGAGATTAGATATGCTGATGACACAGTATTGCTGTCCACAACACAAGAAGGAATGGAAAAACTAATTATGTCAGTCCGCAAGAACAGCGAAGAGCAGAACCTCTATTTAATGCAAAGAAAACTAAAGTGATGACAACTGACAAAACAGACAAGGCAACTGAAATATGTATCAGTGAGGAAAAACTGGAAGAAGTGGAGAGTTTTGAATATCTTGGATCACTACTAACTAATAATGGAGATACAATGCGGGAAATTAAAAGGAGGACATCTATTGCTCTTCAGAAAGTAAAACAAATAAAGAATCTGTGGAGAGGAGCAGACAGAACCACAAAAATAAGATTTTTAAGGGCATGCATCTTTCCCATCGCAACATATGCCTGTGAGACCTGGACACTTAACAAAACAGCTGAGAAGCACATAAATGCCTTTGAATGTAAATGCTATAGAAGAGTTCTCCAAATATCGTGGACACAAAAAGAACAAATATATCTATACTACAAGAGCTTAATATGAAGAAGGCTGGCTAGTAAAGAGGATTAAAGAGAGAAAACTTAAATATTTTGGCCACATTAAACGTCATGATACTTTAGAGAAGACCGTATTGGAAGGATACATAATGGGAAAAAGAAAAGAGGAAGACCGAAACGAAGATGGCTGCAAGACATCGTTGATGATCTGGAAATGGATGCAGCAGCAGCAGGCCATCTTGCTCACAACCGAGAGGCCTACAGGAGTGCTGTTTGGGAGGCAAAGTTCCGCAAGGGACAAGCAAAGGAATGAATGTCAGCACACTATAGGGGGATATTGTCAGTATCACGCCCGGCTGCCTTTCCTTTCCCAACTCCGGAAGAAGTCGGGTACCCATTTCTACAGCTGGGTGACTGGGGTGCCTCTGGCCGCATTCGAACTTATGAACTTCGCCATGAAGTGCACTAAACACTTTGCCGCTCAGACACCCACATATATATACTTGATAAATTTATGCAAAAATTATAAGTTATGGCAAAGAGTTATGTGTAAAGAATGTAACATGAATCAAGGTGGTTATATTTGTGTATAAATAATTCATACAATAATCATATGTTTATGTCACCCATAAAAAAAACAAAACAACAAAATATACACAAAATGGTCCTATGGTGTCTGTCAATTTATCAAAGCTTTCATCCAGGCTGATATTAACATTATGATGTGATAGCTGTTTAAATTGTTGTAAATGCTAAAAATAGTATCACATCATTTATTGTTAAAACACGACAGTCATAATGAATGATAACAAAGAGTGTTTGTGTGTCACAGGTGTTATCTGGCAGTCTACTCACTTCTTAACTTTCACCAACAGTGAACTTTAACCTACACAATGCTGTTTTTATGTCCCCTTTAGAGTTTCACGTAGTCGACCTCTTTTTTTTTTTTTTTCTGTTGTGTTCCACTTGATACCTTGTTTTGGGATTCCTGATTGTTTCTTCTCATCATGTGACCAACATATGTCCATTTTCTTTTTCTGATCACCCATGAGACAGGTTGTTGTTTGCTTATCCGTCTTATCTCTGCGTTGTTCTTGAACTCGTTCCACTGTATACCGACTATTTTCCTTAAGCATTTCTCTTCAAAAGAGTCTAATTTCTTGTCTATTTCTTTAGCTGTTTTCCAGCTTTCACATGCATAAATGAGGGTGGATATTACATTTGAATTGAATAATCTTAACCTGGTTTTTGTGAATATACATTTTTGAATGGCATATGTTCTCAAGAATCTTGAAGGTCAATGATGCTTTTGCAATTCGAATTTTAACTTCCTTTCTGGTGTCACCATCCTGGTCTATGTAGTGCCGAGATATGCAAATCGGTTTACTTCTTTAGTAGCTGTTCCCTCTATGCATATTTGATAATATTTTTATGATATCTGATACAGAGCTGTATTTCTGCACTGCCTGTTGAAAGTGCTTATATCCTGCGGTGTCTCTGCTGTTCGATTGAGTGTGGTGCGAATAGAAACACAAATGTGTCAAATAAGCAACAGTGTTGTCACTGCTTTCAAGAAGGAGGTTGGTTCTGTGTGTCAAGTTACTAAGTTTAGAGCTATGGCACCACTGTGAGCTGTGAACTTCGTATGGACAGTGTTGATGGTTCTTACTTATGTCTATTTGGCCAATGGTAAACTGCGATGGACTTTGTGTATCCTGATTTGGCTTGGCGCCTTAGCTATGAAGTTCACACCATGAGCAACGCTGACTATTTTCACATTTGAACTGTTGTAGTTCCTGAAATGGTGCTCTCACTGGGTGGCTCATCATCAAGGACTGATGTGAAGGACCATCGATGAACATTTTGTGTGATATTCACTGGCACAGGCAGTGCAGCAATTATGAATTCTGAATATAAACACAGAAACATGAATATAAAGAAGAATAATTCCTAACTGTCTTCACAGAACTTTGAAATCTAATCTCTGGTAAGGATAAATACTTAAATCCCATCTTTGATTATGGCAGCAAGTCGGATGACACCACCACTGTAGCCACCATGACGGATAGCCAATGAGACTGCTGTTTGTGGGTGATAAGAAGAAAAAAACATTACCTATTTAGTTATCATCATTATCATCATCATCATCATCATCATTACTGAACTCCAGACAAATCTCTGATCTCCTTTCAGCATTCAGCAACTGATGACACCAGTTTTATGCTGACTCACAGTTCTCTTTGTAAAACAAGACAAACAAATACAACAAAGTCTAGTGTGATCAAAATTCAGGCCACGGACGCCAATACTTTGGAAAAGTTTCATATCTTTGTGGTAGCTATGTCATTTCAATGCAAAAGAATTTGTATTTTAAAGAAAATATGGGTAACCTTTAATGAATAAACACTACACTATGCTAAAAAAAAATACACAGTACAGACTTGGTGAATTTTCAAACTGACAATAATGTCATTATATTTTTTAATGTGAAAAATGTTCCTTCATCCATGCAGGATTTGCCGAAACATCAGATGTTAAACATTCCACAGTGGAAAAAAAAACAAAAACATTGAGATTTTGTCATGGACTCCTGGTCCGTATACCACCAATTGGGAAACACTGTCCTAGGCTAATGAAGTCACATAATGATGAAGGAAGTACTTCTATGTTAGCCAGGCATCTCTTATGCCACTGTAGTCACATAACGATGAAGCAAGTACTTCTATGTTGGTCAAGCATCTTCTAGGCTACTGTAGTCACATAATGATGAAGCAAGTACCTCTATGTTAGTCATCAGGCTCCTATATTAAAGTCACATCTATTTCATACATACTGTAACTGGTCCTTGACATAAGCTGTAAAAAAAGTAAAGTAATCCTGTTGTGCCATGGAGGCATGATGTTAGTGCCCATATTTTTCTTGACCTGTCAGGGTGATGTGGTCAGCATAACACCTTTCTTCCCTGCCTCTAGATCAAGCCAGGTACACATTTCTACAGCCTGGGTGACTGGTGTGCCTCCAGCCATATTTAAACCATCAACTTTCAACTTGAAAAACTACCATATACTGTATCTTTAATGTATGTCAGCTGTACTTCTGTCTATGCTAGTTGCTCCCTAAATGCACATTAGCTGACCATCGGTGTATGTTAGTAGGCCATAAAAATAATCTATTCTGGGATGTGTTGCATCTTCATTTTGACAAAAATGATCATTTGCAAATAAATAATTCAGAATGACCAAATTCAATATCACAAATACAATTTTAAAAACTATGACACTGATAAATATATCTTGAACTGATAATCTGTTGAATGTGCCTCACATATTTTATAGTACTCAAGCTAGCAACAAATCCTAAGCTTGGCTCCTTCATCAGACTAGACCTGTAAGCTGTGTACAAATGCTGATTGAGAAGTAGTAGTACAAGTATAATAGGCCAAGCAAAGACTGCATTTCAGAGAATGAGAAACATATTAGCTAACACATCTTTATCAATGAATGTTAGAAAACGAGTCCTAAAATGCTATATTGAACCTATCTTATTATATGGAAGTGAATCATGGACAATATGCAAGTCTGCACAAAAATCATTGGAAGCAGCAGAAATGTGGTTTATTAGAAGAATGTTGCGAATCCCCTGGACAGCAAAAATAACTAATGAAGAATGTATGAGAAGAGCTGGAGACACAAAAAAACCTTGTCAAAAAGATAAGAGAGAGACAATGTACTTTCACAGGACAAGCAATGAGAAGAGGGGGCATTGAAAATATTATAACAACAGGAAAAATAGAAGGAAGAAGATCAAGAGGAAGACCAAGAGAAATGATACTGCACAGTCTGACGGATGGTGTGAGAGGAGATCACCAACTGAACTGATGGCCTACATGAAGGATCGGGTACTCTGGAGAAGGATAATAGCCAATGCCAGTCGGCACAGCACATGATGATGATGATGATGAGTAGAAGTAGTAGTAGTAGTAATAGTAGTGTTAGTAGTAGTAGTTAGTAGTAGTAGTAGTAGTTAGTAGTAGTAGTAGTTAGTAGTAGTAGTAGTAGTTAGTAGTAGTAGTAGTAGTTAGTAGTAGTAGTATTAATTAGTAGTAGTAGTAGTTAGTTAGTTTAGTTAGTAGTAGATTAGTTTGTATTAGTAGTATTATTAGTTAGTAGTAGTAGTAGTTAGTAGTATTAGTAGTATTAGTTAGTTGTAGCTGTAGTAGTAGTATTAGTAGTTTTAGTTAGTTGTAGTAGTAGTAGTTTAGTAGCTGTAGTAGTATTAGTTAGTAGTAGTAGTATTAGTTAGTAGTAGTAGAAGTAGTACATGAATCTAATGAACAGAAAAGTGACATATCAAAACCACTAAACACCTACCTGACCTACCTGCCACCACATCTGCTATCCAAGCCTGCATCAATCAATCCCACTGATACCACATCTCAACAGTAGTGACACAGATCTCTGAGGCCACTGTGGTCTGATTTGCCCAGCTGCTCTCTTACCATCTCCAATCTAAAAAAATGGTAATAAAGGGAGGTAATAAGGAATGAAGATGCTGTCCCATTTGGTAGTCAGTGACTAATAGCTGACATGCTAACATCAGGACTGGTGAACCATAGCTGACATACTAACATCAAGACTGGTGATTCATAGCTGACATACTAACATCAGGACTGGCAAAACATAGCTGACAAACTGACATCAAGACTGGTGACTCATAGCTGAAATACTAAAATCAAGACTGGTGAACAATAGCTGAAATATTAACATCAAGACTGGTGAACCATAGCTGAAATACTAACATCAAGACTGGTGAACCATAGCTGAAATACTAACATCAAGCCTGGTGACTCATAGCTGACATACTAACATCAAGATTGGTGAACCATAGCTGACATACTAACATCAAGCCTGGTAACTAATAGCTGACATACTAACATCAAGACTAGTGAACAATAGCTGACATACTAACATCAAGACTGGTGAAACATAGCTTATATACTGACATCAAGACTAGTGACTCATAGCTGACATACTAACATCAAGACTGGTGAACCATAGCTGAAATACTAAAATCAAGACTGGTGACTCATAGCTGACATACTAACATCAAGACTGGTGAACCATAGCTGACATACTAACATCGGGACCCATAACTGACATACTGACATCAAGACTAGTGAACCATAGCTGATATACTAGCATTAAGACCGGTGACTCATTGATGACATACTAACATGACTGGTAAACAATAGATGACATACTAACATCAGGACTGGTGAATCATTGCTGACATACTAACATGAATGCTAAACAATAGCTGACATACTAACATTAGGACTGGCGAACCATAGCTGACATACCAACATCTGGACTCATGAACCATAGCTGACCAAGACCCTGTCCCACCTCTCTGTTGCTACCATCACTAACAGATTTAGCATGTCTAACATGGCAGGGATAGCCATACTCCTCATGGTGATGGACACTGCTAAAGAACTATTCAACACCCTCCCTTTTTAGTTCCACTCAGGGACTGACAAAAAAATAATTAGCTATCCAAATCAACTCCCAATTTACCAGCTTGATGTGCCTCAACATCTTCACAACACTGGCTGCAAAAGAACATCAGATCAAGGTTCCTGGGAGACAAAAGAAGAGGCACCTAGATAATGTGGAAGGTTGCCAAGTGGTCACTGTGGTGAACAGCATCTCCCATTTGCACTTCATAATCCACCTCAGTAACAACAAACTGTCTACTTCTGATTAAGAAAAATCATATCTTGAAAACTATGCTACAACACTGTGGCATTATGTACACAAGATTATCCATTTCACTAAACAACATTTCTGACAGCCTAATCTACGTCTATCTCAGACGATACACAAAACACACCTGTCCCTCAGTCATATGATTTTTCTCTCACTTGACCTTTTTCCTATCATTCCCCATCCGTGACCCTTGTGCAACCTGAGACAAGGAGATGGACTCTACTCACAAACAGCTGATTACTTTAGAAGATAACTCATTTTATATAAATGTTCCAATTCTCAGATGAGTTATCTATCTTACATCCAAACATTCAATATACTGCTATAAGGAGAGCAAGCAGAAGATATACGTTAAGTAATCTTTCTGTTCAAATGATGCTCACTTCAGTGGTTCCCAAAATTGTTACGGTCAAGGATGCACAAAGTTAATAATAATTTACTACGGACCTCCCTATACAGTCTCTCTAAACTCCCCTTGACACTATGTACACATTTAAAATCACATGTTTTTAGTTTTACATAAAGTCTAGTCTTGTTATGTGGATCACTGCTACAGTTTGTGTGGAAATAAATGGACCATACTGCACAGTATATAATCTAAATGCATTCAGACCTATGTTAAGAACAAAACACAACAGTCTACTGTACCTGAGAGAGAGAGTTCATGCGCTGCCTGATTTAGGCTGATGATGATCTGTGTGTCCGCAACAGACCCTGAGTGCTTGTGACAGACACTGAACACCAGAAGTAGATGTTATGTTGTTCATGACCTTTGCCAGTTTCAGCCAGGCTCAGTTGCAAATGTAAGGTCTGAAAGTGGAGAGTACTGAAAATTGATGTACTACATCAGATGTATTGTTGATGTATCATATCAACAATTTGTTTGAAAACTTCAAATATATATCCATACTTACTTACATCCTTCCAATGCCGCTAAATGGTCACATAGGGCCCGCACAGTAAAGAGAATTAAATAGAGAAGACTTAAATATTTTGGATGCGTTAAAAGTCATGATAATTTAGACAGGACCATCTTGGAAGGGTACATAATAGGAAAAAGTGGTGTTTTTGTTTCTTCTGCTTTCAACATCTCAGCAGTCACTTTTATGATCATGCGTGGTAAGGTACAGTGGTCCTATTCTTTACAGATCCCAGGACCACACGGGAGGATGTTCGTATATCTTATCTTATCTTATATCCTTCCCGTGCCGTTAAACGTCACATAGGGCTCGCAAAGTAGTTCGCCAATTTTTCCTGTCTCGGCGAGTCTTTCAACCTCATCAAAGGATTTTATACCTGTTAATTTGGCCTCTCTTAATAATGTCCTCTTCAGAGTTTCACGCGGTCTGCCTCTTTTTCTTTGGCTTGTTGTGTTCCATTTGATAGCTTGTTTTGGGATTCTCTGATCATTTCTTCTCATCAAGTGACCAACATATGCCCATCTCCTTTTCCTGATCACCCACGAGACTGGTTGTGGTTCAGTCATCTGTCTTATCTCTGCATTGTTCTTGAATTCGTTCCACTTGATGCCGAGTATTTTCCTTAGGCATTTGTTTTCAAAAGAGACTCATTTCTTTTCTATTTCTTTAGTTGTTTTCCAGCTTTCGCATGAATAAATGAGGGTGGATATTACATTTGAATTGAATAGTCTTAACTTAGTATATACTACAAGTTCGTACATACTACAAGTCAAATCACGCTTCTCTATATACTAACATCTCTATACACTTAGAAACCAGCTCTTACTATCAAGGATGTCGTCAAGTTCCGGATCAACGTTACTGGAACTTTCTGTCGAGGACTCTGAAGCAACGCTGTCTACAGAATAGCTTCGATCATCAGAATATTTTGCATCCTCACCTTTGGACGCCATTCTGATCGAAATGTCAAATGTTTCGTACGTAAACGTTTTCGCTGTTTTAATTATTTTTATTTCAATTTGTATACCGAGGCCGGCTCTACCAATAGTGCATCATGTGCATTTGCAAACATTTTTATTTCAATTTGTATACCGAGGCCGGCTCTACCATAGTGCATCATGTGCATTTGCAAACGACGGGGGACAGCAAATTAGGAGAATTGGGATGAACATGCAAGCAAAATAAAGTAATGTGATTTTTTTTCTTAAAATACATGTTCGTTTATTCGCTAACCCATTAGTCGACCCGACATTATTTTGGGAAGAGGATTCAAAATGAACTGATTTCTCCCTTCTCTGTGACCATTAGAAAAAGAAATAGTTCCTACGGTACAGATTTGTAGATATTTTCTAATGAGTAGTTCCAAAAGCAAAGCGAAGATGGCTGCAAGACATCGTTGATGATCTGCAAATGGATGCATCAGCAGAATGCCATCTTGCTCATAACCGAGAGGCCTACAGGAGTGCTGTTTGGGACGCAAAGTTCCGCAAGGGACATGCAAATGAATGAATGAATGCTGCGGAATTCTTTCTTTTAAAAACAAAACAAAACAAACAAACAAAAAAAAAACAAAAGTGGTAATGCGCCTCCAGCTCTGGATGCCTTCCCCGCCCAACGCTGAGTGCGGTCACAAGCACCAGGACGCGTGAAGCAACAACGGGCTGGACTGTGAGCAAGTGCCGAGACACTAGGAGCCACTCCAGTCACATGATGATGTTTTGTTAACACATCACCTACCTTACCACCCCCAGCGTGATAACCCTCGACCCGTGTGTTATGGGAGGAACCTCGCGCGACCCAAAGCTTTACAAGTCAACCAGGCTCTAGTTGACTCTGCGAGGACCTTGACTCAGGTGAGTCTTTTTTTTTTTTTTTTTCAACCGAGCCAGGTCATTTTTATTTTTCTTCTTTTTTGTGTTTTATATTTTTTTTTTTTTTTTATTTTTTGTTTTATATATTTTTTTTTTTTTTTTCATTTTATTTATTTATTTATTTATTTTTTTTTTAAATTATTTTTTTTTTTTCCGTTCTTTTTTTTTGTTTTTTTTTTTTGTTTTTTGTTTTTTTTTTTTTTTTCCTTTTTTTTCCAAATCTTTCCAAAAAAAACAAACTTTCAAATAAACAATAACGAAGCATGTACATGTGACGTGAGTTGAGGATGATTGCCCGTGGAATGAAATAATGAGATGGTGGGCTTTAAAAACCGTGAGGTGACAGCATGGAGTATGATAACGCGAATGCTTTGTACATAAAACGTTACAACAAAGGTGTATAGTAATAGTATAACCACACACACACATCCTCTCACCTACTATCAGGACCCTTTCTCACTCTCTCTCACTCTCTTCGTTAACTTTCTCTCTAGTGATGGACAGTGCTTGTATTCAGCTAAAGCCTTCTCTTTCACCCACGGGGTGTACACAGAAATAAATATGCGCTCGAGTCACTCGTATTGGGGTCACCGCAGTGGAGGGTTATGGTCGGGTTAACAAAGGCACTGTTAAAGAACATGAGTTAGGAATGCCTGCCCGTGGACTGAAATATTGAAAAGGCGGGCTTGAACGAAAACATGTGGTAATCGTATGGTATGTACATCTGAAGTTAAAAAAAAAAAAAAAACACTAGAAACTGGTTGAAAGCTGTAACAATTTTTGTTTGAAAATGTACAGGAGAAGTTCTTTTGTAAAAATTCTATTTTCAAATGTGGCCCTATTCCTACATGACCAAACAACATACCTAAACTCAGCTAGGAGGATGATACACTGCGTATGGCTGTTTGTTTCTGTTCGAGGAATGGTGTTTAACATTATTGCTCTGTATATGTCTACTTTCTCTGCTGTTCTTGTTGCTATCTCTTGAGTCAAAAATTCTAAGGCTAAAGAAACGGTTCTGCACTGAAAGAAAATGTGTTCTTCCGTTTCTTGTGTGTTCATTCTACATAGTTTACATCTGATCAGTCTGTGGAATCTGTGGGCGATCCCTTGTGTGGTCGGTGTCATGTTGAACAATAGTCTGTATGTTATCTCTCGTGCACTTGGCGTGATTCCTTTCTTGTGTAGGTTTTGAAATGATTGTGTGTAGTCGGTGATGAAGTATTTGTATCCTCTCTTTATTCTGCCCTGTAATGGTGGCTCCTGTTTCCTGACCAGATATTTGTATATGCATGATGTTTTCATGCGTATTAAACGTTCATTCCCAGTTACACTTTGTATGCATTGTCTGTAGAACAGCGGTATAGTGCCAAAGTGATGGGGGTGTATATTGTTTAGTTTACACAGTTTAAGAAGCCTCAGCCCAACGTAGTAGTGAGCTAGAGTATGTTTGTGTGGCTGTTGGATGATTTGTCCTATATATTTAATCCTGAGTGCCTGGATCTTTGTTGCTATGTCTTGTAGGGAGATGCCCCCTCTATTTTTGTCTTGCATCAAGGTTTTCTGTTGGATGCTGCGTACTGTGCGTCGGAAAATAAAGTCTCTAATCATTGAATTTATTTCCTTAAGTGACTGTTTAGGCAGGGGGAATATGTTTGCGGTATATATAAGCTGTGGTATGATGCAAGTGTTGACTGCGACACTTCTGCCGAATATGGTGGTGGTTCTGTATTTGTAAATTTCCAGTCTGTTTTTAATTTTTTCAATTATATTTCGCCATCTTGCTTTGATGTTATTTGAAGGCGTAGCTGTAAATAAAATCCCGTATATTTTAATGTTGTTGACTTGTATTAATGTGAAAGGGAAGTCTGTTTTGTTGGTCCATTTACCTAAACCCATTATATGTGATTTTTGAATGTTTATTTTAGCCCCGCTGCCCTGTCCGAACTCTGCAAATATGTCTAGAATAAACCTGATAGAGGATATATTGGAGGGAAAGAAGATTGTGTCGTCAGCATAGGCCAACGACTTCCTCTCTCCCATTCCAGGAATAAAGATTCCTTTGACTATTGTCTCTTGCCTGATTCTCTCCAGGAGTGGCTCTAGAGTTAACACATACAACAGGGGTGAGAGTGGGCAGCCCTGACGTACAGATCTGGTTAACCGTATTGGTTCACTGAGGGTATGGTTTATTAAAAGTCTGCTTTCTGGTTTGTTGTATAGAATTTGTATCCAGTCTCTGATGCAGTTCCCAAGATTACATTTGGACAAGGTTTTCTGGAGGAAAGAATGGGAAACTCTGTCGAAAGCCTTCTCCTGGTCCAGCGATAAGATTGCTGACTGGCTATTCTTATCGTGAGAGTATTGGATAACATCTCTTAGGAAATGTAGATGCGTATTTATGTTTCTGTCGGTGACACTGCATTGCTGGTCCTCATGTATAAGTGTGTGCATGACGGGTTTGAGTTTCATAGTTAGGGACTTTGCTAGAATTTTGTAGTCTACGTTGAGTAACGAGATAGGTCTGTAATTTTTTACTTGAGTTGTGTCTGCGTTGCTTTTCTTAATGAGTGTTATGTATGACTGATTGAGACTGTTGGGTAATTCTTTTCTGTCGAAGGCTTCAATAAACACCTTGTGTAGGACAGGTCCTAAAATGTGGAAGAATTTCTGATAAAACTCGGCAGTGAGGCCATCCGGTCCTGGAGATTTGTTCTTTTGGAATGTGTCAAGCGCATTTTGTAGGTTTCCTAGCGTGAGTGGGATGTCTAATGTTTGTTTGTCTTCTTCAGAAATCTGTTTGGCGTAGCTCAAGAATTTGTTTTGTATGTCTTCTGATTGACCTTTGTCCTCAGAGTATAAATGTATATAAAAATCTTGAAAGGTTTGGCTTATTCCGGTAGTGCCTGTCTGTTCCTGTCCATTTATGTCTATTATTTTGCGTATTTGTCTGCTTCTTTGCACATTTTGTTCTGTTCCTAGATATTTTTTACTTGGTATTTCTTGTACGGCAGAGGCAAGTTTTGTTCTGATGAAAGCACCCTGGTAGGTGTGTTGATGGTATTTCTCTACTTCTTCCTCTAGCGCATGTATGTGAGGACTATTGGGATCTACCTGCTTGGTTAGTTTAATAGCATTTTCCAACATTTGTTGTTGCTGTCGTCTGTATCTGTGTATTTTTGTCGCCAAGACCTGTGTTCTCTCTCTGATAGTGTTCTTTAATACATCCCAGTATTCTATGAGGTTGGATTCAGGTAAGTCTTGAGTGTACGCATGTAATAGTTCCGTTATGTTATCTACATAATCTCCATTATCCAGCAAACTGTTATTAAACTTCCAGTGTGGGGAGCGTTTGTTTTTGAGTTGTGCCAAGGTTGCGTTTAATGTGACCATGACCGCTTTATGATCTGTGTAATTTAAGGTTGTGTCTATGTGTTTGATGTCATTTATTAGAAGACCTTCTGGGACATACATTCTGTCTATTCGGGCTGATCGTCCCATGTTTATGTTAATTGTGTCAGTGTGTGTAGTTTCCTTACCATGTGGGTTCATCTTTCTGTATGTGTCTACAAGCCCGTGTTCGTCAATGATGTTGTGTAGTGTGTCTATTTGTTCGAATTCACGGCGTACGTTAATTGTTCCTCTCGACAGATCAAGATCGTGCATGACACAATTAAAGTCTCCTGCTATGATAATGTTTTGCCCCCTGTGGAATGATGTTAGCATCTGTGAGAGCTTGTCATAGAAGTTAATTTGCTGGTCTCTCACAGCTGGTGCATATACATTGACTAATGTGTATTTGTTGTGGTTTGAACTGGTGTGTTTTATTTCCACTATTGCTACTCTACCTTCGCTGTCTCTGTTGTGTCCTACAATTTGCCAGTCTTCTGATACTTGTAGTATTGCTGCTCCTGTGTATCTATTCCCTAAGCTGAAACAAGAATGTCTGAGTCCTAAGAGTTGTGTGATGTTGTTGGCGCATATTTCCGTGGTGATGTGTGTTTCTTGGATAAAGATGAAATCTGGCTTGTATTTGTGTACTAGGTGCACTACTTGACTGAGTTTACTTCTCAGTCCCCTAATGTTAACACTTAAAATGCAAAGTTTATCAGCCATATTTGAAAACAGAAAAACACAAATGAAAAATGTAAATTAGAAAGGACTATGACGACATAAAAAAAATAAACTAACAGAAAGAAAAAAAAACCAAAAAAGAAGTAAGTTGTTACCTTGCTCCTGTACATCCAATGGTTGAGAAAAGCACGACACAAATAAATGAAATATTCCAATATTGAGAAATGAAAAATACAAAAATCCGTCCTATACAAGGTCCCGTGGGCACGGTCATCCGCTCGTTTGTCTTGGTACCGTGGAACCAAACATTCTAGTTCTAGAAAATGCAACACAATAATCCGCCTGGTCAACACAGTTATATTTTCCTCATACCTCCTCATCAATCGTTAACGGAGGATCATCATCGTCAGATTGTTCTCCCGTCAGCTGGGCCCAAGATAGAGGTTCCTCGGCTAGCGGCGAGTCCATGTCCTCCTCTGCAGGGGGACATTAACTGCTTCCTCTGCTGGAATTGGTGTGTCCATGACCCTCTCTGGAAGAGGGACATTTTGCGTTTCTGCTGTTGGCAGAGGCTGACCCCTGGCCTCTTCAGTTCTGCCAGTGGGCACCCGTTTTCTTGGGGTGCAAGGAGATTCGCTGGAGGTCGGCGACACAGCGGCGGACATCAGGTGGCGCCTCTTTTTCCTGTTTTCCACCAGCTTAAACCCATCATCATCAATGGGCTCTGGTGCTGGCTCCTGGTTGCCGGTGGTCTGGTTCTGAATGTCCGCGGCGGTTGTGGCGGACCGCTCCTCGACTCTCTTGGCTGCAGAGACCTGCTGTTGCACGTTCTCTCTGTGGGCCGGCCTTGCCTTCCTGGGGCATTGGTTTGCCCGATGAGCATCGCTGCTACAAATCGGGCATGGTGCATTCCTGCCCTGCAGGGTGATTGCAATCCTGTGCCCTTTTACACTTCCGGATTGAGATAAGGACGTGTAATGTGGGACATCTTGTTTCGGCCTGCACCGAAACGCCCACTTGTCGTTGGCCTTCTCAACACAAGTCTGCACAAAAATCATTGGAAGCAGCAGAAATGTGGTTTATTAGAAGAATGTTGCGAATCCCCTGGACAGCAAAAATAACTAATGAAGAATGTATGAGAAGAGCTGGAGACACAAAAAAACCTTGTGAAAAAGATAAGAGAGAGACAATGTACTTTCACAGGACACGCAATGAGAAGAGGGGGCATTGAAAATATTATAACAACAGGAAAAATAGAAGGAAGAAGATCAAGAGGAAGACCAAGAGAAATGATACTGCACAGTCTGACGGGATGGTGTGAGAGGAGATCACCAACTGAACTGATGGCCTGCATGAAGGATCGGGTACTCTGGAGAAGGATAATAGCCAATGCCAGTCGGCACAGCACATGATGATGATGATGATGATGAGTAGAAGTAGTAGTAGTAGTAGTAGTAATTAGTAGAAGTAGTTAGTAGTAGTATTAGTTAGTAGTTAGTAGTAGTAGTAGTATTAGTAGTAGTAACAGTAGTAGTAGTATTAGTAGTAGTAGTAGTAGAAGCAGTAGTAGTATTATGTTGTAGTAGTAGTTAGTAGTAGTAGTATTAGTTAGTAGTAGTAGTAGTTAGTAGTAGTAGTAGTAGTAGTAGTAGTTAGTTGTAGTATTAGTAGTATTAGTAATATTAGTAGCTGTAGTAGTATTAGTTAGTAGTAGTAGTAGTAATATTAGTTAGTAGTAGTAGTATTAGTTGTTAGTAGTAGTAGTAGTAGTAGTAGTATAGTAGTAGTGGTAGTATTATGTAGTAGTAGTAGTAGTATTAGTAGCTGTAGTAGTATTAGTTGGTAGTAGTAGTGTTAGTGGTATTATTAGTTAGTAGTAGTAGTAATAGTAGTAGTTAGTAGTAGTAGTAGTATTAGTTAGTTGTAGTATTAGTAGTAGTATTAGTAGCTGTAGTAGTATTAGTTAGTAGTAGAAGTAGTAGTATTAGTTAGAAGAAGTACTTAGTAGTAGTAGTAGTACATGAATCTAATGAACAGAAAAGTGACATATCAAAACCACTAACAACCTTGACCTACCTGCCCACCACATCTGCTATCCAAGCCTGCATCAATCAATCCCACTGATACCACATCTCAACAGTAGTGACACAGATTTCTGAGGCCACTGTGGTCTGCCTTGCCCAGCTGCTCTCTTACCATCTCCAATCTAAAAAATGGTAATAAAGGGAGGTAATAAGGAATGAAGATGCTGTCCCATTTGGTAGTCAGTGACTCATAGCTGACATACTAACATCAAGATTGGTGAACCATAGCTGACATACTAACATCAAGCCTGGTAACTCATAGCTGAAATACTAACATCAAGACTAGTGAACAATAGCTGACATACTAACATCAAGACTGGTGAAACATAGCTTATATACTAACATCAAGACTAGTGACTCATAGCTGACATACTAACATCAAGACTGGTGAACCATAGCTGACATACTAACATCAAGACTGGTGAACCATAGCTGACATACTAACATCTGGACTGGTGAACCATAGCTGACATACTAACATCAGGACTGGTGAACCATAGCTGACATACTAACATCAAGACTGGTGACTCATAGCTGACATACTAACATCAAGACTGGTGAACCATAGCTGACATACTAACATCAAGACTGGTGACTCATAACTGACATACTAACATCAAGACTGATGAACCATAGCTGACATACTAACATCAAGACTGGTGAACCATAGCTGACATACTAACATCAAGACTGGTGAACCATAGCTGACATACTAACATCAAGACTGGTGAACCATAGCTGACATACTAACATCAAGACTGGTGAACCATAGCTGACATACTAACATCGGGACCCATAACTGACATCAAGACTAGTGAACCATAGCTGACATACTAGCATTAAGACCGGTGACTCATTGATTACATACTAACATGACTGGTAAACAATAGATGACATACTAACATCAGGACTGGTGAATCATTGCTGACATACTAACATGAATGGTAAACAATAGCTGACATACTAACATTAGGACTAATGAACCATAGCTGACATACCAACATCTGGACTCATGAACCATAGCTGACCAAGACCCTGTCCCACCTCTCTGTTGCTACCATCACTAACAGATTTAGCATGTCTAACATGGCAGGGATAGCCATACTCCTCATGCTGATGGACCCTGCTAAAGAACTATTCAACACCCTCCCTTTTTAGTTCCACTCCAGGGACTGACAAAAAAATAATTAGCTATCAAAATCAACTCCCAATTTACCAGCTTGATGTGCCTCCACATCTTCACAACACTGGCTGCAAAAGAACACCAGCTCAAGGTTCCTGGGAGACAAAAGAAGAGGCACCTAGATAATGTGGTCACTGTGGTGAACAGCATCTCCCATTTGCACTTCATAATCCACCTCAGTAACAACAAACTGTCTACTTCTGATTAAGAAAAATCATATCTTGAAAACTATGCTACAACACTGTGGCATTATGTACACAAGATTATCCATTTCACTTTATTCATTTGCTTGTCCCATGCAGAACTTTGCCTCCCAAACAGCACTCCTGTAGGCCTCTCGGTTGTCAGCAAGATGGCCTGCCTCTGTTGCATCCATTTGCAGATCGTCAATGAAATCTTGCAGGCATCTTCGTTTTGGTCTTCCTCTCTTTCTTTTTCCCAATATGTATCTTTCCAATACGGTCTTTTCTAAATTATCATGATGTTTAATGTGTCCAAAATAGTTAAGTTTTCTGTCTTTAATCCTCTTTACTGGCCAGCCTTCTTGAATATTAAGCTCTTGTAGTATAGATATATTTGTTCTTTTTTGTGTCCACGATATTTGGAGAACTCTTCTGTAGCACTTACATTCAAAGGCATTTAAGTGTTTCTCACCTGTTTTGTTAATTGTCCAGGTCTCACAAGCATATGTTGCGATTGGAAAGATGATCTTATTTTTGTGGTTCTGTCTGCTCCTCTCCACAGAAGATTATCCACACAACATATATCCGAGGCTAGAACATGGGATGCAGGAGGATAAAGCAGAATACTCTGGTGATTTTCTGTGTGTAGAATGTAAACTGTAGATGTACTGCTATTCATTTAGAAATAGTAATACAGAAGCAGCAACTTTACAGTTGAAATGACTTTAATGATGCACGAGGTGACGATGAGCGATATGACAAGAACAACAAAGGTATCAACAAAATCCATGGACACAAGACTGGACATCTCCACGATATATGTTCCCGGCAGACTAATGTCACCATCAGAACAACCTAATACACTCTGTTCTACATCTGTTTCACTAAACAACATTTCTGACAGCCTAATCTACGTCTATCTCAGACGATACACAAAACACACCTGTCCCTCAGTCATATGATTTTTCTCTCACTTGACCTTTTTCCTATCATTCCCCATCCGTGACCCTTGTGCAACCTGAGACAAGGAGATGGACTCTACTCACAAACAGCTGATTACTTTAGAAGATAACTCATTTTATACAAATGTTCCAATTCTCAGATGAGTTATCTATCTTACATCCAAACATTCAATATACTGCTATAAGGAGAGCAAGCAGAAGATATACGTTAAGTAATCTTTCTGTTCAAATGATGCTCACTTCAGTGGTTCCCAAAATTGTTACGGTCAAGGATGCACAAAGTTAATAATAATTTACTACGGACCTCCCTATACAGTCTCTCTAAACTCCCCTTGACACTATGTACACATTTAAAATCACATGTTTTTAGTTTTACATAAAGTCTAGTCTTGTTATGTGGACCACTACCTGACCCTTTGTATCCCAAAGTTTGGGAACCACTGCTACAGTTTGTGTGGAAATAAATGGACCATACTGCACAGTATATCATCTAAATGCATTCAGACCTATGTTAAGAACAAAACACAACAGTCTACTGTACCTGAGAGAGAGAGTTCATGCGCTGCCTGATTTAGGCTGATGATGATCTGTGTGTCCGCAACAGACCCTGAGTGCTTGTGACAGACACTGAACACCAGAAGTAGATGTTATGTTGTTCATGACCTTTGCCAGTTTCAGCCAGGCTCAGTTGCAAATGTAAGGTCTGAAAGTGGAGAGTACTGAAAATTGATGTACTACATCAGATTTACTGTTGATGTATCATATCAACAATTTGTTTGAAAACATCAAATATATATCCATACTTACTTACATCCTTCCAATGCCGCTAAATGGTCACATAGGGCCCGCATAGTAACGAGAATTAAATAGAGAAAACTTAAATATTTTGAATGCGTTAAAAGTCATGATAATTTAGACAGGACCATCTTGGAAGGGTACATAATAGGAACAAGTGGTGTTTCTATTTCTTCTGCTTTCAACATCTCAGCAGTCACTTTTATGATCATGCGTGGTAAGGTACAGTGGTCCTATTCTTTACAGATCCCAGGACCACACGGGAGGATGTTCGTATATCTTATCTTATCTTATATCCTTCCCTTGCCGTTAAACGTCACACAGGGCTCGCAAAGTAGTTCGCCAATTTTTCCTGTCTTCGGCGAGTCTTTCAACCTCATCAAAGGATTTTATACCTGTTAATTTGGCCTCTCTTAATAATGTCCTCTTCAGAGTTTCACGCGGTCTGCCTCTTTTTCTTTGGCTTGTTGTGTTCCATTTGATAGCTTGTTTTGGGATTCTCTGATCATTTCTTCTCATCAAGTGACCAACATATGCCCATCTCCTTTTCCTGATCACCCATGAGACTGGTTGTGGTTCAGTCATCTGTCTTATCTCTGCATTGTTCTTGAATTCGTTCCACTTGATGCCGAGTATTTTCCTTAGGCATTTGTTTTCAAAAGAGACTAATTTCTTTTCTATTTCTTTAGTTGTTTTCCAGCTTTCGCATGAATAAATGAGGGTGGATATTACATTTGAATTGAATAGTCTTAACTTAGTATATACTACAAGTTCGTACATACTACAAGTCAAATCAGGCTTCTCTATATACGAACATCTCTATACACTTAGAAACCAGCTCTTACTATCAAGGATGGCGTCAAGTTCCGGATCAACGTTACTGGAACTTTCTGTCGAGGACTCTGAAGCAACGCTGTCTACAGAATAGCTTCGATCATCAGAATATTTTGCATCCTCACCTTTGGACGCCATTCTGATCGAAATGTCAAATGTTTCGTACGTAAACGTTTTCGCTGTTTTAATTATTTTTATTTCAATTTGTATACCGAGGCCGGCTCTACCAATAGTGCATCATGTGCATTTGCAAACGACGGGGGACAGCAAATTAGGAGAATTGGGATGAACATGCAAGCAAAATAAAGTAATGTGATTTTTTTTCTTAAAATACATGTTCGTTTATTCGCTAACCCATTGGTCGACCCGACATTATTTTGGGAAGAGGATTCAAAATGAACTGATTTCTCCCTTCTCTGTGACCATTAGAAAAAGAAATAGTTCCTACGGTACAGATTTGTAGATATTTTCTAATGAGTAGTTCCAAAAACAAAGCGAAGATGGCTGCAAGACATCGTTGATGATCTGCAAATGGATGCATCAGCAGAATGCCATCTTGCTCATAACCGAGAGGCCTACAGGAGTGCTGTTTGGGACGCAAAGTTCCGCAAGGGACATGCAAATGAATGAATGAATGCTGCGGAATTCTTTCTTTTAAAAACAAAACAAAACAAAACAAACAAAAAAAAACAAAAGTGGTAATGCGCCTCCAGCTCTGGATGCCTTCCCCGCCCAACGCTGAGTGCGGTCACAAGCACCAGGACGCGTGAAGCAACAACGGGCTGGACTGTGAGCAAGTGCCGAGACACTAGGAGCCACTCCAGTCACATGATGATGTTTTGTTAACACATCACCTACCTTACCACCCCCAGCGTGATAACCCTCGACCCGTGTGTTATGGGAGGAACCTCGCGCGACCCAAAGCTTTACAAGTCAACCAGGCTCTAGTTGACTCTGCGAGGACCTTGACTCAGGTGAGTCTTAACACGATATGGGTTATATGCCGGTAACCAACCGGGTTTCCCCGAGAAGGCTGAATACTTTGTACACTGACTTGCTTATATATAGCACTATTTGCTTGTGTTTTATGTTATTGGTGGGGTTACAATCAATATAGTCAAATATTTCACTTGTTAAAACGTGTTCAAAATCACCAAATTTATTTCAAAGTTAGTGTTCTATTGCGATAGTTCTTATACAACCGAATTAGCAATAGTCATAAAGATATGCATATTATTACACAAAGTTTGATGCAATACATATCGGCGCTCTTCAACAGGCTTAATAACTCTAACAAAAAAGGTACGATTACTCTTATCATTTTGTGAACTCTATTCAATTGTGTGTTCATGAGAATGTGTCATATTTGTAGTTTACATCCCCGTCTTTGACGCTGAAAACTGGTGTTTTCTTAACACTCCCATTATTTGTACCCAATACGTGACAAGAAAAGAAATACAAGTTGTTATAAAAATACAAATATAAAATATGGCTGACATAATGAGCTCAGACTTCATTTACACTATTTTTACGATTTCAAAGCACATGGCAAAACTGACCACACTTTATCTTTCGTCTGCTCTCGGTCCTTTATTTTAAACACTGCCATAAACAATGTAGAAGCTTCACGCCATGTATGAAAAATAAAATCATGGATATTAAAACATCGTATTTATAGAAAACATCCACTTTCGTTTTCTATCTTGAAAGAAAAAGAAATTTATAGAATGAAAAAGGTAAATGCAACGGTCAATACTTTTATAATACCGTGAGCTTTACCTATCATAGCGTTTATGTTAACATGAAAGGTATATTTATTTTTCACTTGTAAACATGTATTATCTCGCTCTTACCAACGTAAGACAGTCGGAATTTTGAAAAAAAAGGAGGGGAAGGCAAGGATAATTATCTCTACTTTTAAAAGTCAGAATATCTAGAGAAAAATGAAAAATCTGAAAGAAAAAAACGAATTTCACTTTCAAGTCGCTGTAATCTTTCCAATAATTTTTCGCCAGTGTTTTGTACACCATCTTTGTCATGATGATGATGATGATGATGATGATGATGATGATGATGATGATGGCACTAATGATAATAAATTTACAGCCTATGCTATGAATTGTTTCATTAATTCAAAAATTATTGTTGATATTTTTAAAAATTAATGATCGGACATAACATTTACTTACCACCTCTCTCTCTCTCTCTCACTCTCTCTCTCTCTCTTCTCTGAACCTTAAGTGCCCAGAGCACAGTGGGCTTCCGCAAGGGTTTTCCACAAACGCTTGTCTTTTTTCCGCTCTTACTCAACATCCTCTCTGTTGTTCTTCTCCGCGTCTCCTTTGGTCTATCCTTACTTCTGTTCCCCTGTGGTGTCCATCTTAGTGCTGTTTTTGGTAGTGAGTTGTCAGTCAATCGGAGCACATGTCCCAACCATTGCCAGCGTCTTTCCTCAATAATTGCTGTACATATTACTTAACATAGCAGATTTTAAAACATTAAGTATTACTTTGAGAATTGAGGTGGGGCGGCAAGATATGCTACTGCACGGGTAGTGAAAATTCCTACCGCAAGCCCGGGTTATATCATCTATGAACGAGTAAGTGAGTGACGTACTCACTTTATGATTTCACAGTATAGTAACCCTATTCCCCTACTTTCTCCCCAGTTACATTTTACTATCACCACAGGAAAACAGTAATGACATAGGAACAAAAGACAAACTTCCACGTGTTATTACTACTGAAAATCCGGTGACATTATTTTGTAACTCTTGGGCAATAAACCAACACATTTCTCACGTGCACACACAGACAACCTCAACCTCGCTAACCACTCTGAGACAATGTGAAGGATTCAGCCCGACAGACCTAGAAAATTGTGACTTTAGATGTAAGGAAGAAAACTTTAGAATACAGCAATATTCTTTTGAGAAACCACAACTTTGCCCCCGCCCCTGACCTTCAAGCTGGTCAACCTTGACACACTTCCAATACAACACAATATGCTCACTGCCCCATTTTAGAACTCAGTTTTTGAAACTGTGTAAACGTTTTAACTTGTACTTGTACGAACTCCCTGTAACTGCGAGCTGTTGTTCTTCGCAGCCGATGCTGTAGAGATGTTGAGGCACAGCATGGTATCAGCGTGGGAGCGGGTTACGGCGGCTACTTTTTCAGTCCCGGAGTACAGCTAAAAAGCAGGGGGTGTGCAGTGCTTCTTTAGCAGACTCCACCACCATGGGGACTACGGGGATCCCTGCCCCGTTAGCCAGGCTATGCTTGTTACTGGGGGAACCACGGAGAGGTGGGACAAGGTCAGCTATGGGTGGCTAACCCTGACATATCAGTTATGGGTCGCTGATTACCTTATTAGGTGTCTTCACCCTCTGTAAATGTTTTAAATTCACCACACTTCTCTCTCTCTCTCTCTCTCTCTCTCAGCCTTAAGTGCCAAAGGCACATGGCGCTTTCCACAAACGCCTGTCCTCTGTTCTTGCTCAGGTGAGCAAATACCATCTCCGTTGTTCTTCTCCGTGTCTACCCTTTGGTCTACCCTTACTCCTGTTCTCCTGTGGTGTCCATCTCAGTGCTATTTTTTTTTTTTTTTTTTGGTTGTGAGTCGTCAGCCATCCGGAGCACGTGTCCCAACTTCATATGGTCACTATTATTTATTATTGTGCCACTTGGTTAGTCGTATTAAATATTTTTCCTCTTAGACCTCCCACCTTTTTTTTAACCATGATTTTTCGGTGATCGTCTGATACTCCAACGTCTTCTCACGAAATGTCCAAAGAAAATGGCCTTTTTTGTAAGGTTCAGTTTTATCCTTCGAAAACGTGTACTTTTCTGGGCATCCCTAGGCAGTCTCCTTCACCATAACACGTCTTTACTGCTTTCAATTTCTGTTATATCTATTCAAAATTCCACGTGAAGTAACCCTGGATATATATATATATATATATTCTCAATTTTTTTGCATCATGTACCCTTTTCACAGAATGTCATTTCTCTTCACGCCCCACTCACCATTCCCCCAACGACTGTCTCAAAAAATATTCATATAAAATTCCAACAACAGTTGGAGTCTGTTAATCTGCTCTTTGTCGCAGACTCATAAGACTGTCGAGCAAATTTTAAGCTTCTAGTATAGGCATTTGATTGTGTACAACACCAGAAACTTTGGGAAATAATGGAAAAAATGGGATTTCCAACACATTTAATACAATTAACATCACTGCTGTATTTAGACCAACAAGCAGCAGTAAGAATAAATGGTGAAACAACAACTTGGTTTGACATAAAACAAGGGGTCCGTCAGGGGTGCATATTGTCACCCTACTTATTTAACTTGTATACTGAAAATATAATGAGGAATGTTAGAGAAGATGTAGACAAAGAATATTACGATGCCATAACAGTTGGAGGTTATGAAATACCAGAGATTAGATATGCTGATGACACAGTATTGCTGTCCACAACACAAGAAGGAATGGAAAAACTAATTATGTCAGTCCGCAAGAACAGCGAAGAGCAGAACCTCTATCTTAATGCAAAGAAAACTAAAGTGATGACAACTGACAAAACAAACAAGGCAACTGAAATATGTATCAGTGAGGAAAAACTGGAAGAAGTGGAGAGTTTTGAATATCTTGGATCACTACTAACTAATAATGGAGATACAATGCGGGAAATTAAAAGGAGGACATCTATTGCTCTTCAGAAAGTAAAACAAATAAAGAATCTGTGGAGAGGAGCAGACAGAACCACAAAAATAAGATTTTTAAGGGCATGCATCTTTCCCATCGCAACATATGCCTGTGAGACCTGGACACTTAACAAAACAGCTGAGCAGCACATAAATGCCTTTGAATGTAAATGCTATAGAAGAGTTCTCCAAATATCGTGGACACAAAAAAGAACAAATATATCTATACTACAAGAGCTTAATATTGAAGAAGGCTGGCTAGTAAAGAGGATTAAAGAGAGAAAACTTAAATATTTTGGCCACATTAAACGTCATGATAATTTAGAGAAGACCGTATTGGAAGGATACATAATGGGAAAAAGAAAAAGAGGAAGACCGAAACGAAGATGGCTGCAAGACATCGTTGATAATCTGGAAATGGATGCAGCAGCAGCAGGCCATCTTGCTCACAACCGAGAGGCCTACAGGAGTGCTGTTTGGGAGGCAAAGTTCCGCAAGGGACATGCAAAGGAATGAATGAATGAGTATAGATGGTGCACTGCATGTATTTGAAAATATATAAATCAGAACAATAAATATTGAAATACTTGTTTTTTTAAAATGGTGGTTTCAAAATGTCTGAATTTATAAGTAACAACTGTATCCTTAGTATTAATATTACGCGTGCTGCGGTGAAGTAGCGGTTAGCGCACTTGCCTGGTTTAATTTCACACTCAGTCGAAAGTTTATGTTAACGTGAAAGGTCTCTCGTCGCGTGTGTCTTTTTTACTTCTTATATTTCACTTGTAATGTGTGGTCTCACGCTCCTAACAACGTAAGACGCTGGAATGTTTAAAAATGATGTTTATTTTAAAGTCTAGACACTTACACATTTTTAAATCTAGAGACATATTTCTAAAAGCTGCAAAAACAAATTCAACTAATCGTAGTAATCTTTTAAATATTTTTCGACAGTGTTTGCAACACACAACATATTTATGATGATTATCATGACGACGACGACGATGAAAATCAAAGTTGGCACTAGACTTTTCTTCCATTCTTTCCATTTCATTTCTTCGCTTTACCCCGTCCCCTCCCTTTAAAAAAAAAAAAAGCTATCTCACACTGTGGCGCCACTATTAGCGCAGGATTATCACAGCGATATTGAAATGCCTTGTTATTCAACGCAGTTTAATGAAGATCATTCACTATCATAGTCAACTTAGCTGTCAAATAGGTGCCTGATTCTCTTGTGCTAGGCTTACTGGAGCTACTCACTTTCAAATAGATCAGTGACTCTCATATCTTTTCCGGCCGCCGTCCATTTCCTTTCAAACAATAAAACCACAAAACAATGATTTTGCTCACATGGTTCTGATGTTACTGGTGCCTCTCTTTCCCGCCCCGCCCCACCTCCACCCACCGTCAACTGGACCTTCCCAACACCCAAAATATTAGTTTGTTTTACACTTCTACGTGATCATATCATTGCCTTTGTAGCCATTCCTTCTTCTTTGTATTTTTTTAAACTGAAAAGACAGAAGTTGGAGAGCTTGGTAATCACTGAACATACAGAAGGCAGAAGTTATGTTATTCTGTAGTACTGGGGGTTGGGGAGTCTTAAGGACAAAGAAGAGTTAAGCTAAGACAGGGAAGAGAAAGGTATAGGTTTTAGTATGAGTTTTGCTCGTGCGTGTTTCGGTTCGATGTAAAGGCCAAGCTGCGAGTTTATTTTTGTCTTAAGTTATTTGAGTTTGCATGCTTGGATGTTTTGACGGGAGGTTACGAAAAACCGTGCTGGGCTGACCCAAGGTCAGAATGGTCAGTTGCTGTTAGACTGTTTTGATAAAAGGAACTTTTTGTTCTTTTTGTCTAGATAGCAGTGGGACTTTTTTTCTGGTACACACACACGCACACCAAAAAGGCCCCGGGGTTGACCCAGCCTCTAAAAATTGGTACCAGAGAAATCTGGGAAGATAAAGCGGCCAGGCGTGATACTGACCACATCACACTTTTATGTGCCGAAGGCCATAGAAAATACGGGCTTAACACCCTATTCCTCAATATGCTTTAATGGCATGGAAACGGAATTTTACCTTTACCTTAATAGATGCAACGTATTTTCAGAGCTGTTATGACATTTTTATAACAACTTAGAATCATTCTTTTTCAAACTCATACTACAGAAATGAATAGATTATTTAATACAGACTAAAAGCAGACAAAGAATAGAAATCCAGGAAGCAAATCAGCCAAATAAATCTGGATATATTCAGTTACAGGAACTGACGTTTTCGCTTAGGGTTAGTGGAGGCTTCATTTGTCTATTTTTTTCTTGGTTTACTTACTTGTTTGTTTTATAATTGGTTTGGATGATGAGGAAAGTTAGACAACTTGGTAATCACTGGACATATCATGAGAAGACAGAAGTTAGAGAACTTGGTAATCACTGGACAAGTCATGAGAAGACAGGAGTTAGAGAATTTAGTCTACATCAAAAGCCTCAGGAGAAAAAGAAGTAGAGAAAGACCAATGGAAAAAAGGCACCACAAAAGGGAGCACTTCAGTTGACTGCCAACACCAAGGACCACACAAGATGGACAAGAATGATCACTGAAACATGACATAAAATGATACAAAAGTCAAATATTTTTCTATTACAAAGGCTATTTCTTCATGATTTCCTTCCAAGTTTCTGAACAATGAAATCATCATTAAACCTGGCCACTCCCAGAATCCAAATAATATAGGTTTCAAATTT
>CM019709.1:22595175-22785175 GCA_009760885.1 Achatina immaculata | reverse complement strand
CTTTATCTAGATCCTCTAATAGCACTTTGGGTTACTGACCATGACCCTATCTACATCATCTAATAGCACTTTGGGTTACTGACCATGACCCTATCTACACCTCTAATAGCACTTTGGGTTACTGACCATGACCCTATCTACATCCTCTAATAGCACTTTGGGTTACTGACTATGACCCTATCTACATCTAATAGCACTTTGGGTTACTGACTATGACACTATCTGCATCCTCTAATAGCACTTTGGGTTACTGACTATGACCCTCTCTACACTTCTAATAGCACTTTGGGTTACTGACCATGACCCTATCTACATCATCTAATAGCACTTTGGGTTACTGACTATGACCCTATCTACATCATCTAATAGCACTTTGGGTTACTGACTATGACCCTATCTACATCCACTAATAGCACTTTGGGTTACTGACCATGACCCTATCTACATCCTCTAATAGCACTTTAGGTTACTGACCATGACCCTATCTACATCCTCAAATACACTTTGGGTAACTGACGAAGACCCTATCTACATCCTCTAATAGCACTGTTGGGTAACTGACCATGACCCTATCTACATCTTCTAATAGCACTGTTGGGTAACTGACGAAGACTCTATCTACATCCTCTATCATAGCGCTGTTTGGTAACTGACGAAGACCCTATCTACATCCTCTAACATAGCACTGTTTGGTAACTGACGAAGACCCTATCTAATCGTCTAATAGCACTGTTGGGTAACTGACCAAGACTCAATCTACATCGTCCAACATAGCACTGCTGGCTACCTTACCAAGAACCTATCTACGCCCTCCAACATAGCATTGCTGGGTACCTGAGCAAGACCTTATCTACATCCTATAGCACAGTACTGTTGGTACCTGACCAAGACCCTATCTACATCCTCTAACATAGCACTCCTGGGTATCTGACCAAGACCTTATCTACATCCTCTAACATAGCACTGTTTGGTAACTGATCAAGACCCTATAACGTCCTTTATAACACTTAAACACTGGATAACTAACCAAGACCCTATAACGTCCTTTATATCCCTTAAATGTTGGGTAACTAAAAAAGACCCTATAACGTCCTTTATATCCCTTAAATGTTGGGTAACTAACCAAGATCCTATAACGTCCTTTATAAAACCCTTAAATGTTGGGTAACTGACTAAGACCCTAAAACGTCCTTTCATTTCATTTCATTCCTTTGCATGTCCCTTGCGGAACTTTGCCTCCCAAACAGCACTCCTGTAGGCCTCTCGGTTGTGAGCAAGATGGCCTGCAGCTGCTGCATCCATTTCCAGATCATCAACGATGTCTTGCAGCCATCTTCGTTTCGGTCTTAAACGTCCTCTATAACACTTAAATGTTGGGTACCTGACCAAGACTCTATAACACTTAAATGTTGTGTAACTGACTAAGACCCTATAACTTCCTCTATAACACGTAAATGTTGGGTAACTAACCAAGACATTAAAACGTCCTCTATAACATTTAAATGTTGGGTAACTAACCAAGACATTAAACCGTCCTCTATAACACTTAAATGTTGGGTAACTAACCAAGACATTAAACCGTCCTCTATAACACTTAAATGTTGGGTAACTAACCAAGCCCCCGTGTGGTACCCGGGATCTGCAAAGAATAGGACCACTGTACCCTACCATGCATGATCGTAAAAGGCGACTAAGGAGGGTTCAGCATAGGGCCAGCAACCCTATCTGGTAAAAAACTATCAGACTGCTACAGAAACAGAAGCAAGGGAAAAAGCAAATGCAGGTGGAAGGAGAAATGCTTATCAGGAAACTGAGCCCATGAAGGTTGTGGATGAAAGCCAGCCACTGGAAGTCCCCAGCCCGACTGCAGACCTCCTGGAACCAAAACAAAAGATGCAAATAGGCAGCTGGAATGTAAGAACACTAAACCAGACTGGAAAACTAGCACAAACCATCAAGGAAATGCACAGATACAAACTAGACATACTAGGAATACAAGAATCAAGATGGACAGGACAAGGCAGAAGGAAATTAACAACACAGCACACAGAAGATACAATAATATGGTCAGGTAAAGAAGATCTTCATGAAGGAGGAGTAGCATTGATTATAACAAAAGAAGCATCAAGAGCATTGCTGAAATGGACCCCAATAAATGAGAGATTATTATATGCACGGTTCAACTCAAGATTCACGAAGCTGTCTATTATAGTTTGTTATGCACCAACAGAAGCAGTTGAAGAGGAATTAAAAGAAGATTTTTACAACAGCCTCCAAGCCACAGTAGAAACAATACCCAAGCATGATATGCTACTCATCTTGGGCGACTTCAATGCAAAAGTAGGTGAAGGAAATGAAGATAGAAGAAGAATCATGGGAAGAGAAGGAATCGGAGAAATAAATGAAAATGGAGAAAGACTGTGCAGTTTCTGTGAAGAAAACATGATGACCATCGGAGGGACAATTTTCCAACACAAAAACATCCATAAGGTGACTTGGAGGTCACCAGATAAAACCACAGAAAACCAAATCGATCACATACTAATAAACAACAAGTGGAAACGGTCACTACAAGATGTGCGAGCAAGGAAAGGAGCAGATATAGGAAGTGATCACAACCTTCTGGTAGCAAAAATAAAACTAAAATTAAGGAAAGCCAGAATCGGAGAACACAGAAAGATACATTTTGATACAAGAAAACTGATAGACCAGCAAACAAGAAATGAATTCTCAATAATACTTAAGAACCGCTTCAGTGTCCTACAAGACGAAGCAGAAATGTCCATATTAGAGTTCAATAAAACACTACAGGAAACAGCAAAAGAGGTGCTGGGATATCGGAAAAGGAGAAAAGAGGAATGGATAAGTGAGACCACATGGGAAAAGATAGAGCAAAGAAAAGAAATCAAGAAAAAATTACTGAACACCAAATCACAACGGCTTAAAGAACGAGTTTTAAGTAATTATGCACAAAAAGACAAAGAAGTGAAGGAATCATGCCGTCAAGATAAACGTCAATATTATGACAACTTAGCAGAAACAGCAGAGAAAGCAGCATATACAAATGACATGAAAACCATATATAAAATCACAAAGCAGATGACAGGTAACTTCAATACAAGATGTGAAAGTGCAGTAAGAACACAAAATGGACAACTGGTCAGTGGAGAAAGAGAAAAAATTGAAAGATGGAGGGAACACTTTAACACCCTACTAAACAGAACACAAGCAGCACAAGCAATAGATATACCTGAAGCAAAAGCGGAACTAAACATCAATACAGGACCAATAACAATAAATGAAGTAAAAGAGGCGATAAAGATGCTAAAATCAGACAGGGCACCAGGTGAAGATGAAGTGACTGCTGAGATGTTGAAAGCAGAAGAAACAGAAACACCAAAACAACTTTGCCGGATATTACAACAAATTTGGGATTTAGAAAAAGCCCCAGAGGAGTGGAAAACTGGTCTTATAGTAAAACTACCAAAGAAGGGTGACCTCAGAGATTGCGGGAACTGGAGAGGCATTACCCTACTGCCACTCACTAGTAAAGTATTTTGCAGAATAATCATCAACAGAATTGTACCAACACTTGAGGAAAAACTTCGGAAAGAGCAGGCAGGATTTAGGAAAGGAAGATCATGCATAGACCATATATTTGTACTTAGACAAATATTAGAACAGGCAAATGAGTGGCATAGCACAACATATGCATTATTTAGATTTTGAGAAAGCCTTTGACAGTGTCAACAGAGATGCACTGTGGAAAATCCTAAGATGGCATGGCCTCCCCCATAAAATAGTTAATGTAATCAAAGCCCTATACGAGGGTTTTCAGTGCAAAGTTATCTGTGGAGAACATACCTCCAGCAGCTTTAGGGTACAAACAGGAGTGAAACAGGGATGTGTACTATCACCAACATTATTTATCTTGGCAGTAGACTGGTTAATGAAGGAGGCAACATCAGACAAACGCAGAGGATTACAATGGACCCTTGACACAGTGCTGGAGGACCTTGACTTTGCGGACGACATTTGTCTATTATCAAGCAGTCACAAAGATATGCAAGATAAAATAAACAAGTTAACCCAGAATGCAAACAACATAGGACTAAAGATCAATGTAGGAAAGACAAAGTTAATGAAGCAAAATGTGAACAACAGAAATGTACTCAGAGTAGATAACAAGTTAGTGGAGGAGGTCAACGAATTTGTATACCTTGGCAGCAGAGTAGTAGAAAATGGAGACAGCACAGAGGACATCAACAGCAGACTTACTAGAGCAAACCAGGCTTTTGCAATGCTACAGAATATATGGAAATCAAATAAACTAAGCATAAATATGAAAATCAGGATATTTAAGAGTAATGTTCTAAGTGTACTACTCTATGGAAGTGAATGCTGGAAAATCACCAAAACCATAGAAAACAAGTTGAATTCTTTCCAGACTAAATGTTTACGTAGAATTAAAAAAATATTTTGGCCAAACACCATAAGAAATAACATTTTATTGGCAGAAATGCAGATGAAACCACTGACAACAATTATTGAGGAAAGACGCTGGCGATGGTTGGGACATGTGCTCCGAATGACAGACAACTCACTACCAAAAATAGCACTAAGATGGACACCACAGGGGAGCAGAAGTAAGGGTAGACCAAAAGAGACATGGAGAAGAACAACAGAAAGGATGTTGAGCAATAGAGGGCTCACCTGGGCAAGAGCAGAAAAAAAGGCGAAAGACAGGCATTTGTGGAAAACCCTTGCGGAAGCCCCATGTGCCCTGGGCACTTAAGGTTCAGAGAGAGAGAGAGAAACTAACCAAGACATTAATACGTCCTTTATAACACTTAAAAATTGGGTAACTAACCAAGACCCTATAACGTCCTTTATAACACTTAAATGTTGGGTAACTAACCAAGACCCTATAACGTCCTTTATAACACTTAAAAATTGGGTAACTAACCAAGACCCTATAACGTCCTTTATAACACTTAAATGTTGGGTAACTAACCAAGACCCTATAACGTCCTTTATAACACTTAAATGTTGGGTAACTAACCAAGACCCTATAACGTCCTTTATAACACTTAAATGTTGGGTAACTAACCAAGACATTAAAACTTCCTCCATAACACTTAAATGTTGAGTAAATGACCAAGACCCTGGAACGTCCTCTATAAGTGTTGGACAACTGGCCAAGACCATATAACGTCCTCTGTAACATTTAAATGATGGACAACTGGCCATCTATATAGGGAGCAATGTGTTTCGTATCTTAATGAAAAGTTCGAGACCAAAGTCTACTTTGGGAAGTTAGGAACCATGTTCTACTCCTTATTCACCCGTAGGAACCATATTATACTTTTTATCCTAATCTAGGAATCATGTTCTACTCCTTGTTCTAATCTAGGAACAATGTTTATACTCTTTATTCTAATCTAGGAACCATGTACTACTCCTTGTTCACTCGTAGGAACCATATTCTACTCTTTATCCCAATCTAGGAACCATATTCTACTCCTTGTTCCAATCTAGGAACCATGTTCTACTCCTTGTTATAATCTAGGAATCATGTTCTACTCTTTATTCTAATCAAGGAACCACGTTCTACTACTTATTCTAATCCAGAAACCATTTTCTTCTTATTCTAATCTATGAACCATGTTCTACTTCTTATTTTAATCTAGGAACCATGTTATACTCCTTGTTCTAATCTAGGAACCATGTTCTACTCTTTATTCTAATCTAGGAACCATGTTCTACTTCCTGATCTAATCTAGGACCCATGTTCTAACTTCTTATTCAAAACCAGGAGCTATGTTCTACTCCTTATTCTAATCTAAGAACCATGTTCTACTCCTTATTCTAATGTAGAAACGATGTTATACTTCTTATTCTAATTCATCTCCACGATTTTTAATATGATATCATCTGGAAGTTCACTTGAAGGTCATGAACCAGACTGGCCGCCCTCTTGACCACGACACTGTTCCTCACCTCTCCCCATCCTCACTGTCCACACTGTCCTTTATATCATGTTAGATATAATATCAAACAAGAAAGGACGGCACAGGCTGTCCACACTGTCCTTTATATCATGCGAGGTATAATATCAAACAAGAAAGGACGGCACAGGCTGTCCATACTGTCCTTTATATCATGCTAGATATAATATCAAACAAGAAAAGGACGGCACAGGCTGTCCACACTGTCCTTTATATCATGTTAGATATAATATCAAACAAGAAAGGACGGCACAGGCTGTCCATACTGTCCTTTATATCATGCTAGATATAATATCAAACAAGAAAGGACGATACAGACTGTCCACACTGTCCTTTATATCATGCTAGACATGATATCAAACAAAAAGGACGACACAGACTGTCCACATTGTCCTTTATATCATGCTAGGTATAATATCAAACAAGAAAGGACGACACAAGCTGTTGGTGCACGCGACACAGCCTCCAGTTTTGCTTCTTGAACAAACGAAACTCCCTAGTTCTTGTGTTTGTTTTCACAAAATGGCCGTCGGATGTGTCATGAGTTAAGAGATTAGCAAGGATTTGTTTTGTCCATATATTCTGCTCTCGATTCTCAATTTACATAAACCAGACCCCGTATTTCCTTTCATTCGCATTTTCTCCGACGTTTTTCGCTTTTTTCCGCTTTGAGGTTACATGGTACGAACAAACATATCTTTCCTTTGATTTTCTATTTGTACGAACCCCTTGCAGAAACAGTCACAAAATTTATCACAAAATGTTCCTTGCACAGGTTTTGAAATGTTTTATTCTTTCTTGTGCCACTTGGCCAGCCTGTTCAGCTATCTTGCTGTTTGGCTTGCTCTGTCTTGGCGCGACATGTTGAAAGAATTGTCTTTTAATTTTCTTTCTCATATTCTAATGGTTGCTGCTTTCCGATGTTCGACTTGTTATATTTTATCTTTCTTTCTGTCTCAGTCATTATCTTTGTTTTTGTTTCATTAATTATCTTTGTTTTTGTTTCATTAATTATCTTTGTTTTTGTTTCATTAATTATCTTTGTTTTTGTTTCATTAATTATCTTTGTTTTTGTTTCATTAATTATCTTTGTTTTTGTTTCATTAATTATCTTTGTTTCTGTTTCATTAATTATCTTTGTTTCTGTTTCATTAATTATCTTTGTTTTTGTTTCATTAATTATCTTTGTTTTTGTTTCATTAATTATTTTTGTTTTTGTTTCATTAATTATCTTTGTTTTTGTTTCATTAATTATCTTTGTTTTTGTTTCATTAATTATCTTTGTTTCTGTCTTCCTGCTACTTATCTCTAGGCCTCCGTCATTGCTTTCTTCAGTAATCTTATTTATCTCTAGGCCTCCGTCATTGCTTTCTTCAGTAATCTTATTTATCTCTAGGCCTCCGTCATTGCTTTCTTCAGTAATCTTATTTATCTCTAGGCCTCCGTCATTGCTTTCTTCAGTAATCTTATTTATCTCTAGGCCTCCGTCATTGCTTTCTTCAGTAATCTTATTTATCTCTAGGCCTCTTTTAATTCTCTCTTTAATAATCTTATTTTTTTCTATGATTCTTTATTCCTCTCTTCAATAATCTTGTTTATATCTAGGTCTCTTTTATTGCTCTCTCAGTAATCTTGATTATCTCTAACCCTCTTGTATTGCTCTCTTCAATAATCTTGTTGACAAGTTTCTGGAAATTGCTTTCACTCATATTATAATGGCATCATCCACACATCTCAGGTGATTGATATTATGGCCTTCTAATTTAATTCCTGTCACATTTGTAATGCCTGTCATAATGTTTTCACTGTATAGTGAGAGTATATCAGGTGACTATATACACCATTTTCTTATGTCTCTTTTTATTTCCTGATACTTACCTGTATCATTGTTCACCTGTGTTGCTGCTGTTTGATTCCAGCACAAATACCTAACAATTCTTCTATCTTTACTATCTATAACATGGTATATATTCTTCTATCTTTACTATCTATAACACGGTATATATTCTTCTATCTTTACTATCTATAACACGGTATATATTCTTCTATCTTTACTATCTATAACACGGTATATATTCTTCTATCTTTACTATCTATAACACGGTATATATTCTTCTATCTTTACTATCTATAACACGGTATATATTCTTCTATCTTTACTATCTATAACACTATATATATTCTTCTATCTTTACTATCTATAATAAGATATATAACATAGCAGTGCAGTACAAGTTCTTAACAATTCTTCTATCGTTACTAACTATAGTAAGATATAGTTAATAGCAGTACAGTATAAGTTCTTAACAATTCTTCTACCTTTACTATCTATATTAAATTATATAACATACCAGTACAGTACAAATTCTTAACAATTCTTCTACCTTTACTATCTACATTAAATTATATAACATAGCACTACAGTACAAATTTTTAACATTTCTTCTATCTTTACTATCTATATTAAATTATATAACATAGCACTACAGTAAAAATTCTTAACAATTCTTCTATCTTTACTATCTATAATAAGATATATAACATAGCAGTACAGGACAAGTTCTTAACAATTCTTCTATCTTTACTATCTATAATAAGATATATAACATAGCAGTACAGGACAAGTTCTTAACAATTCTTCTATCTTTACTATCTATATTACATTATATAACATAGCGGTACTGTACAAATTCTTAACAATTCTTCTATCTTTACTATCTATATTACATTATATAACATAGCGGTACTGTACAAATTCTTAACAATTCTTCTATCTTTACTATCTATATTACATTATATAACATAGCGGTACTGTACAAATTCTTAACAATTCTTCTATCTTTACACTCTATATTACATTATATAACATAGTGGTACTGTACAAATTCTTAACAATTCTTCTATCTTTACTATCTAAATTATATAACATAGCACTACAGTACAAATTCTTAAAAATTTTTCCATCTTTACTATCTATAATAAGATATATAACATAGCAGTACAGGACAAGTTCTTAACAATTCTTCTATCTTTACTATCTATAATAAGATATATAACATAGCAGTACAGTACAAGTTCTTAACAATTCTTCTATCTTTACTATCTATATTAAATTATAGGGCCAGCAACCCTATCTGGTAAAAAAACTATCAGACTGCTACAGAAACAGAAGCAAGGGAAAAAGCAAATGCAGGTGGAAGGAGAAATGCGTATCAGGAAACTGAGCCCATGAAGGTTGTGGATGAAAGCCAGCCACTGGAAGTCCCCAGCCCGACTGCAGACCTCCTGGAACCTAAACACAAGATGCAAATAGGCAGCTGGAATGTAAGAACACTTAACCAGACTGGAAAACTAGCACAAACCATCAAGGAAATGCACAGATACAAACTAGACATACTAGGGAAATTAACAACATAGCACACAGAAGATACAATAATATGGTCAGGTAAAGAAGATCTTCATGAAGGAGGAGTAGCATTGATTATAACAAAAGAAGCATCAAGAGCATTGCTGAAATGGACCCCAATAAATGAGAGATTATTATATGCACGGTTCAACTCAAGATTCACGAAGCTGTCTATTATAGTTTGTTATGCACCAACAGAAGCAGCTGAAGAGGAATTAAAAGAAGATTTTTACAACACCCTCCAAGCCACAGTAGAAACAATACCCAAGCGTGATATGCTACTCATCTTGGGCAACTTCAATGCAAAAGTAGGTGAAGGAAATGAAGATAGAAGAAGAATCATGGGAAGAGAAGGAATCGGAGAAATAAATGAAAATGGAGAAAGACTGTGCAGTTTCTGTGAAGAAAACATGATGACCATCGGAGGGACAATTTTCCAACACAAAAACATCCATAAGGTGACTTGGAGGTCACCAGATAAAACCACAGAAAACCAAATCGATCACATACTAATAAACAACAAGTGGAAACGGTCACTACAAGATGTGCGAGTAAGGAAAGGAACAGATATAGGAAGTGATCACAACCTTCTGGTAGCAAAAATAAAACTAAAACTAAGGAAAGCCAAAATCGGAGAACACAGAAAGATACATTTTGATACAAGAAAACTGATAGACCAGCAAACAAGAAATTAATTCTCAATAGTACTTAAGAACCGCTTCAGTGTCCTACAAGACGAAGCAGAAATGTCCATACTAGAGTTCAATAAAACACTACAGGAAACAGCAAAAGAGGTGCTGGGATATCGAAAAAGGAGAAAAAAGAGGAATGGATAAGCGAGACCACATGGGAAAAGATAGAGCAAAGAAAATAAATCAAGAAAAAATTACTGAACACAAATCACAATGGCTTAAAGAACGAGTTTTAAGTAATTATGCACAAAAAGACAAAGAAGTAAAGGAATCATGCCGTCAAGACAAACGTCAATACTATGACAACTTAGCAGAAGCAGCAGAGAAAGCAGCATACACAAATGACATGAAAACCATATATAAAATCACAAAGCAGATGACAGGTAACTTCAACACAAGATGTGAAAGTGCACTAAGAACACAAAATGGACAACTGGTCAGTGGAGAAAGAGAAAAAATTGAAAGATGGAGGGAACACTTTAACACCCTACTAAACAGAACACAAGCAGCACAAACAATAGACATACCTGAAGCAAAAACGGAACTAAACATCAATACAGGACCAATAACAATAAATGAAGTAAAGGAGGCGATAAAGAAGCTAAAATCAGACAGGGCACCAGGTGAAGATGAAGTGACTGCTGAGATGTTGAAAGCAGAAGAAACAGAAACACCAAAACAACTTTGCCGGATATTACAACAAATTTGGGATCTAGAAAAAGCCCCAGAGGAGTGGAAAACTGGGCTTATAGTAAAACTACCAAAGAAGGGTGACCTCAGAGATTGCGGGAACTGGAGAGGCATTACCCTACTGCCACTCACCAGTAAAGTATTTTGCAGAATAATCATCAACAGAATTGTACCAACACTTGAGGAAAAACTTCGGAAAGAGCAGGCAGGATTTAGGAAAGGAAGATCATGCATAGACCACATATTTGTACTTAGACAAATATTAGAACAGGCAAATGAGTGGCATAGCACAACATATGCATTATTCATAGATTTTGAGAAAGCCTTTGACAGTGTCAACAGAGATGCACTGTGGAAAATCCTAAGATGGCATGGCCTCCCCCATAAAATAGTTAATGTAATCAAAGCCCTATACGAGGGTTTTCAGTGCAAAGTGATCTGTGGAGAACAGGGATGTGTACTATCACCAACATTATTTATCTTGGCAGTAGACTGGTTAATGAAGGAGGCAACATCAGACAAACGCAGAGGATTACAATGGACCCTTGACACAGTGCTGGAGGACCTTGACTTTGCGGACGACATTTGTCTATTATCAAGCAGTCACAAAGATATGCAAGATAAAATAAACAAGCTAACTCAGAATGCAAACAACATAGGACTAAAGATCAACGTAGGAAAGACAAAGTTAATGAAGCAAAATGTGAATAACAGAAATGTACTCAGAGTAGATAACAAGTTAGTGGAGGAGGTCAACGAATTTGTATACCTTGGCAGCAGAGTAGTAGAAAATGGAGACAGCACAGAGGACATCAACAGCAGACTTACTAGAGCAAACCAGGCTTTTGCAATGCTGCAGAATATATGGAAATCAAATAAACTAAGCATAAATATGAAAATCAGGATATTTAAGAGTAATGTTCTAAGTGTACTACTCTATGGAAGTGAATGCTGGAAAACCACCAAAACCATAGAAAACAAGTTGAATTCTTTCCAGACTAAATGTTTACGAAGAATTAGAAAAATATTTTGGCCAAACACCATAAGAAATAACATCTTATTAGCAGAAATGCAGATGAAACCACTGACAACAATTATTGAGGAAAGACGCTGGCGATGGTTGGGACATGTGCTCCGAATGACTGACAACTCACTACCAAAAATAGCACTAAGATGGACACCACAGGGGAACAGAAGTAAGGGTAGACCAAAAGAGACATGGAGAAGAACAACAGAAAGGATGTTGAGCAATAGAGGGCTCACCTGGGCAAGAGCAGAAAAAAAGGCGAAGGACAGGCATCTGTGGAAAACCCTTGCGGAAGCCCCATGTGCCCTGGGCACTTAAGGTTCAGAGAGAGAGAGAGAGAGAGAGAGAGAGAGAGAGAGAGTACAAATTCTTAACAATTCTTCTATCTTTACTATCTATATTAAATTATATAACATAACACTACAGTACAAATTCTTAACAATTCTTCTATCTTTACTATCTATATTAAATTATATAACATAGCACTACAGTACAAATTCATAATATTTCTTCTATCTTTACTATCTACAATACGGTATATAACATAGCACTACAGTACAGATTTTTAATAATTCTTCTATCTTTACACCTATAATACGGTATATAACATAGCACTACAGTACAAACTCTTGATAATTCTTCTATCTTTACTATATATAATACGGTATATAACATAGCACTACAGTACAAATTCTTGATAATTCTTCTATCTTTACTATATATAATACGGTATATAACATAGCACTACAGTACAAATTCTTGATAATTCTTCTATCTTTACTATATATAATACGGTATATAACATAGCACTACAGTACAGATTTTTAATAATTCTTCTATCTTTACACCTATAACACCGTATATAACATAGCACTACAGTACAGATTTTTAATAATTCTTCTATCTTTACACCTATAATACGGTATATAACATAGCACTACAGTACAAACTCTTGATAATTCTTCTATCTTTACTATCTATAATACGGTATATAACATAGCAGTACAGTACAAATTCTTAACAATTCTTCTATCTTTACTATTTGTAATACGGTATATAACATAATACTACAGTACAAATTCCTAACAATTCTTCTATCTTTACTCTCTATAATACAGTATATAACATAGCACTACAGTACAGTTTCTTAATAATTCTTCTATCTTTACTATCTATAATAAGGTATATAACGTAGAACTGTATTTGGCCAAAAGAATGGAGAAGAATTGTATTCATGGCACTGCCAGAAAAAAAAAATTGTAACCTGAAATTATGCACAAACTACAGAACTGTTTCGCTGATTAGTTATGCCACTAAAATTATGTTAAAAACCATAATGGGTAGACTTCGTAAGAAAATAGAAGAAGTCAATATGGTCCAAGCTGGTTTCAGGCAAGGAAGAGGATCAAGAGATCATATATTCAATATAAGATTAATAATGGAGAAATGCAGAGAGTTTAATGTGAATCGATATTTATCTTTTATAGACTATTCAAAGGCATTTGATTGTGTACAACACCAGAAACATGGGAAATAATGGAAAAAATGGGATTTCCAACACATTTGATACAATTAACATCACTGCTGTATATAGATCAACATACAGCAGTAAGAATAAATGGTGAAACAACAACTTGGTTTGACATAAAACAAGGGGTCCGTCAGGGCTGCATATTGTCACCCTACTTATTTAACTTGTGTACTGAAAGTATAATGAGGAATGTTAGAGAAGATGTAGACAAAGAATATTACAATGCCATAACAATTGGAGGTTATGAAATACCAGAGATTAGATAAGCTGATGACACAGTGTTACTGTCCACAACACAAAAAGGAATGGAAAAACTAATTATATCAGTCCGTAAGAACAGTGAAGAGCAGAACCTCTATCTTAATGCGAAGAAAACTAAACTGATGACAACTGACAAAACAAACAAGGCAGCTGAAATATGTATCAATGAGGAAAAACTGGAAGAAGTGGAGAGTTTTGAATATCTTGGATCACTACTAACTAATAATAGAGATGCAATGAGGGAAATTAAAAGGAGGACATCTATCGCTCTTCAGAAAGTAAAACAAATAAAGAATCTGTGGAGAGGAAAAGACAGAACTACAAAAATAAGATTTTTAAGGGCATGCATCTTTCCCATTGCAACGAGACCTGGACACTTAACAAAACAGCTGAGAAACACATAAATGCTTTTGAATGTATTTGCTACAGAAGAGTTCTTCAAATATCATGGACACAAAAAAGAACAAATATATCCATACTACAAGAATTTAATATTGAAGAAGGCTGGCTAGTAAAGAAGATTAAAGAGAGAAAACTTAAATATTTTGGACATATTAAACGTCATGATATTCTAGGGAAGACCGTCTTGGAAGAATACATAATGGGAAAAAGAAAGAGAGGAAGACCAAAACGAAGATGGCTGCAAGACGTCGTTGATGATCTGCAAATGGATGCATTAGCAGCAGGCCATCTTGCTCACAACCAAGAGGCCTACAGGAGTGCTGTTAGGGAGGCAAAGTTCCGCAAGTGACATGCAAATGAATGAGCGAATGAACATAGCACTACAGTACAAATTCTTAATAATTCTTCTACCTTTACTATCTATAATAAAAAGTATATAACATAGCACTATAGTACACATTCTTCTATTATTACTATCTAAAATAAGGTATATAACATAACACTATACAAACATTCTTCTTAATTCTTCTATCTTTACTATCTATAATAAAGTATATAACGTAGCGCTACAGTACAAATTTTTCTATCTTTACTGTCTATAATAAAATATATAATATAGCACTACAGTACTACTTCTTAATAATTCTTATACCTTCATTGTCTATATTAAACTATTCTAGCGTTTGTGTCAAATCTCCATATCTAACTCTAGCATTTGTATCATTTCGTCATGCCTAACGCTAGCAATTGTATCATTTCTTCATGTCTAACTCTAGCGACTGTATCATTCTTCATGTCTAACTCTAGCGTCTGTATCATTCTTCATGTCTAACGCTAACGTCTGTATCATTCTTCATGTCTAACGCTAACGTCTGTATCATTTGTTCATGTCCAACTCTAGCGTTTGTATCATTTGTTCATGTGTAACTCTAGCGTCTGTATCATTTGTTCATGTGTAACTCTAACGTCTGTATCATTTGTTCATGTCTAACTCTAACGTCTGTATCATTTGTTCATGTCCAACTCTAGCGTTTGTATCATTTATTCATGCCTAACTCTGGGATTTGTATTATTTCTTCATGTCTAACTCTAGCATTTGTATCATTTCTTCATGTCTGACTCTAGCATTTGTATCATTTCTTCATGTCCAACTCTGTCACAATATCAAGTTTATTTTCTTCTTTACTTTCAGCGAAAACAAAAACCAAATTCAGGTGTTCATAATCTTCAGACTTTTACTTCACAGACACAAGTTCACATCGTTCTAAGTGTTCAGACTTAACAAACTCAAGTCTCAGAGAAGACTAACTTTACAAGCTCAAGTCTCAAAAATACTGAACTTAACAAACTCAAGTCTCAGAGAAGATTGAACTTAACAAACTCAAGTCTCAGAGAAGACTAACTTTACAAGGTCAAGTCTCAAAAATACTGAACTTAACAAACTCAAGTCCCAGAGAAGATTGAACTTAACAAACTCAAGTCTCAGAGAAGACTAACTTAACAAACTCAAATCTCAGAGAAGACCGAACTTAACAAACTCAAGTCTCAGAGAAGACTGAACTTAACAACTCAAGTCTCAGAGAAGACTGAACTTAACAAACTCAAGTCTCAAAAATACTGAACTTAACAAACTCAAGTTTCAGAGAAGATTGAACTTTACAAACTCAAGTCTCAGAGAAGATTGAACTGAACAAACTCAATTCTCAGAGAAGATTGAAGGTAACAAACTCAAGTCTCAGAGAAGACTGAACTTAACACACTCAAGTCTCAGAGAAGACTCAACTTAACAAACTCAAGTCTCAGAGAAGATTGAACTTAACAAACTCAAGTCTCAGAGAAGACTGAACTTAACAAACTCAAATCTCAGAGAAGACTGAACTTAACAAACTCAAGTCTCAGAGAAGACTGAACTTAACAAACTCAAGCCTCGGAGGAGACAGTTTCAGCGTGGCGGAACATTCCTCCAGATCACTTAAGACTTTCACTTCTGGTTTAGAGCGGGCTGGTCTCGCGACAAGTAAATATTTGTCGTGACTTACTGGGGGCAGACTTTAAAACATCCAGTGGCTGTTTCTCAGGTGAGACACGTCAAGTGAAGTCCTTGTCTGTTTGGGTCAACTTAATCTATGTACGCCACCTGGCGGTGAGAAAGCTTTATGTAGTTACTTTCCCCTGTCAAGTTTCAGAGGTTTTCAAATTGTTGCAATCACCTCTCTTCACCTCAAACAAGAATTGCAACACAACAAATAGTAAACAAATGTAAACATGGTTTGATTATCATACATACAGCAATACAATAAACAGCCAATAAATGTAAACATATTTTGATTATCATACATACAGCAATACAATAAACAGCCAATAAATGTAAACATATTTTGATCATCATACATACAGCAATACAATAAACAGCCAATAAATGTAAACATATTTTGATTATAATACATACTGCAATACAACAAACAGCCAATAAATGTAAACATATTTTGATTATCATACATACAGCAATACAATAAACAGCCAATAAATGTAAACATATTTTGATTATCATACATACAGCAATACAATAAACAGCCAATAAATGTAAACATATTTTGATTATCATACATACAGCAATACAATAAACAGCCAATAAATGTAAACATATTTTGATTATCATACATACAGCAATACAATAAACAGCCAATAAATGTAAACATATTTTGATTATCATACAAACTTGATGTTTACCTATAGTGTCCTTCCTGAAGACCAGCACTTTTTTTATTTGAAATGTTTGCTAAAAGATACAGAATCAGTGTTAAATTTCAACAATTTAGGTTTCATCGCGTGGCTAATGTAGAGAGACTGGAAACAATATTCAGTACTTAACAACATCTAGCAAGGTCAGAGTGACCCAGAGAGAAGCTTGAACTGGAACATTTATAACTGAGATGACAGCATCCCTCACTTGTTGGAGTTTCTAGAAGACAGCATCCCTCACATGTTGAAGGTTCTAAATGACAACATCCCTCACATGTTGAAGGTTCTAAATGACAACATCCCTCACATGTTGAAGGTTCTAAATGACAACATCCCTCATTTGTTGAAGTTTCTAGAAGACAGCATCCCTCACTTGCTGAAGTTTCTAAATGACAACATCCCTCATTTGTTGAAGTTTCTAGACGACAGCGTCCCTCACTTGTTGAAGTTTCTAGATGACAACATCCCTCATTTAATGAAGTTTCTAGATGACAGTATCCCTCACTTGTTGAAGTTTCTAGATGACAACATCCCTCATTTGATGAAGTTTCTAGAAGACAGCATTCCTCACTTTTTGAAGTTTCTAAATGACAACATCCCTCATTTGTTGAAGTTTCTAGACGACAGCATTCCTCACTTGTTGAAGTTTCTAAAAGATAGCGCCCCTTACATGTTGAAGATTCTATAAGATAACGCCCCTTACATGTTGAAGATTCTATAAGACAGCGCCCCTGACATGTTGAAGGTTCTAGAAGACAGCGCCCCTTACATGTTGAAAGTTCTAGAAGGCAACGACCCTTACATGTTGAAAGTTCTAGAAGACAGCACCCTTTACATGTTGAAAGTTCTAGAAGGCAACGACCCTCACATGTTGAAAGTTCTAGAAGGCAACGACCCTCACATGATGAAAGTTCTAAAAGGCAGCGCCCCTCACATGTTGAAGATTCTAGAAGGCAGCGCCCCTCACATGTTGAAGATTATAGAAGGCAGCGCCCCTTACATGTTGAAGATTCTGGAAGGCAGCGCCCCTCACATGCTGAAGGTTCTGGAAGGCAGCGCCCCTCACATGTTGAAGATTCTAGAAGGCAGAGCCTCTCACATGTTGAAGATTCTAGAAGGCAGCGCCTTCACATGTTGAAAATTCTAAAAGGCAGCGCCCCTTACATGTTGAAGGTTCTAGAAGGCAGCGCCCCTCACATGTTGAAGATTCTAGAAGGCAGAGCCTCTCACATGTTGAAGATTCTAGAAGGCAGCGCCTTCACATGTTGAAGATTCTAAAAGGCAGCGCCCCTTACATGATGAAGGTTCTAGAAGGCAGCGCCCCTCACATGTTGAAGGTTCTAACTTACTTTGTGTGTGATATTTTCTTATTCCCTGCAGTGACGGTAAGTGTTGGTCATCAAGTTTCTCCGCTTTGTACGATCCTTTGTTTCGCTTATCAGATCTGTTGTCTTTTCTTACCGTGCCACTTGGTCAGTCCGCTCTGATAATTCTCTCTCTCTGTACACCTCTCTACCTCTCTCTCTACCTCTCCTGCTTTCTCTTCCTCTCTCTCGCTCTCTCTACTTCTCTCTCTACCCGTCTTTCTCGCTCTCTCTACCTCTCTTTCTACATTTACCTCTCTCTACACCTTTCTCTCTCTGTACACCTCTCTACTTCTCTCTCTACCTCTTTCGCTTTCTCTTCCTCTCTCTCGCTCTCTCTATCTCTATCTCTACCCCTCTCTCTCTCGCTCTCTCTAACTCTATCTCTACCCCTCTCTCTCTCGCTCTCTCTAACTATATCTCTACATTTACCTCTCTCTCTCGCTCTCTTTATCTCTATCTCTACCCCTCTCTCTCGCTCTCTCTATCTCTATCTCTACCCCTCTCTCTCGCTCTCTCTATCTCTATCTCTACCCCTCTCTCTCGCTCTCTCTATCTCTACCCCTCTCTCTCGCTCTCTCTAACTCTATCTCTACCCTCTCTCGCTCTCTCTATCTCTATCTCTACCCCTCTCTCTCACTCTATCTCTACCCCTCTCTCTCTCGCTCTCTCTATCTCTACCCCTCTCTCTCGCTCTCTCTAACTCTATCTCTACCCCTCTCTCTCTCGCTCTCTCTAACTCTATCTCTACCCCTCTCTCTCTCGCTCTCTCTAACTCTATCTCTACCCCTCTCTCTCTCGCTCTCTCTAACTCTATCTCTACCCCTCTCTCTCTCGCTCTCTCTAACTCTATCTCTACCCCTCTCTCTCTCTCGCTCTCTCTACCTCTATCTCTACATTTACCTCTCTCTCTACCCCTCTCTCTCGCTCTCTCTACCTCTATCTCTACCCCTCTCTCTCGCTCTCTCTACCTCTCTCTTTACCCCTCTCTCTCTCGCTCTCTCTAACTATATCTCTACATTTACCTCTCTCTCTCGCTCTCTTTATCTCTATCTCTACCCCTCTCTCTCGCTCTCTCTATCTCTATCTCTACCCCTCTCTCTCGCTCTCTCTATCTCTATCTCTACCCCTCTCTCTCGCTCTCTCTATCTCTACCCCTCTCTCTCGCTCTCTCTAACTCTATCTCTACCCTCTCTCTCGCTCTCTCTATCTCTATCTCTACCCTCTCTCTCACTCTATCTCTACCCCTCTCTCTCTCGCTCTCTCTATCTCTACCCCTCTCTCTCGCTCTCTCTAACTCTATCTCTACCCCTCTCTCTCTCGCTCTCTCTAACTCTATCTCTACCCCTCTCTCTCTCGCTCTCTAACTCTATCTCTACCCCTCTCTCTCTCGCTCTCTCTAACTCTATCTCTACCCCTCTCTCTCTCGCTCTCTCTAACTCTATCTCTACCCCTCTCTCTCTCTCGCTCTCTCTACCTCTATCTCTACATTTACCTCTCTCTCTACCCCTCTCTCTCGCTCTCTCTACCTCTATCTCTACCCCTCTCTCTCGCTCTCTCTACCTCTCTCTTTACCCCTTTCTCTCGCTCTCTCTCTCTCTACCCCTCTCTCTCTCGCTCTCTCTCTACCTCTCTCTACCCCTCTCTCTCTCTCTACCTCTCTCTCTACCCTCTCTCTCGCTCTCTCTCTACCTCTCTCTCTACCCCTCTCTACCTCCCTCTCTACCCCCTCTCTCTCTGCCTCTCTCTCTACCTCCGAATGTACATAACAGAAGAACTTGTATGTCCTGACTAATGCTGGACCTCTTTGTCCTGCAGTACACAAAAGAACGTCCATGTCTGTCTCAGATCTGATTTAAACGTGAACCTGGATATCGCTCCTGCATCCATGTGACCAGATGTGCTCAAACTGTTTGCTCGAGCCTGCCACGCGCATGTTTCATCCATTACCAGGACACAAAAGTGAGCACACGAGCACAACTGGACACTCGCCCTCGCACCCATGTCTCCTCTTGAAAGACAGATCTATAAATAGCGCTCCAGAGTCCGGTCCATCTCCAGGGCACGTCGATAAAACATTTAACACTTGACCTATAATTGTGACCTCTGACAACTGATTCCTCTGACCCCAAGGTCATCATGAGAGTACCTGGGTCACCGACAGTGAATTTTAAGAAGCTAAGAAGTCTGACCCGTGCTTGGCTAAGCCTGGTGTGTCTGACCAGTCTTTAAGTAAACCAGGGCTTCTAAAGACGTGTCAGTTTGTCCATGGCATGCGGACAGTCTCTAGGTAAACGAGGAGTTGTAAAGACGGATCAATGTTTTCAGATAGCCAGAAAGTGGTACCTGACACTCTTCGTTTGATAGAATGTAATTTGTGGCACTCTTCGTTTGATAGAATGTAATCTATGGCACTCTTCGTTTGATAGAATGTAATCTGTGACACTCTTTGTTTGATAGAATGTAATCTGTGACACTCTTTGTTTGATAGAATGTAATCTGTGGCACTCTTCGTTTGATAAAATGTAATTTGTGACACTCTTTGTTTGATAGAATGTAATCTGTGACACTCTTTGTTTGATAGAATGTAATCTGTGACACTCTTCGTTTGATGGAATATAATCTGTAGAACTCTTTGTTTGATAGAATATAATCTGTAGAACTTTTTGTTTGATAGAATGTAATATGTAGCACTCTTTGTTTGATAGAATGTAATCTGTGACACTCTTTGTTTGATAGAATGTAATCTGTAGCACTCTTTGTTTGATAGAATGTAATCTGTGACACTCTTTGTTTGATAGAATGTAATCTGTAGCACTCTTTGTTTGATAGAATGTAATCTGTAGCACTCTTTGTTTGATAGAATGTAATCTGTGACACTCTTTGTTTGATAGAATGTAATCTGTAGCACTCTTTGTTTGATAGAATGTAATCTGTGAGACTTGGCTTGGTAGAATGTAATATATGAGACTTTGCTTGGTAGAATGTAATATGTGAGACTTGGCTTGGTAGAACTGTGAGACTTGGCTTGCTAGAATGTAATCTGTGAGACTTTGATTGGTAGAATGTAATATGTGAGACTTGGCTTGGTAGGATGTAATATGTGAGACTTGGCTTGGTAGAATGTAGTCTGTGAGACTTGGCTTGGTAGAATGTAAGACTTTGCTTGTTAGAATATAATCTGTGAGACTTTGCCTTGTGTGCTGTCGCTGTGTCGGCTGTAGAGAGAGGATAGTAGAAGAGCATACACTCATCCGAGAATCCGTGGAACGAAAGCGTATAAATACTAAGTCAGAGGGAATCACAAATAGAAACAGGTTGTATGAAGATGAGAACAGGTTGTATGAATATGAGAACAGGCTGTATGAAGATGAGAACAGGTTGTATGAAGATGATAACAGGATGTATTAAGATTAGAACAGGCTGTATGAAGATGAGAATAGGTTGTATGAAGATGAGAACAGGTTATATGAAGATGAGAGCAGGTTGTATTAAGATGAGAACAGGCTGTATGAAGATGAGAACAGGCTGTATGAAGATGAGAAAAGGTTGTATGAAGATGAGAACAGGCTGTATGAAGATGAGAACAGGTTGTATTAAGATGAGAACAGATTGTATTAAGATGAGAACAGGCTGTATTAAGATGATAACAGGTTGTATTAAGATGAGAAATGGCTGTATGAAGATAAGAACAGGTTGTATTAAGATGAGAACAGGTTGTATTAAGATGAGAACAGGTTGTGTTAAGATGAGAACAGGTTGTATGAAGATGAGAACAGGTTGTATTAAGATGAGAACAGGTTGTATTAAGATGAGAACAGGCTGTATGAAGATGAGAACAGGTTGTATGAAGATGAGAACAGGTTGTATTAAGATGAGAACAGGTTGTATTAAGATGAGAACAGGTTGTATGAAGATGAGAACAGGTTGTATGAAGATGAGAACAGGTTGTATGAAGATAAGAACAGGTTGTATTAAGCTGAGAACATGGTGTATGAAGATGAGAACAGGTTGTATGAATATGAGAACAGGTTGTATGAAGATGAGAACAGGTTGTATTAAGATGAGAACAGGTTGTATGAAGATGAGAACAGGTTGTATTAAGATGAAAACAGGTTGTATTAAGATGAGAACAGGCTGTATGAAGATGAGAATAGGTTGTATGAAGATGAGAACAGGTTATATGAAGATGAGAGCAGGTTGTATTAAGATGAGAACAGGCTGTATGAAGATGAGAACAGGCTGTATGAAGATGAGAAAAGGTTGTATGAAGATGAGAACAGGCTGTATGAAGATGAGAACAGGTTGTATTAAGATGAGAACAGATTGTATTAAGATGAGAACAGGCTGTATTAAGATGATAACAGGTTGTATTAAGATGAGAAATGGCTGTATGAAGATAAGAACAGATTGTATTAAGATGAGAACAGGTTGTATTAAGATGAGAGCAGGTTGTATGAAGATGAGAACAGGTTGTATGAAGATGAGAACAGGTTGTATTAAGATGAGAACAGGTTGTATTAAGATGAGAACAGGCTGTATGAAGATGAGAACAGGTTGTATGAAGATGAGAACAGGTTGTATTAAGATGAGAACAGGTTGTATTAAGATGAGAACAGGTTGTATGAAGATGAGAAAAGGTTGTATGAAGATGAGAACAGGTTGTATGAAGATAAGAACAGGTTGTATTAAGCTGAGAACATGGTGTATGAAGATGAGAACAGGTTGTATGAATATGAGAACAGGTTGTATGAAGATGAGAACAGGTTGTATTAAGATGAGAACAGGTTGTATGAAGATGAGAACAGGTTGTATTAAGATGAAAACAGGTTGTATTAAGATGAGAACATGGTGTATTAAGATGAGAACAGGTTGTATGAAGATGAGAACAGGTTGTATGAAGATGAGAACAGGTTGTGTTAAGATGAGAACATGGTGTATGAAGATGAGAACAGGTTGTATGAAGATGAGAACAGGTTGTATTAAGATGAGAACAGGTTGTATGAAGATGAGAACAGGCTGTATGAAGATGACAGGAAATAGCAGGCAATAAGAAAGAAAATGTAAAGTAGCATATTTGCCAGGTTGGATAAGAAAAAAATAGAAACACGAGTTATATTAAAGTGAAATCAAACTCACCAGAAAATAAATCTGTTCATTTCTGTTTTATAAATCTACACCCAACAAAATGGTAAACATGTTTTTTAAAATGTAAATCAAAATAATTTTTTTTCTTGTATGGCAGCTGACGCCAAGAAATTTTCATAAATACAAGTCCTGTGTTCGAGTAGAAAAATCTGGCCTACAGATGTTTTATTGAAGTCGGATGTGGAGCATGTTGTAATTTCATTTGTCAAGGAGGTTTTACATTGTCAGAATCTTCTATAGCAGCTTAGAAAGCCGATCTGTGGAGCCGATGTTTTTCTTGTTAAAGTCCCCAAGCTTATGATATTATGCTCAACATGTGTAACAACGCTTGCGGGAGTATAATAACCAACCTCTTCCATATTATCAGCTTGTACTCGACTTCTTTAATAAACTGCAAGAATGAAAAGACCTGGAGAAGAATTGGCGCGTGCTCACAGCCATTGATAAAGTCATATCGCTTTTTCTGCTGCACTTAACAGCTCGAAGATCGTACAGCCTCAACGTGCAAAACTGGGTCACCAGAAAGCAGCCAATGAATAGAGGCTGGAACTGTGTTTTGTGTGCGCGGAACCGCAGATGATTATGAATCTTGCATATAATTATCAGACTCTTACATGTTTGCGCAATAAATTGAGAAAGCGGAACAGCCTATTCATATGTTGACAATCTGAGACGAGAGACAAATCTTGACTGTGAGGTCAGTCCTTGTTTGGGAGCTACGGAGTTGTACTGCATGAAAAGATCCGCTTTTTGTGCTCATTTTCCACGTTAGATGTGGATTTGTGGATTATAGCTAAGCCAGACAAAGAATTCCTACCCGCGATGACTTTGTTAGTCGGGGGCACGTTCTCTCCAAGTCCTCATTTAGGAAGCCAACTTGGAAGTAGTATATGCTACAAATGTAATAATAATATATTCTGCCAGTGGAGAGCAATGTAAGATAAAAGTGGAACTGGTTTGTTTCCATGTATTCACCAACAAATTTTATCATGTTACAACACTTCTTCTTCTTCTTCTTCTTCTTCAGTCAGTTATCGCTCTATTCTTCCACACACTTCTTTCTCATCTTTGTCTATGCTTCATCGTGTCCACATTCTTACAACCTCGAAGCTTCTTTTCCTTCATCCCCTGCCCGCGCTGTGCACCCTCGTCCACTTTTTTTTTAATACGATGTTTTATGTGCGGTGCACTGGATGTTTTATGTGCGGTGCACTGGATGTTTTGTGAATGTAGTGACAATGCTAGTGATGATGATGATGATGATGTTAACGTCATTTTACTGCATGTTATTTTCAGCGTTCAGAACATCATAAACATTTAGTGCACGGTTTGGTTATATCTTTCAGTCACAACTCTCAGCCACAACTCTCAATCACAACTCTCAATCACAACTCTCAACTACAACTCTCAGCTACAACGATAAAGATGAAAGTGATTTGTTTTTTTCTGATGAAGAACTTGATGGAGTTTACTAGTTGATTGACTGAACATTTGTAACAAGAACATTTTAAACAAGATTTTAACAAGATTTATGAACTGACCAGAGGATTTATGAACTGACCAGAGGATTTATGAACTGATCAGAGGATTTATGAACTGACCAGAGGTTTTATGAACTGATCAGAAGATTTATGAACTGATCAGAAGATTTATGAACTGATCAGAAGATTTATGAACTGATCAGAGGATTTATGAACTGATCAGAGGATTTATGAACTGATCAGAGGATTTATGAACTGATCAGAGGATTTATGAACTGATCAGAAGATTTATGAACTGATCAGAGGATTTATGAACTGATCAGAAGATTTATGAACTGATCAGAAGATTTATGAACTGATCAGAAGATTTATGAACGGATCAGAAGATTTATGAACTGATCAGAGGATTTATGAACTGATCAGAGGATTTCTAGCGAAAATCTTCCATTTATCCTCCGTCCAGTTTTACAATTTCCTTCAATTTTTTTTCTCCTCATTTTCGAAAAAATATTTATCTGAGACAGAAAACTGCATTAGAGAAATTGTGTTACTGTAACTATTATTGGTTTATCTCAGTGTATCCATAGTTGTGTTATAGCCAATAACGTAACAAAGATGGTATAACAGAAATTTTGTGGTAGACAAACAATATAACAAAGATGGTATAACAGAAGTTGTGTTGTAGACAAACAATATAACAAAGATGGCAGAACAGAAGTTGTGTTGAGACGCATTGACTTCCTGTGTCTTTGTTTAGCTCTTTAGGACAGGCTACACGGGTTGTCTTCTAAAGCAGCTCCACTAACTTTTGGTCAGTTTATGAGGACACAAGAACCTGTTTACTGATACCGATTAGGTGGACACAGGATAAGAGTTCTGACCATATGTTCCTGTCTGGACAAACTATATGTTCCTGTCTGGACAAACTATATGTTACTGGCTGGACAAAACACATGTTCCTGTCTGGACTAACTATATGTTCCTAGATGGACTAACTATATGTTCCTAGCTGGACTAACTATATGTTCCTGGCCGGACTAACTATATGTTCCTAGCTAGACTAACTATGTGTTCCTGGCTGGAATAACTATATGTTCCTGTCCGGACAAACTATATGTTCGTGGCTGGGTTAACTATATGTTCCTAGCTGGACTTACTATATGTTCCTGGCTGGACTAACTATATGTTCCTAGCTGGATTAACTATATGTTCCTGGCTGGATTAACTATATGTTACTGGCTGGACACAATACATGTTCCTGTCTGGACTAACAATATGTTCCTAGCTGGACTTACTATATGTTCCTGGCTGGACTAACTATATGTTCCTAGCTGGATTAACTATATGTTCCTGGCTGGATTAACAATATGTTCCTGGCTGGATTAACTATATGTTACTGGCTGGACACAATACATGTTCCTGTCTGGACTAACAATATGTTCCTAGTTGGACTAACTATATGTTCCTGGATGGACTAACTATATGTTCCTAGTTGGACTAACTATATGTTCCTGGCTGGACTAACAATATGTTCCTGGCTGGACTAACTATATGTTCCTGTCCGGACAAACTATATGTTCGTGGCTGGGTTAACTATATGTTCCTAGCTGGACTTACTATATGTTCCTGGCTGGACTAACTATATGTTCCTAGCTGGATTAACTATATGTTCCTGGCTGGATTAACTATATGTTACTGGCTGGACACAATACATGTTCCTGTCTGGACTAACAATATGTTCCTAGCTGGACTTACTATATGTTCCTGGCTGGACTAACTATATGTTCCTAGCTGGATTAACTATATGTTCCTGGCTGGATTAACAATATGTTCCTGGCTGGATTAACTATATGTTACTGGCTGGACACAATACATGTTCCTGTCTGGACTAACAATATGTTCCTAGTTGGACTAACTATATGTTCCTGGATGGACTAACTATATGTTCCTAGTTGGACTAACTATATGTTCCTGGCTGGACTAACAATATGTTCCTGGCTGGACTAACTATATGTTCCTAGCTGGACTAACTACATGTTCCTGGCTGGACAAACTACATGTTCCTGGCTGGACTAACTATATGTTCCTAGCTGGACTAACTATATGTTTCTGTCTGGACTAACTATATGTTCCTGGCAAGAGTAATTATATGTTCATGGCTGGACTAACTGTATGTTCCTGTCTGGACTAACTATATTTTCATGGCTGGACTAACTATATGTTCCTTTCTGGACTAACTATATCTTCCTGGCTGGACTAACTATATGTTTCTGGCTGGACTAACTATATGTTCCTTTCTGGACTAACTATATCTTCCTGGCTGGACTAACTATATGTTTCTGGCTGGACTAACTATATGTTCCTTTCTGGACTAACTATATGTTCCTGGCTGGACTAACTATATGTTCTTGTCTGGACTAATTATATGTTCCTGGCTGGACTAACTATATGTTCCTGTCTGGACTAACAATATGTTCCTAGTTGGACTAACTATATGTTCCTGGATGGACTAACTATATGTTCCTAGTTGGACTAACTATATGTTCCTGGCTGGACTAACAATATGTTCCTGGCTGGACTAACTATATGTTCCTGGCTGGACTAACCACATGTTCCTGGCTGGACTAACTACATCTTCCTGGCTGGACTAACCACATCTTGACTGGACTAACTACATCTTCATGGCTGGACTAACCACATCTTCCTGGATGGACTAATCACGTCTTCCTGGCTGGACTAACTATATCTTTCTGGCTGGACTAACTATATCTTTCTGGCTGGACTAACCACATCTTCCTGGATGGACTAATCACGTCTTCCTGGCTGGACTAACTACATCTTTCTGGCTGGACTAACTACATCTTTCTGGCTGGACTAACTACTTCTTCCTGGCTGGACTAACTACATCTTTCTGGCTGGACTAACTACATCTTTCTGCCTGGACTAACTACATCTTTCTGGCTGGACTAACTACATCTTTCTGGCTGGACTAACTACATCTTTCTGGTTGGACTAACCACGTCTTCCTGGCTGGACTAACCACATCTTGACTGGACTAACTACATCTTCCTGGCTGGACTAACCACATCTTCCTGGCTGGACTAACCACATCTTCATGGCTGGACTAACTACATCTTCATGGCTGGACTAACTACATCTTCCTGGCTGGACTAACTACATCTTCCTGGCTGGACTAACCACATCTTCCTGGCTGGACTAACTACATCTTCCTGGCTGGACTAACCACATCTTCCTGGCTGGACTAACTACATCTTCCTGGCTGGACTAACTACATGTTCCTGTCTGGACTGACCACAGTTTTCTGGAAGACAAAAGTTTTTAATTCTGTTGTCTGATGTCTAGGGCATTATGTCATAAACAACATTGACTCAGCAATCATGATTCCATGACCAACATTGCCTATACCACCATGATTTCATGAGCAACATTGTCTATACCATCATGATGTCGTGAACAACATTGTCTATACCATCATGATTTCGTGAGCAACAATGTCTATACAAATATTATTTTGTGAACAACATTGTCTATATCATCATGATTTCGTGAGCAACATTTCTATACCATCATGATTTCATGAGTAGCATTGGTCTATACCATCATGATTTCTTGAGCAACATTGTCTATACCATAATGATTTCGTAAACATCATTGGTCTATACCATTATGATTTCATGAGCAATATTGGTCTATACATCATGATTTCGTGAACAACATTGTCTATACCATCATGAATTCATGATCAACATTGTCTATACCATCATGTTGTCAGGAGCATCATTTGTCTGCACCATCATGATTTCATGAGCAACATTGTCTATACCATTATGATTTCATGAGAAACATTGGTTTATACTATCATGCTTTAACGAGAAACGTTGGTCTATAGCATCATGATTTCGTGAACAATATTGTCTCTAACATCATGATTTCATGAACACTATTGGTCTATACAATCATGATTTCATGAGCAGTATTTTCTATTCCATCATGATTCCATGAGCAACATAGTCTATACCATCATGATTTCATGAGCAACATTGTCCATAAATTCATGATTTCATGAGCAACATTGTCTATACCATCATGATTTCATAAGCAACATTAGTATATACGATCATGATTTCATGACAACATTGGTCTATACCATCATGATTTCGTGAGCAACATTGTCTTTAACATCATGATTTCATGAACACTATTCGTCTATACACTCATGATTTCATGAGCAATATTGTCTATACCATCATGATTTCATGAGCAACATTGTTTATACCATCATGATTTCATAAGCAACTTCTATCTATACCATCACGATTTCATGAGCAACATGAGTCTATACCATCATGATTTCATGAACAACATTGTCTATACCATCATGATTTGATGAGCAACATTGTCTATACCATCATGATTTCATGAGCAACATTGTCTATACCATCATGATTTCATGAGCAACATTGTCTATACCATCATGATTCCGTGAAAAACATTGGTCTGTACCATTATAATTTCATGAGCAACATTGTCTATACCATCATGATTTCATGAGCAACATGAGTCTATACCATCATGATTTCATGATCAACATTGGTCTGTACCATCATGATTTCATGAGCAACATTGTCTATACCATCATGATTTCATGAGCAGCGTTCTCTATAAAATCATATTTTCATGTGCAACATTGTCTATACAATCATGATTTCGTGAGCAATATTGTCTATACCATTATGATTTCATGAGTAACATTGGTTTATACTATCATGCTTTAACGAGGAACATTGGTCTCTAGCATCATGATTTCGTGAACAACATTGTATATAACATCAGGATTTCATGAGCAACATTGTCTATACCATCATGATTTCATGAGCAACGTTGTCTATAAAATCATGATTTCATGAGAAACATTGTCTATACAATCATGATTTCATGAGCAATATTGTCTATACCATCATGATTTCATGGGCAACATGAGTCTAAGCCATCATGATTTTATAAGCTTACACTGAGTTTTATTGTTGCAAGTTAAAAAACACACACAGATACAGGCACCACGCACGCACACAGAGACAGACATCACACCCAGACACAGACATCACGTACCCACACAGAGACAGACATCACACCCAGACACAGACATCACGTACCCACACAGAGACAGACATCACACCCAGACACAGACATCACGTACCCACACAGAGACAGACATCACACCCAGACACAGACATCACACACAAACATCACACACACAGACACAGACATCACACAAACACAGACACCACACACACAGACACCACACACACAGACACCACACACGCACACAAACACAGACACCACACACACACACAACATCAAGAGTAGTTTATTCTTGCCTGAGAAAAGAAAATGCTAAATGTTGTATTCAACTATAAATTGTAGCCAACAATCTTCCATAAACATTGTTAATAAGTTCATGTGTCCGGGAAGCACATAAACAGAAATGTTTGTCCCTTAAATGAAGGAAAACATGGGAAGAAACGAAATGATAAAATAACAACCCCAGAAAAAACATGGCATTAGGAATGTTTCCGATCACGTGACCTGCCTCCAGCCAGGCTGCTAGTTAATCCTATGGTGGGACATCACGCCAGACGTCCCAAAGTTAACTACTGTTTATGATTGTCCCAACCATCCACACACACAGACACCACACACACAGACACCACACACGCACACTGACACAGACACCACACACACACACAACATCAAGAGTAGTTTATTCTTGCCTGAGAAAAGAAAATGCTAAATGTTGTATTCAACTATAAATTGTAGCCAACAATCTTCCATAAACATTGTTAATAAGTTCATGTGTCCGGGAAGCACATAAACAGAAATGTTTGTCCCTTAAATGAAGGAAAACATGGGAAGAAACGAAATGATAAAATAACAACCCCAGAAAAAACATGGCATTAGGAATGTTTCCGATCACGTGACCTGCCTCCAGCCAGGCTGCTAGTTAATCCTATGGTGGGACATCACGCCAGACGTCCCAAAGTTAACTACTGTTTATGATTGTCCCAACCATCCACTGAGTCTGTTGTCTTTGGGTTGCTGCAAACTTCCTGCAGACATCAGCTGTGGCCATCTTGTCCTGGATTACAGTTTTCCTAGACTAGAAAATATGTTTCACTTACAGCAGCCCAGGCTGAAAAACTGGCCAATCCATTCAGCAAATCAGCGACAGTAACCTGTCATTTCCAGATTTATGAAGTTACCTTTCTTTCTTTCTTTCTTTCTTTCTTTCTTTCTTTGATTCATATTAGACCAGCAATTGTTATTTTAAAAAATGGTATATTGTGAGAGAAGGAGGGGGAATCAATCTATCTATCTATCTATCTATCTATCTATCTATCTATCTATCTATCTATCTATCTATCTATCTATCTATCTATCTATCTATCTATCTATCTATCTATCTATCTATTGCTGTAACAGAAGACTATAAAGAAGAGATTCTGCCAGTTTATGGGAGTCAGATAATAAGAGAGAAGAAAATGTTGGCGATGTCTGTCTGTGTTAGCGAAGCCGGCCTCCTTAGTCTTAGGAAGGGAGGGAGGGTAGAGGAGAAGGGAACAGGTGGTGGGGACAACTACCCTGAGAGAGGAGGAGGAAGTACTGACAGGTTACCCGACCTCTTTTGTGTTCTTATGAGCCCTGTGATCCGACTTCACGCGATTCTCCTCGTAATTCTATTAGCCACGAGTGTTTCCTTGTCTAACTCTGTGTGACTCTGGTTGTGTGACTCGTTGTGTGACTCTGACTGTTACACAGATGTCGCTCTAAGAAATGGCTTTCTCTGACTTTCGACGCTTTCGCTAATAGCAAGGTCAGACTTGTGCAGGAGGTCGTTGGAGGTCGTTACAGGAGGTCGTTGCTAATGGTGACGTCTTTGTTCCTATACTATTAGATTCTCACTCTTTTTAGAATTCCCCCTCGTTCTCAGCTCCATCCAGCCCCCCCCCCCCTCTCACTATTGGCCCTGTCTCAACTCTCTGAGATGCCTGTTCATTAATTTTTCTCTGCCATCTCGTCTATCTTTCATTCATCACAAAATTAAAAGTTACATTCATCCATTACTTACACACTCGGCAGACTGTTTTGTAACACATCATCTCGTCTGATATATAACTTTCTTACATTCCTTTATCTCGTCTGATATATAACTTTCTTAATCACATCATCTCGTCTGATATATAACTTTCTTACATTCCTTTATCTCGTCTGATATATAACTTTCTTAATCACATCATCTCGTCTGATACATAACTTTCTTACACCACATCTTCTTGTCTGATATATAACTTTCTTACATCACATAATCTTGTCTGATATATAACTTTCTTACATCACTTTATCTATACTATTATAACACTCTATGTTGTTAGTTCTCTATACAATTTATAACACTCTATGTTGTTGTATATATATACCACTTACAGTACTCTATATTGTTAGATCTCTATACTACATATAGGTCTACATGTTGTTAGATATCTATACTATACTACTTCTAGTACTCTATGTTGTTCCATCTCTATACTACTTATTGTACTCTATGTTGTTAGATATCTATATTACTTGTAGTACTCTGTGTTGTTAGATCTCTATACTACCTATAGTACTCTGTGTTGTTAGATCTCTATACTACCTATAGTACTCTGTGTTGTTAGATCTCTATACTACTTTTAGTACTCTGTGTTGTTAGATCTCTATACTACTTTTAGTACTCTATGTTGTTAGATCTCTATACTACCTATAGTACTCTGTGTTGTTAGATCTCTATACTACTTTTAGTACTCTGTGTTGTTAGATCTCTATACTACTTATAGTACTCTGTTTGTTAGATTTCTATACTACTTATAGTATTCTGTGTTGTTAGATCTTTATACTACTTATAGTACTCTGTGTTGTTAGATCTCTATACTACTTATAGTACTCTGTTTGTTAGATTTCTATACTACTTATAGTATTCTCTGTTGTTAGATCTTTATACTACTTATAATACTCTGTTTGTTAGATTTCTATACTACTTATAGTATTCTGTGTTGTTAGATCTCTATACTACTTATAGTACTCTGTGTTGTTAGATCTCTATACTACTTATAGTACTCTGTGTTGTTAGATCTCTATACTACTTATAGTATTCTGTGTTGTTAGATCTTTATACTACTTATAGTACTCTGTGTTGTTAGATCTCTATACTACTTATAGTGCTCTGTGTTGTTAGATCTCTATACTACTTTTAGTACTCTATGTTGTTAGATCTCTATACTACCTATAGTACTCTGTGTTGTTAGATCTCTATACTACTTTTAGTACTCTGTGTTGTTAGATCTCTATACTACTTATAGTACTCTGTGTTGTTAGATTTCTATACTACTTATAGTATTCTGTGTTGTTAGATCTTTATACTACTTATAGTACTCTGTGTTGTTAGATCTCTATACTACTTATAGTACTCTGTTTGTTAGATTTCTATACTACTTATAGTATTCTCTGTTGTTAGATCTTTATACTACTTATAATACTCTGTTTGTTAGATTTCTATACTACTTATAGTATTCTGTGTTGTTAGATCTCTATACTACTTATAGTACTCTGTGTTGTTAGATCTCTATACTACTTATAGTACTCTGTGTTGTTAGATTTCTATACTACTTATAGTATTCTGTGTTGTTAGATCTTTATACTACTTATAGTACTCTGTGTTGTTAGATCTCTATACTACTTATAGTGCTCTGTGTTGTTAGATCTCTATACTACTTATAGTTCTAAGTGCAGCCTTACCTCCAGGTCAAGAAACTATTATGCTCTGAAGGCAAGGACGTGGAATATGAGAAGAGACTGACGTAATCTTGGCCAAGCCACTGCAGCCAATATCTCATCTCACTGCACTCACTATCTCATCTCACTGCACTCACTATCTCATCTCACTGCACTCACTATCTCATCTCACACAGCACGGAACAAGCAGCTTGAGTGATGACAGACAACATGTAATGCTGTCGAGTACTCTAGAACAGCAGGAAACAAACTGGCTAGACCGAGGTCAACTTTAGGGAATGTCACCTCCCTCTAATCTCTTCTCCAGATCACCCCAGAGATGGTCTATCATAATTTAAGTTCAAAAGTTTTCACCGAGTTCTTGCTGTTTCGGTACTTTCTAGCTGAATTCTTGTTTGAAAACTTTTCCTGTTCTAGTTTCTAGCGGAACTCTTGTTTGAAAACATTTCTTGCTCCGTTTTCTAGTTCGATTCTTGTTTTGAGGTATTTCTTATCTTATTTTATAAATGGAATCTTGTTTGGAAATATGTCTTGTCCTATTTTCTAGTTAGATTTTTCCCTAGAAGTATCTCTTGTCCTGTTTTCTAGTTGGATTCTGTTCTTGAAATATTTCTTGAACTTCTTAACTTTTGACTAGCACGCCGGGATATACATCATGGTTCTCGTCTTCAGACATATTTTTTTTTCTTTGTTACCACAGATGTTTCTCTTTCCAAAGTTACAGTTGTGTACAAGACATTCTTTGATAACAGCAGTATCTCTGTGTACGAGACAGGTTCAGTAAACAACAGTATCTCTGTGTACAAGACATGCTCAGTAAACAGCAGTATTTTTGTGTACAAGACATTCTCAGTAAACAGCAGTATTTCTGTGTACAAGACATTCTCAGTAAACAGCAGTATTTTTGTGTACAAGATATTCTCAGTAAACAGCAGTATTTTTGTGTACAAGACATTCTCAGTAAACAACAGTTCTCTGTGTACAAGACATGCTCAATAAGCAGCAGTATCTCTGCGTATAAGACAGGTTCAATATACAGCAATATCTCTGTAGTATAAGACAGGTTCAATAAACAACAATATCTCTGTAGTATAAGACAGGTTCAATATACAGCAATATCTCTGTAGTATAAGACAGGTTCAATAAACAACAATATCTCTGTAGTATAAGACAGGTTCAATAAACAACAATATCTCTGTAGTATAAGACAGGTTCAATAAACAGCAATATCTCTGTAGTATAAGACAGGTTCAATAAACAACAATATCTCTGTAGTATAAGACAGGTTCAATAAACAACAGTATCTCTATAAGACAGGTTCAATATACAGCAGTATCTCTGCGTATAAGACAGGTTCAATATACAGCAATATCTCTGCGTATAAGACAGGTTCAATAAACAGCAATATCTCTGTAGTATAAGACAGGTTCAATAAACAACAATATCTCTGTAGTATAAGACAGGTTCAATAAACAGCAATATCTCTGTAGTATAAGACAGGTTCAATAAACAACAATATCTCTGTAGTATAAGACAGGTTCAATAAACAATATCTCTGTAGTATAAGACAGGTTCAATAAACAGTATCTCTGTAGTAGACATTTATCTCTTGTCTTGATCTGTAGAAATGTTTAAGAGAATTATATCTGCTGCTTTTTTTTTTGTCGTTGATCTTGATCTTTTATATCTCTGAAAAACAGAGACTATCTGTCTTTGTCCTCCATGGCAGGTTTTATATCTTGTAGGAGGTCAGCTTGGCTTCTGGTCTTTCGAGTTTGAAGAACTAAAGATGTCTTGTAGTAGGTCAAACAAGTTGACCTCTGGTCTCTCCAGTTTGCAGAACTAGAGAAATCTTGTAGTAGGTCAAACAATTTGGCTTTTCGTCTCTGTGGTTTCATGAACTAAAGATATCTTGTAGGAAAACTTTTCCTGTTCTACTTTCTAGCTGAATTCTTGTTTGAAAACTTTTCCTGTTCTAGTTTCTAGCTGAACTCTTGTTTGAAAACATTTCTTGCTCCGTTTTCTAGTTCGATTCTTGTTTTGAGGTATTTCTTATCTTATTTTATAAATGGAATCTTGTTTGGAAATATGTCTTGTCCTATTTTCTAGTTAGATTTTTCCCTAGAAGTATCTCTTGTCCTGTTTTCTAGTTGGATTCTGTTCTTGAAATATTTCTTGAACTTCTTAACTTTTGACTAGCACGCCTGGATATACATCATGGTTCTCGTCTTCAGACATATTTTTTTTTCTTTGTTACCACAGATGTTTCTCTTTCCAAAGTTACAGTTGTGTACAAGACATTCTTTGATAACAGCAGTATCTCTGTGTACGAGACAGGTTCAGTAAACAACAGTATCTCTGTGTACAAGACATGCTCAGTAAACAGCAGTATTTTTGTGTACAAGACATTCTCAGTAAACAGCAGTATTTCTGTGTACAAGACATTCTCAGTAAACAGTAGTATTTTTGTGTACAAGATATTCTCAGTAAACAGCAGTATTTTTGTGTACAAGACATTCTCAGTAAACAACAGTTCTCTGTGTTCAAGACATTCTCAGTAAACATCAGTATCTCTGTGTACAAGACATTCTCAGTAAACATCAGTATCTCTGTGTACAAGACATTCTCAGTAAACATCAGTATCTCTGTGTACAAGACATTCTCAGTAAACAGCAGTATCTCTGCGTATAAGACAGGTTCAATATACAGCAATATCTCTGGGTATAAGACAGGTTCAATAAACAACAGTATCTCTATAAGACAGGTTCAATATACAGCAGTATCTCTGCGTATAAGACAGGTTCAATAAACAGCAATATTTCTGTAGTATAAGACAGGTTCAATAAACAGTATCTCTGTAGTAGACATTTATCTCTTGTCTTGATCTGTAGAAATGTTTAAGAGAATTATATCTGCTGCTTTTTTTTGTCGTTGATCTTGATCTTTTATATCTCTGAAAAACAGAGACTATCTGTCTTTGTCCTCCATGGCAGGTATTATATCTTGTAGGAGGTCAGCTTGGCTTCTGGTCTCTCCAGTTTGAAGAACTAGAGATGCCTTGTAATAGGTCAAACAAGTTGACTTCTGGTCTCTCTAGTTTTAAGAAGTAAAGATGTCTTGTAGTAGGTCAAACAAGTTGACCTCTGGTCTCTCCAGTTTGCAGAACTAGAGAAATCTTGTAGTAGGTCAAACAATTTGGCTTTTCGTCTCTGTGGTTTCATGAACTAACGATATCTTGTAGGAAAACTCAGTCATTTCCCCACCAGTTTAGAGACATCTTATAGGAAAGCTTAATTATCTTCCCACTAGTTTAGAGACATATTGTAGGAAATCTCAATTATCTTCCCACTAGTTTAGAGATATATTGTAGGAAATCTCAATTATCTTCCCACTAGTTTAGAGATATATTGTAGGAAATCTCAATTATCTTCCCACTAGTTTAGAGATATATTGTAGGAAATCTCAATTATTTTCCCACTAGTTTAGAGATTATTGTAGGAAATCTCAATTATCTTCCCACTAGTTTAGAGATATATTGTAGGAAATCTCAATTATCTTCCCACTAGTTTAGAGATATATTGTAGGAAATCTCAATTATCTTCCCACTAGTTTAGAGATATATTGTAGGAAATCTCAATTATTTTCCCACTAGTTTAGAGATATATTGTAGGAAATCTCAATTATCTTCCCACTAGTTTAGAGATATATTGTAGGAAAGCTCCATTGTCTTCCCACTAGTTTAGAGATATATTGTAGGAAATCTCAATTATCTTCCCACTAGTTTAGAGATATATTGTAGGAAATCTCAATTATCTTCCCACTAGTTTAGAGATATACTGTAGGAAATCTCAATTATCTTCCCACTAGTTTAGAGATATATTGTAGGAAATCTCAATTATCTTCCCACTAGTTTAGAGATATATTGTAGGAAATCTCAATTATTTTCCCACTAGTTTAGAGATATATTGTAGGAAATCTCAATTGTCTTCCCACTAGTTTAGAGATATATTGTAGGAAATCTCAATTATCTTCCCACTAGTTTAGAGATATACTGTAGGAAATCTCAATTATCTTCCCACTAGTTTAGAGATATTGTAGGAAATCTCAATTATATTCCCACTAGTTTAGAGATATATTGTAGGAAATCTCAATTATCTTCCCACTAGTTTAGAGATATATTGTAGGAAATCTCAATTATCTTCCCACTAGTTTAGAGATATATTGTAGGAAATCTCAATTATCTTCCCACTAGTTTAGAGATATATTGTAGGAAAGCTCAATTATTTTCCCACTAGTTCATACAATCACAAACTTTCGTCATGGCAGATGCCATGTCCAAGTCTTTACAGTCAATCAATATGCCCACCGGTGACTGGATTTAAAGTCCAGAAATACTGTCTTAATTGCAGTTCTTGCCATTCTTCTCATAACTTCACTTAAATATCCCAGGTCTGTACTTCCTTATGTAATGATCACTGGCCATATTTACAAGTGTGAAGGTTGGTAAGGACAGATAAATACGGTGATGTGGGAATTTTTTTCCGATTCAATTTGTATTTTGTGGGACTGAATTAATATGTGTAATTTTTTAAAAATTTTGTGTGGGATTTAATTAATGTGCGTCATTTAAAAAAAAAGTTGTATGGGGCTTATTTAATGTGAGTTTTTTAAATTTTCTGTGGTGCTGAAGTAATGTGAGTCATTTTGTAAAATTTTGTGTGGGTCTGAATTAATGTGCGTCATTAAAAAAATTGTGTGGGGTTGAATTAATGTGCGCCATTTTTTATTTTGCGTAGGGCTAAATTAATGAGCGTTATTTTTTTCTGTGGTTATGAATTAATGTGCGCCATTACAAAAATTCTGTGGGGCTGAAGTAATGTGCGTCTCTTTTTATTTTGTATGGGGCTGAATTAATGTGGGTCATTTTTGTGCGTGTGCGGGACTGAATTAATGTGGGTCATTTTTTTGTATGTGTCTGGGTGGCGATGTGGTTAATGTACTGATATCTCATTGCGAAGGTTGGGGGTTCGAACCCGGCCGGAGGCACCCCAGTCAACCAGCTGTAGAAATGGGTACCCGACTTCTTCTGGAGTTGGGAAAGGAAAGGCAGCCGGGCGTGGTATTGACCTTATCACCCTCTAGTGTGCTGACAGGTCAAGGAAAATATGGGCACTAACACCATGTCCCTATGTGCCTCTAAGGCATGACAGGATTACCTTTACCTTTCTTTTTTAAAAATTTTGTTTGGAGCTGAATGAATGTTCGTGGTTGGTTAGGTTTGGTAGAATATAGAAATATATATGTGTATGTTGAAGGAGGGAAAGGAAGACAGAAAGAATTAGACGGACAGAGAGAGAGAGAGAGAGAGATAGAGTGAGAGATAGAGAGATGGAGAAAGAGAGGGAGTGAGAAAACGAAAGACAGAGAGAGAGACGGAGAGAGTGAGTGAGAGAGAGAGAGAAAATAGACGGAGATGGACAAAATTCTACCACTAAAGATTTTAAAAGCAGGTCAGCAAAGTAGAAGGACAATGACAAGCCAGGTTAAGCAATACAGGGACAAGCGGAGATGAGACGCGACCCCTCGTTCACACTTTCATCGCTAGCATCTTTTATCTGGCCACTTCCTCATTACCACTCCAGAGTTTGTATGGTTGTAGCTGTCAACAGCTTCACGGCCTCCTGGCTGACCTGATGTCTCAGTGACTTAATTAAACTAGGTCACGGTTTGATAATCTATTACATGTCCTTCATGTAGTCCTGGCCTGTGAGCCTGTAATTAGATAAACTGGAGTGATGACACGACCTGGGAAGTTTTGTTCTCTCTGACTTGCTCACAACTCATTTCCCACTTGCTCACAACCCATTTCCCATTTTGCCTTTTGTTTTTCGGGCGGGACTCTGAAACCTAATGGCGGACAAAACAAGTAGAGAATTACATAAAGGCAGTGACACATAATCCGTGGTCCAGGCTCTTTTGTTTATTGTCCTGTTTCTATGACAACAGGATGAGCCTGACTGGAGTCTGAAACCCTTCAGGGCTCGCCCAGATTTGTTCGACCTTGGTGACCTTCAGTTCAAGGAATGTTTTCCTGGTTTTAATGATCTGGAGGTAGAATTTAGGATGAGAAAGGCCAAGAGAAGATAACTCCAGAACATGACAGACAAGGAAGAGATAAGAAGATGAGGTTGCTGCGAGTCTTTGTCTCACGGTCAGCCACGGACCATGCGAGATGGTGAAGCCATTTACTCTTAATGAAAATATTCTGTATAAAAAAAATGATTGACAAAGAAAAATAGGGCGTGAGAAGAACAGCAAAATCAGTTAAAAAGGCAGGACAGAGGTGAAAGTTGAGTCCTCAGCCTGAGGACAAATGCTGGAAGAGCAGGAGTAATTATCACCTGGAACTGTTGACACTCTGACAACAACTGGGTCATTGTCGGCTACCTGGGAAAAGATGAATTTAATAAGAATGAGATAGTGTTGTCTGTTGTCAGCGATGTCATTTGAGTCTCTTTTCTGAGGATTAGATCTCAGCCGTCGTCACCAGCTACTCTGTCAGACCTCAGCTCTCGTCACCAGCTACTCTGTCAGACCTCAGGCCTCGTCACCAGCTACTCTGTCAGACCTCAGGCCTCGTCACCAGCTACTCTGTCATGGCAGATGCGATGTCCAAGTCTTTACAGCAGATCAATATGCCCATCGATGACTGGATTTAAAGTCCAGAAATACTGTCTTAATTGCAGTTCTTGCCATTCTTCTCATAACTTCACTTAAATATCCCAGGTCTGTACTTCCTTATGTAATGATCACTGGCCATATTTACAAGTGTGAAGGTTGGTAAGGACAGATAAATACGGTGATGTGGAAATTTTTTCCGATTCAATTTGTATTTTGTGGGAATTAATATGTGTAATTTTTTAAAAATTTTGTGTGGGACTTAATTAATGTGCGTCATTTAAAAAAAAGTTGTGTGGGGCTTATTTAATGTGAGTTTTTTAAATTTTCTGTGGTGCTGAAGTAATGTGCGTCATTTTGTAAAATTTTGTGTGGGTCTGAATTAATGTGCGTCATTAGAAAAATTGTGTGGGGTTGAATTAATGTGCGCCATTTTTTTATTTTGCGTAGGGCTAAATTAATGAGCGTCATTTTTTTCTGTGGTTATGAATTAATGTGCGCCATTACAAAAATTCTGTGGGGCTGAAGTAATGTGCGTCTCTTTTTATTTTGTATGGGGCTGAATTAATGTGGGTCATTTTTGTGTGTGTGTGGGACTGAATTAATGTGGGTCATTTTTTTTGTATGTGTCTGGGTGGCGATGTGGTTAATGTACTGATCTCTTAATGCGAAGGTCGGGGGTTCGAACCCGGCCCGAGGCACTCCAGTCACCCAGCTGTAGAAATGGGTGCCTGACTTCTTCTGGAGTTGGGGAAGGAAAGGCGGCCAGGCGTGATACTGACCATATCACCCTCTAGTGTGCTGACAGGTCAAGGAAAATATGGCCACTAACACCATATCCCTATGTGCCTCTATGGCATGACAGGATTACCTTGACCTTTCTTTTTTTAAATTTTGTGTGGAGCTGAATTAATGTACGTGATTGGTTAGGTTTGGTAGAATATAGAAATATGTGTATGTTGAAGGAGGGAAAGGAAGACAGAAAGAATTAGACGGACAGAGAGAAAGTGAGAGAAAGAGAGATGGAGAAAGAGAGAGAGTGAGAAAACGAAAGACAGAGAGAGACGGAGAGAGTGAGTGAGAGAGAGAGAGAGAAAATAGACGGAGATGGACAAAATTCTACCACTAAAGATTTTAAAAGCAGGTCAGCAAAGTAGAAGGACAATGGCAAACCAGGTTAAGCAATACAGGGACAAGCGGAGATGAGACGCGACCCCTCGTTCACACTTTCATCGCTAGCATCTTTTATCTGGCCACTTCCTCATTACCACTCCAGAGTTTGGATGTTGTAGCTGTCAACAGCTTCACGGCCTCCTGGCTGACCTGATGTCTCAGTGACTTAATTAAACTAGGTCACGGTTTGATAATCTATTACATGTCCTTCATGTAGTCCTGGCCTGTGAGCCTGTAATTAGATAAACTGGAGTGATGACACGACCTGGGAAGTTTTGTTCTCTCTGACTTGCTCACAACTCATTTCCCACTTGCTCACAACCCATTTCCCATTTTGCCTTTTGTTTTTCGGGCGGGACTCTGAAACCTAATGGCGGACAAAACAAGTAGAGAATTACATAAAGGCAGTGACACATAATCCGTGGTCCAGGCTCTTTTGTTTATTGTCCTGTTTCTATGACAACAGGATGAGCCTGACTGGAGTCTGAAACCCTTCAGGGCTCGCCCAGATTTGTTCGACCTTGGTGACCTTCAGTTCAAGGAATGTTTTCCTGGTTTTAATGATCTGGAGGTAGAATTTAGGATGAGAAAGGCCAAGAGAAGATAACTCCAGAACATGACAGACAAGGAAGAGATAAGAAGATGAGGTTGCTGCGAGTCTTTGTCTCACGGTCAGCCACGGACCATGCGAGATGGTGAAGCCATTTACTCTTAATGAAAATATTCTGTATAAAAAAATGATTGACAAAGAAAAATAGGGCGTGAGAAGAACAGCAAAATCAGTTAAAAAGGCAGGACAGAGGTGAAAGTTGAGTCCTCAGCCTGAGGACAAATGCTGGAAGAGCAGGAGTAATTATCACCTGGAACTGTTGACACTCTGACAACAACTGGGTCATTGTCGGCTACCTGGGAAAAGATGAATTTAATAAGAATGAGATAGTGTTGTCTGTTGTCAGCGATGTCATTTGAGTCTCTTTTCTGAGGATTAGATCTCAGCCGTCGTCACCAGCTACTCTGTCAGACCTCAGCTCTCGTCACCAGCTACTCTGTCAGACCTCAGGCCTCGTCACCAGCTACTCTGTCAGACCTCAGCTCTCGTCACCAGCTACTCTGTCAGACCTCAGCTCTCGTCACCAGCTCCTCTCAGCCCTCGTCACCAGCTACTCTGTCAGACCTCAGGCCTCGTCACCAGCTACTCTGTCAGACCTCAGCTCTCGTCACCAGCTACTCTGTCAGACCTCAGGCCTCGTCACCAGCTACTCTATCAGATCTCAGACCTCGTCACCAGCTACTCTGTCAGACCTCAGCCCTCGTCACCAGCTACTCTATCAGACCTCAGCCCTCGTCACCAGCTACTCTGTCAGACCTCAGCTCTCGTCACCAGCTACTCTGTCAGACCTCAGCCCTCGTCACCAGCTACTCTGTCAGACCTCAGCCCTCGTCACCAGCTACTCTGTCAGACCTCAGCTCTCGTCACCAGCTACTCTGTCAGACCTCAGGCCTCGTCACCAGCTACTCTGTCAGACCTCAGCCCTCGTCACCAGCTACTCTGTCAGACCTCAGCCCTCGTCACCAGCTACTCTATCAGACCTCAGCTCTCGTAACCAGCTACTATGTCAGATCTCAGCCCTCGTCACCAGCTCCTCTCAGCCCTCGTCACCAGCTCCTCTCAGCCCTCGTCACCAGCTCCTCTCAGCCCTCGTCACCAGCTCCTCTATTCCAGCTTTAGACCAGGTGTGACACAGGATGATATTGTTTTGTCAAACCAGATTCAGTCAGACCAAGTCAGTGGTTTTATGTATATCTTCAATATAGAAGGATAAGATTTAAAGCTCGAAAGATAAGATGTCATCTTAACGTTACAAAGATAAGATTTCATTTTAACGAATGACGAAGTGGTTAGTGCACTGGTCTTTCATGGCGAAGGTCGGGAGTTCGAATCCGGCCGGAGGTGCCCCAGTCACGTAGATGTAGAAATGGGTACTCGACTTCTTCTGGAGTTGGGGAAGGAAAGGCAGCCAGGCATGATACTGACCATATCACACTCTAGTGTGCTGACAGGTCAAGGAAAATACGGGCACTAGCTCCACATCCTTATGTGCCTCGAAGGCATGACAGGATTAGCTTTACAAAAATAAGATTCCATCTTAACGTTACAAAGAAACATAAATAAGATTTCACGTGAACGTGACAAAAAAAAAAACAAAAATAACATTTCACGTTACAAAGATAAGACGCCAGCTTGAAACAACGTTCAGGAATGTCAGGAAAGGAAAAACCTTGAGGAAGAAATGAAGATAAGGTGTTAAAAGTTAAGTTTTACTGGGGAAATATTGATGAATGAATATGTTGACTAGTCCAGGTCTGTGAGGTAGATATTAGACTAATGTCAACAAATTTATAGATACTAGAATAATGTTCACACATTTATAGATATTAGAATAATGTTAAGAAATTTACTATCAAGTTTACATTAAAAAAGATAAATGATTCAGAGGGAACTGAGGAAAGTGAGAAGATTTTGAACTGTCTGTAACTAACTGACCACAGTCGCGAGAAGGTTCTTTGTGGTTTGATGGCTGATGTTCGCCTCTAGACGGTCAGATACTAAACCTGACGGCCAGGCACTAAACGTGACTGCCAGACATTAAACCTGATGGTCAGAAACTAAACCTGGCGACCAGACATTAAATCTGATGGTCAGACACTAAACCTGACGGCCAGACACTAAACCTGACGGTCAGACACTAAACCTGATGGTCAGACACTAAACTTGATTCTCAGACACTAAACCTGATGGTCGAACACTAAACATGACGGTCAAACATTAAACATGACGTCCAGACACTAAACGTGACTGCCAGACATTAAACCTGATGGTCAGAAACTAAACCTGATGACCAGACATTAAACATGATGGTCAGACACTAAACCTGACGGCCAGACACTAAACCTGACGGTCAGACATTAAACCTGACGGTCAGGCACTAAAACTGACGGCCTAACACTAAACCTGACGGCCAAAAATTAAACCTGATGGTCAGACACTAAACCTGACGGCCAGACACTAAACCTGACGGTCATACATTAAACCTGATGGTCAGACACTAAAACAGACGGCCAGACACTAAACCTGACGGCCAAACATTAAACCTGATGGTCAGACACTAAACCTGATGGTCAGACACTAAACCTGACGGTCGGACACTAAACCTGACGACCAGACATTAAACCTGACGGTCAGACATTAAACCTGATGGTCAGACATTAAACTTGACGGTCAGACACTTAACCTGACGGCCAGACACTAAACCTGATGGTCAGACATTAAACTTGATGGTCAGACATTAAACCTGATGGTCAGACATTAAACCTGATGGTCAGACATTAAACCTGATGGTCAGACACTAAACCTTACGGCCAGACACTAAACCTGATGGTCAGACATTACACCTGATGGTCAGACATTAAACCTGATGGTCAGACATTAAACCTGACGGCCAGACACTAAACCTGATGGTCAGACATTAAACCTGACGGCCAAACACTAAACCTGATGGTCAGACACTAAACCTGATGGTCAGACACTAAACCTGACGTTTAGACACTAAACCTGATGGTTAGACATTAAACTTGATGGTCATACACTAAACCTGATGGTCAGACATTAAACTTGATGGTCAGACATTAAACCTGATGGTCAGACATTAAACCTGATGGTCAGACACTAAACCTTACGGCCAGACACTAAACCTGACGGCCAGACACTAAACCTGATGATAGACATTAAACCTGATGATCAGACACTAAACCTGACGACCAGACATTAAACCTGATGGTCAGACATTAAACCTGATGGTCAGACACTAAACCTGATGGTCAGACACTAAACCTGACGGCCAGACACTAAACCTGATGACCAGTCATTTAACCTGATTTTCAGACATTAAACCTGATGGTCAGACATTAAACCTGATGGTCAGACATTAAACCTGACGGCCAGACACTAAACCTGATAGTCAGACACTAAACGTGATGGTCAAACACTAAACCTGACGGCCAGACACTAAACCTGATGGTCAGACACTAAACCTGATGGTCAGACACTAAACCTGACGGTTAGACACTAAACCTGATGGTTAGACATTAAACATGATGGTCAGACACTAAATCTGATGGTTAGACATTAAGCTTGATGATCAGACACTAAACCTGACGTTTAGACACTAAACCAGACGGTCAGACACTAAACCTGATGGTCGAACACTAAACCTGACGGTCAGACACTAAACCTGACGGCCAGACACTAAACCTGACGGTCATACATTAAACCTGATGGTCAGACACTAAAACAGACGGCCAGACACTAAACCTGACGGTCAAACATTAAACCTGATGGTCAGACACTAAACCTGATGGTCAGACATTAAACCTGACGGTCAGACATTAAACCTGATGGTCAGACATTAAACTTAACGGTCAGACATTTAACCTGACGGCCAGACACTAAACCTGATGGTCAGACATTAAACTTGATGATCAGACATTAAACCTGATGGTCAGACATTAAACCTGATGGTCAGACATTAAACCTGATGGTCAGACACTAAACCTTACGGCCAGACACTAAACCTGACGGCCAGACACTAAACCTGATGATAGACATTAAACCTGATGATCAGACATTAAACCTGACGGTCAGACACTAAACCTGACGGCCAGACACTAAACCTGACGGCCAGACACTAAACCTGATGACCTGACATTAAACCTGATGGTCAGACATTAAACCCGACGGCCAGACATTAAACCTGACTGTCAGACACTAAACCTGACGGTCAGACACTAAACCTGATGGTCAGACACTAAACCTGACGGTCAGACATTAAACCTGATGGTCAGACACTAAAACTGACGGCCAAACACTAAACCTGATGGCCAAAAATTAAACCTGATGGTCAGACACTAAACCTGACGGTCAGACACTAAACCTGACGACCAGACATTAAACCTGATGGTCAGACACTAAACCTGATGGTCAGACATTAAACCTGATGGTCAGACATTAAACCTGATGGTCAGACATTAAACCTGATGGTCAGACACTAAACCTGACGGCCAGACACTAAACCTGATGGCCAGACACTAAACCTGATGACCAGACATTAAACCTGATGATCAGACACTAAACCTGACGACCAAACATTAAACCTGATGGTCAGACATTAAACCTGATGATAGACATTAAACCTGATGATCAGACACTAAACCTGACGACCAGACATTAAACCTGATGGTCAGACATTAAACCTGATGGTCAGACACTAAACCTGATGGTCAGACACTAAACCTGACGGCCAGACACTAAACCTGATGACCAGTCATTTAACCTGATTTTCAGACATTAAACCTGATGGTCAGACATTAAACCTGATGGTCAGACATTAAACCTGACGGCCAGACACTAAACCTGATAGTCAGACACTAAACTTGATGGTCAAACACTAAACCTGACGGCCAGACACTAAACCTGATGGTCAGACACTAAACCTGATGGTCAGACACTAAACCTGACGGTTAGACACTAAACCTGATGGTTAGACATTAAACTTGATGGTCAGACACTAAATCTGATGGTTAGACATTAAGCTTGATGATCAGACACTAAACCTGACGTTTAGACACTAAACCAGACGGTCAGACACTAAACCTGATGGTCGGACACTAAACCTGACGGTCAGACACTAAACCTGACGGCCAGACACTAAACCTGACGGTCATACATTAAACCTGATGGTCAGACACTAAAACAGACGGCCAAACACTAAACCTGACGGCCAAACATTAAACCTGATGGTCAGACACTAAACCTGATGGTCAGACATTAAACCTGACGGTCAGACATTAAACCTGATGGTCAGACATTAAACTTAACGGTCAGACATTTAACCTGACGGCCAGACACTAAACCTGATGGTCAGACATTAAACTTGATGATCAGACATTAAACCTGATGGTCAGACATTAAACCTGATGGTCAGACATTAAACCTGATGGTCAGACACTAAACCTTACGGCCAGACACTAAACCTGACGGCCAGACACTAAACATGATGATAGACATTAAACCTGATGATCAGACATTAAACCTGACGGTCAGACACTAAACCTGACGGCCAGACACTAAACCTGACGGCCAGACACTAAACCTGATGACCTGACATTAAACCTGATGGTCAGACATTAAACCCGACGGCCAGACATTAAACCTGACTGTCAGACACTAAACCTGACGGTCAGACACTAAACCTGATGGTCAGACACTAAACCTGACGGTCAGACATTAAACCTGATGGTCAGACACTAAAACTGACGGCCAAACACTAAACCTGACGGCCAAAAATTAAACCTGATGGTCAGACACTAAACCTGACGGTCAGACACTAAACCTGACGACCAGACATTAAACCTGATGGTCAGACACTAAACCTGATGGTCAGACATTAAACCTGATGGTCAGACATTAAACCTGATGGTCAGACATTAAACCTGATGGTCAGACACTAAACCTGACGGCCAGACACTAAACCTGTTGGCCAGACACTAAACCTGATGACCAGACATTAAACCTGATGATCAGACACTAAACCTGACGACCAGACATTAAACCTGATGGTCAGACATTAAACCTGATGTTCAGACATTAAACCTGATGGTCAGACATTAAACCTGATGGTCAGACATTAAACCTGATGGTCAGACACTAAACCTGACGGCCAGACACTAAACCTGACGGCCAGACACTAAACCTGATGACCAGACATTAAACCTGATGATCAGACACTAAACCTGACGACCAGACATTAAACCTGATGGTCAGACATTAAACCTGATGGTCAGACACTAAACCTGACGGCCAGACACTAAACCTGATGACCTGACATTAAACCTGACGGCCAGACACTAAACCTGATGACCAGACATTAAACCTGATGGTCAGACATTAAACCTGATGGTCAGACATTAAACCTGACTGTCAGACACTAAACCTGACGGTCAGACACTAAACCTTACGGTCAGACACTAAACCTGACGACCAGACATTAAACCTGACTGTCAGACACTAAACCTGACGGTCAGACACTAAACCTGATGGTCAGACATTAAACCTGACGGCCAGACATTAAACCTGACGGTCAGACACTAAACCTGGACAACACTTCAAATGTCAACGCACGTGGCTGAAGACAAACTCATTCCAGGACAGAAAGTGACAGGTAATTGCTTGCACACACCTGACAGATTGTTATCCACACTTTTACAATCCCTGGAGCTGAAATTTGAAGTTGGGGATTTGTAAAATAGGGATACGGAGATTTGGTGTTGGGATCAGTTTGCTCCAGGCTTACGTGGAACAAAGTGACTTTTTGTCCATCTTCTTCACGGGTGGTGGTGGGGGGGGGGGGGGGTGTCACACACTTTAGGAAAAGAAATTTATGGCCTCATAGTCGCAGATAATTAAATTTCATAAATTATTTCATTACGTCAGGCTGTTGTGCTTCTACATGACAGAACGAGTGTGAAGTTTGGTTCTTCGAAATCGGCCGTTCGGAGGGTCAAGGGTTAACCTACATCGCAGTGTCCGGGCTACCTGTCACGTGGTCAGGTGGAGAGCGTAATGTGTTGAGCTAGTTCAGTTCGTTCCGGCAGCACATGTTATCTGGGAGAGCTGTGTGTCGTGGTCTACCTGGTGTGTCTGATGCAGTTTTCATATATAAACACTAAATATATATATATATATATATATATATATATATATATATATATATGCAGGAAACTCTCTACCGTAGAGAGCAGAACAACAACACAACTCCTTCAGATCATCAGAGGAAGTACTCTAAGGGGGGGGGGGGCCCAGACTCCCAGAGGTCTTGTCAGTTGTTGCTTTTTTTTCCGGTCCCGGGATTGAACCCATGATCTTCCAGTTGCCACTGCACTTTTTTGAAGTGCGCCTTTAGCGATTTAGCGACGGAGGACTGGTATTGGTTGTGGCAAATGAAATTACTTATGTTCCCAATGCTTGTTTCGCATACTCCACAGCCAGCATGAGGCCTTTTCTACTGCTTCTGAAAGGCTTCTCAATGCCCTTGCTCTTGCTTGTCCCTTTATGCCCAGTTGCTTACACAGGTCATATGCTGATGTTGCTACGAATCCCCTTGCTCCCACTTCTACAGCTATCACTTTTGCCCTGATTCCTGCCCCCTGCCTCAGTTGCTTGACCAGATCATTGTACTTCTCCAATTTGAATAAATGCTGTTCCTCTATTCTAGTTTCGTATGGGACCGTAAGCTCGATCATTATTAATTCCTGTTTTTCTGTGGAGTACACTATAATGTCCTGTCGCATTCCTGTGTTCTTAATGGCAGTCGGCTATTCTCTTCTTCCTGGAAGGTCCGCTATCACATCCCAGTCATTTGTACCATCTAGCAGTGATGGTAAGAGAATGTTCCTGATTTCAATATTCGATGTCGTACCAGTACCTATGAAGTATTTAATTGGGACCTCAACTCTTTTGCTGTTATTTGCTTTATCTTTTGCTCTGTCTACGATGGCTACTAGTTCCTGCAGCATGGCAGAAGGTCATAAGTAGCTCTGATGATGAAGCTGAGCCTCAAGGGTGCCATTTTCCAGATGTCATTCCATGTTAGTGATCTCTGCAGGACTTCCTCCCATGTTGTCCATTGCCCTTGTAATATATATATATATATAGTGATGTTGGATAAAGGGACGGTCAAGCTATGAACCCAGGTGCTGTCCAGGCCGGCTCATACTGGTAAAGTTGTATATGTAAATTTTCATATGTCAGAGTTTGTTGTAAGCACGTACAGTGAGAGGTGCTGAGTTTTCAGCGTTTCATGATCTGTTCTGTAAGATAAAGTTTGCAATCTTCATCATTCTATGCTTTTCATTAACATATTCACGTTCCACCTTTTGATTATAGACAAACGTTTTCCTGTGTGTTTGTTTGTTTGTGAGCACGTGGTTGTCTGACCAGACATTAAACCTGATGGTCAGACATTAAACCTGATGGTCAGACACTAAACCTGACGGCCAGACACTAAACCTGACGGCCAGACACTAAACCTGATGACCAGACATTAAACCTGATGGTCAGACATTAAACCTGACGGCCAGACATTAAACCTGACTGTCAGACACTAAACCTGACGGTCAGACACTAAACCTGACGGTCAGACACTAAACCTGACGGTCAGACACTAAACCTGACGGTCAGACACTAACCTGGACAACACTTCAAATGTCAACGCGCGTGGTTGAAGACAAACTCATTCCAGGACAGAAAGTGACAGGTAATTGCTTGCACACACCTGACAGATTGTTATCCACACTTTTACAATCCCTGGAGCTGAAATTTGAAGTTGGGGATTTGTAAAATAGGGATACGGAGATTTGGTGTTGGGATCAGTTTGCTCCAGGCTTACGTGGAACAAAGTGACTTTTTGTCCATCTTCTTCACGGGTGGTGGTGGGGGGGGGGGGGGGTGTCACACACTTTAGGAAAAGAAATTTATGGCCTCATAGTCGCAGATAATTAAATTTCATAAATTATTTCATTACGTCAGGCTGTTGTGCTTCTACATGACAGAACGAGTGTGAAGTTTGGTTCTTCGAAATCGGCCGTTCGGAGGGTCAAGGGTTAACCTACATCGCAGTGTCCGGGCTACCTGTCACGTGGTCAGGTGGAGAGCGTAATGTGTTGAGCTAGTTCAGTTCGTTCCGGCAGCACATGTTATCTGGGAGAGCTGTGTGTCGTGGTCTACCTGGTGTGTCTGATGCAGTTTTCATATATAAACACTAAATATATATATATATATATATATATATATATATATATATGCAGGAAACTCTCTACCGTAGAGAGCAGAACAACAACACAACTCCTTCAGATCATCAGAGGAAGTACTCTAAAGGGGGGGGGGGGCCCAGACTCCCAGAGGTCTTGTCAGTTGTTGCTTTTTTTTTCCGGTCCCGGGATTGAACCCATGATCTTCCAGTTGCCACTGCACTTTTTTGAAGTGCGCCTTTAGCGATTTAGCGACGGAGGACTGGTATTGGTTGTGGCAAATGAAATTACTTATGTTCCCAATGCTTGTTTCGCATACTCCACAGCCAGCATGAGGCCTTTTCTACTGCTTCTGAAAGGCTTCTCAATGCCCTTGCTCTTGCTTGTCCCTTTATGCCCAGTTGCTTACACAGGTCATATGCTGATGTTGCTACGAATCCCCTTGCTCCCACTTCTACAGCTATCACTTTTGCCCTGATTCCTGCCCCCTGCCTCAGTTGCTTGACCAGATCATTGTACTTCTCCAATTTGAATAAATGCTGTTCCTCTATTCTAGTTTCGTATGGGACCGTAAGCTCGATCATTATTAATTCCTGTTTTTCTGTGGAGTACACTATAATGTCCTGTCGCATTCCTGTGTTCTTGATGGCAGTCGGCTATTCTCTTCTTCCTGGAAGGTCCGCTATCACATCCCAGTCATTTGTACCATCTAGCAGTGATGGTAAGAGAATGTTCCTGATTTCAATATTCGATGTCGTACCAGCACCTATGAAGTATTTAATTGGGACCTCAACTCTTTTGCTGTTATTTGCTTTATCTTTTGCCCTGTCTACGATGGCTACTAGTTCCTGCAGCATGGCAGAAGGTCATAAGTAGGGTCTGGATGCAGGGAAGAGTACTGTGTATATGTGTTATATGTGGGTTGGCAAGAAGCTCCTATATTGTATTAGTAGAAGAGTAGCCAGCTAGTCTTGTCAATAAACCTAACCTTATTTTGTGTGGCGCCTAGTCTTGTCAATAAACCTAATCTTATTTTGTGTGGCGCCTAGCCTTGTCAATAAACCTAACCTTATTTTGTGTGGCGTGTAGTCTTGTCAATAAACCTAACCTTATTTTGTGTGGCCTCTAGTCTTGTCAATAAACCTAATCTTATTTTGTGTGGCGTCTAGTCTTGTCAATAAACCTAACCTTATTTTGTGTGGCGTGTAGTCTTGTCAATAAACCTAACCTTATTTTGTGTGGCGTGTAGTCTTGTCAATAAACCTAACCTTATTTTGTGTGGCGTCTAGTCTTGTCAATAAACCTAACCTTATTTTGTGTGGCGCCTAGTCTTGTCAATAAACCTAATCTTATTTTGTGTGGCGCCTAGCCTTGTCAATAAACCTAACCTTATTTTGTGTGGCGTGTAGTCTTGTCAATAAACCTAACCTTATTTTGTGTGGCGTGTAGTCTTGTCAATAAACCTAACCTTATTTTGTGTGGCCTCTAGTCTTGTCAATAAACCTAACCTTATTTTGTGTGGCGTGTAGTCTTGTCAATAAACCTAACCTTATTTTGTGTGGCGTCTAGTCTTGTCAATAAACCTAACCTTATTTTGTGTGGCGCCTAGCCTTGTCAATAAACCTAACCTTATTTTGTGTGGCGTGTAGTCTTGTCAATAAACCTAACCTTATTTTGTGTGGCCTCTAGTCTTTTCAATAAACCTAACCTTATTTTGTGTGGCGCCTAGTCTGTCAATAAACCTAACCTTATTTTGTGTGGCGCCTAGCCTTGTCAATAAACCTAACCTTATTTTGTGTGGCGTGTAGTCTTGTCAATAAACCTAACCTTATTGTGCCTTGATCAATGTATGCTTTTTGAGTAGTTTCTTATTGTTGGTGGAGCGAGAGGCGAGTGAGATGAGAACTTATTTTCCAACGAACTAAAAGCCAGGTAGTGGAGCTTGGACAGACATCAGCTGGGAAGGCAGAATCGTGGGTGGTGGATCGTCAGGAACCGTGGCGCTACTGAGAGGGTTCCAGGCCCAGATACATTTTATTGGGCACTAAACTCAGTAGAATAAGGCCAGCGATGTAAGCCAGGAGCACCAGGGAAACCTCCACTGACCACAATAAAGATACAAGAAGAAGTAGAGAAGTAAGATTGAGGGAAGAAGTGAAAGGAGATATAAATACTATAGAATAAGCAAAGGAAAGTAGTTTACATAAGTGTTATTAACATTTCCAGTTTTATAATGACATCGCCAAGACTAACTGAGGACAAACAAACAAAAAATGGTTGCGGGGCCAATCGTGGCCCACGGCCCAAAGGTTGTGCATGTTTAGTTTACTGGTTAATAATGAGGTTTGCCGAGCAGTGACATGGTTTGCTGGCTAATTACGTGGTTTGTTGGCTAGTGATGTGGTTTGTTGGCTAGTGATGTGGTTTGTTGGCAACCGATGTGGTTTGTTGGCTAGTGATGTGGGTTTTTGGCAACTGATGTGGTTTCTGGTCTAGTGATGTGGTTTGTTGGCAACTGATGTGGTTTGTTGGCTAGTGATGTGGTTTGTCGGCTAGTGATGTGGTTTGTTGGCTAGTGATGTGGTTTGTTGGTTAGTGATGTGGTTTGTTGGCATCTGATGTGGTTTGTTGGCTAGTGTTGTGATTTGTTGCCAACTGATGTGGTTTATTGGATAATAATGTGGTTTGTTGGCAACTGATGTGGTTTATTGGCATCTGATGTGGTGTATTGGCTGTTGACATAATTTGTTGGTAACTGATGTCGTGTGTTGGTTAGTGATATGGTTTGTTGGCTAATGCTGTGTTTTGATGGCTAGCGACATGGTTTGCTGCCTAGTGATAAGGTTTGTTTTCTAGTGTTATGGTTTGTTTATTACTGATGTTGTTTGTCGGCTAGTGATGTGGTTTCTTGGCTAGTGGCATGGTTTGCTGGCTAATGATATGGTTTGTTGGCCAGTGATGTAGTCTATTGGCTGCTGATGTGGTTTGCTGGCTAGTAGCATGGTTTGTTCACTAGTATCATGGTTTGCTGACTAATACCATAGTTTGTTGCCTAGTGATGTGGTTTGTTGGCTATTGATGTGGTTTTGTTGGCTGCTGATGTGATCTGTTGACTAGTGATCTAGTTTGTTGGCTAGTGATAGGGTTTGTTGGCTACTGATGATATCTAATGGCTAGTGATATGGTTTGTTGGCTAATGATAGGGTTTGTTGGCTACTGATGTGATATATTGGCTAGTGATATGGTTTGCTAACTAGTGACGTGGTTTGCTGACTAGTGATGTGGTATGCTGACTAGTGATGTGATTTGCTGAATAGTGATGTGGTTTGCTGACTAGTGATGTAGTTTGCTGACTAGTGATGTGGTTTGCTGACTAGTGATGTGGTTTGCTGACTAGTGATGTGGTTTGCTGACTAGTGATGTAGTTTGCTGGCTTTGAAGTGAGGTAACATATGGAGCGCCCTAGAATTGCATGGGCAGACGATACAGGTAAACGTGGCAGGTAGGCAGGTATACGTGGCAGGTAAACGTGATGTAGCTGTCTCTGGCGTGGTTATCAGGTCGAGGTAACCTAAAGAATAAACTCCCGACCTGGTTTCTTGACTAGTTTGGGAGATGAGGAAATCTCTCCTAAACCTTCCCAAAAACAAATTTCTTCCTTCATGCCAGAACTCGTTCTACGAATTTCAAGTCTGCAGCTGTGGACAGATCTCCTTAGAACGGCTACGGGAAGATTTTATGACAAAATCTTGCCAACAAAGCTGCTGTGACATCTGACCAACAAGCCTGCTGTGACATCTTGCCAACAAAGCTGCTGTGACATCTGGCCAACAAGGCTGCTGTGACATCTTGCCAACAAGGCTGCTGTGACATCTTGCCAACAAGGCTTGCTGTGACATCTTGCCAACAAGGCTTGCTGTGACATCTTGCCAACAAAGCTGCTGCTGTTTGTGAGCAGAGCCCATTCGCTTTGTCTCAAATAGCACGTATATCACTGTTAAGGTACGACAGGAAAAAGGTCATGTGAGAGAGGAATCAACCGACTGAGAAACAGTTGTGTTTTTTGTGTCGTCTGTGGTAGATTAGTCTGTTAGAAATATTTAGTGAAACAGATGTAGAATAGAGTGTATTAGGATGCTCTGAAGGCGACAGTAGATGTAGAATAGAGGGTATTAGGATGCTCTGAAGGCGACAGTAGATGTAGAATAGAGGGTATTAGGATGCTCTGAAGGCGACAGTAGATGTAGAATAGAGTGTATTAAGATGCTCTGATGGCGACAGTACGAACATATGTCCTGGAGATGTAAATTACGTCCAGCCTTGTGTCCATGGATTTTGTTGATGCCTTTGTCGTTCTCGTCATATCGCTCATCAACTCATCGTCACCCCGTGCATCATTAAAGTCATTTCAACTGTAAAGTTGCTGCTTCTGTATTACCATTTCCACTGAGAGAGAATGGGAGCAAGTAAGTCTGTGAAGTGAGTAACAAAACAGACGCAGAACAGATGTAAAACTGACATAAACAGATGTAGAACAGTCGTGAATTAAAATAAGATAAAAGCTAACAGCAATACAAGAAAGAAGATTATAACAGTAGGCATTCATTCATTCATTCATTCATTTGCATGTCCCTTGCGGAACTTTGCCTCCCAAACAGCACTCCTGTAGGCCTCTCGGTTGTGAGCAAGATGGCCTGCTGTTGCTGCATCTAACAGTAATACAAGAAAGAAGATTGTAACAGTAGGGATTAGTGGACATTTACAGGGAGATGAATAATTATAAGCAACAAGTTTATCTCTACACAGAAGCAGAAGAGTAGAGGATCCAGCTTCAACGATACACATCCAACCCCTTTAAACTGAAGATCTGATGTTGAACATTTAGATCTATGTTTCAACTTGACCTGGAACAAATGACACCTGGGGCTACAGGATTGTTGTCGCTATAAACGTCTGTCCCCCCGCCTTCTACATTTCTGACAAGTCTGCCTGCTTTACTTCCATCTTGAATCAGACTAAGAAAATCTGACCAATTTATCTGCAGATATTTTGAATGGATTCTTTCAAGAAGATAAAGTCTGAAGTAAATCCTGACCGTCCTTGCCTGTCTATCTGTCATGTGATTCTTGCCCTAGTTTCCTTGGCCTGTTGTCTGGTCTTATGAACGTCATAAATTTCTAGCAATTCCCGGGCAGCGCGTCTCTGTTGCTGGCGCACAATTATCTCCCTTCTCATTTTTTATCTTGCTGCTTTAATCTCTTCTTATCCCGGACCTAAGTTTTATTAGAAAACCCTTTTTTCAGGTTTTAAAACTGAAAAAAGGAAAAATAATAACAAACTAGTTTTTCATTTCAAATAATCATAATTTACAATGGCAGTAAATAATTCACTAAGGCTAGTTGTCACTTGAAAATAGTTTGTGTCTAAAGACAAGTTTTCGATAATGCAGAAAGGGAGAACAGCGATCACAGTCAATAAATTTAAGCAAATGAAGTATGGATATCTTAGATTTTAGAAGAAATCTCTTCTAGCAGGCAATAATCATAGTCAATAAATTTACACAAAATAAGTGTAGATTTTTAGAACAAATCTTTTCTAGCAGGCAATGGTCAAAGACATACAGATCAGTGCTTCCCAAACTTTTACATCCATGGATCACTTACAAGGTGTGGGCCACAGATTTATATGTAACATGACAAGGGCAAGAACACTTAGTAGCAAACTACAGCGGGCTATCTGACAGTGTGTGGGCCACAGATTTATATGTAACATGACAAGGGCAAGAACACTTAGTAGCAAACTACAGTGGGCTATCTGACAGTGTGTGGGCCACAGATTTATATGTAACATGACAAGGGCAAGAACACTTAGTAGCAAACTACAGCGGGCTATCTGACAGTGTGTGGGCCACAGATTTATATGTAACATGACAAGGGCAAGAACACTTAGTAGCAAACTACAGCGGGCTATCTGACAGTGTGTGGGCCACAGATTTATATGTAACATGACAAGGGCAAGAACACTTAGTAGCAAACTGTTAACACTACAGCGGGCTATCTGACAGTGTGTTTTACACCAGACACCACATACCATATATCAAAGAGCACACGCCACACACAACTCACCACATACCATATATCAAAGAGCACACACTACACACAACTCACCACATACCATATATCAAAGAGCACACGCCACACACAACTCACCACATACCGTATATCAAAGAGCACACGCCACACACAACTCACCACATACCATATATCAAAGAGCACACGCCACACACAACTCACCACATACCATATATCAAAGAGCACACACCACACACAACTCACCACATACAATATATCAAAGAGCACACGCCACACACAACTCACCACATACCGTATATAAAAAACTACACACACCACACACAACTCACCACATACTGTATATCAAAAACTACACACACCACACACAACTCACCACATACCGTATATAAAAAACTACACACACCACACACAACTCACCACATACTGTATATCAAAAACTACACACACCACACACAACTCACCACATACCGTATATCAAAAACTACACACACCACACACAACTCACCACATACCGTATATCACAGACTACACACACCACACACAACTCACCACATACCGTATATCACAGACTACACACACCACACACAACTCACCACATACTGTATATCAAAAACTACACACACCACACACAACTCACCACATACTGTATATCAAAAACTACACACACCACACACAACTCACCACATACCGTATATCAAAAACTAGACACACCACACACAACTCACCACATACAATATATCAAAAACTACACACACCACACACAACTCACCACATACCGTATATCACAGACTACACACACCACACACAACTCGCCACATACCATATATCACAGACTACACACACCACACACAACTCACCACATACCGTATATCAAAAACTACACACACCACACACAACTCACCACATACCGTATATCACAGACTACACACACCACACACAACTCACCACATACCGTATATCAAAAACTACACACACCACACACAACTCACCACATACCGTATATCACAGACTACACACACCACACACAACTCACCACATACCGTATATCACAGACTACACACACCACACACAACTCACCACATACTGTATATCACAGACCATACACCACACACAACTCACCTCATGGTCTTGGGACAACATTTCTGTAATCATTCGTCAAGGTCATTGATACAGGATAAAACAACCTTTTCCTTCTTCTTCTTCTTTTTCTTCTTCTCAAACTAGCGCATTCAGAAAGTAGAACTGCTCGTCCTGCTGCCAGTGTTGCTATGGAAACACTCTATCTACTGGGACAGCATCCCTGGTAAATGCCACATCACTCAGCAGAACAAGACACTGTCCACGTGATCTTCCTGGTGCAGAGGCTTAGAGCAAACCACCGGGGTACCAAGAAACAGGCTGTCATGTCCCGGCTGCCTCAAGTTTCTTTCACACATCCGGTCGGGTCTAAGATGTCCGTTTCTGCGTCAAGTTTGTAGTGAAAAATTACCTTTAACTTTCACTTTAGATGTTCCAGTATCACATCACATGAAGTTTCACATCACAGCAGGACCAGTTTATCAGATGTTGGTTGTGGGTACTTTGCTGTGATTTCTGTGAAGTATTTGTAGGGGTAAGCTGTCTTCTGCTGGCACTTTGCTGTGAATTACTTGTAGGTTTAGGATGTCTTATGTTGGAGCTTTGCTGTAAAGTACTACTAGGTTTAGGGTATCTTTCATTCTTGCTGGCTGTGACAAGCACATAAGATGGAGTCTAAGAAGAGTTGGTGACTTCAGCTTCCAGGGTAGGGGTTTGGGAGGGGTAGGGGGGTATTCATTTCTCTGGTGGTTTGACCGGAAAGAAAGAAAGTCTTCCCTAGCCAGTGACTTCTGACTGACACCAGGCAAGCAACTGACCGGTTACCTGTTTGTCTGAGAAGGTGTGATAAACAGTACAAGGTGGACATCAGTGACCTTGTTTCACTGTCTACCCTCCAGACAGGTCCCTGACATTTACCCCTCTGTTGTTGAGATTCAGTGGTCGGGAATGAGACTCCCACGATCTCAGCCAGCAACTTTTGTGTCCGGGACCAAGTTTTGTTTACAAGATTCTAAACTGTTTACATGTGTTACTGTGCTGACATTGTTGTTGTTACGGTGCTGTTGTGTGGTCACGTGATACAAGATGATCTTAAAATTATTCCTTGAATTAAAAGAATCATAAACAACAAAACTAGATATAAACAAGAACATTATGGCTTTATTATGATTCTTAGGTTTGTGAGTGTGTGTGTGTACACACATCGCTGAAATGACCAGTATCAAAACAGGCATGGGTTGACGGTCCTGTACAGGACAGAGGGCGCTCTTAGCATGGTGTGACAATTCTGTACAGGACAGAGGGCGCTCTTAGAATGGGTTGACAGTTCTGTACAGGAAAGAGAGCGCTCTTAGCATCGTGTGACAATTCTGTACAGGACAGAAGGCGCTCTTAGCATGGTGTGACAATTCTGTACAGGACAGAGGGCGCTCTTAGCATGGGCTGACAATTCTGTACAGGACAGAGTGCGCTCTTAGAATGGGTTGACGGTCCTGTACAGGACAGAGGGCGTTCTTAGCATGGGCTGATAATTCTGTACAGGACAGAGTGCGCTCTTAGCATGGTGTGACAATTCTGTACAGGACAGAGGGCGCTCTTAGCATGGTGTGACAATTCTGTACAGGACAGAGGGCGCTCTTAGAATGGGTTGACGATCCTGTACAGGACAGAGGGCGCTCTTAGCATAGTGTGACAATTCTGTACAGGACAGAGGGCGCTCTTAGAAAAGGTTGACGATCCTGTACAGGACAGAGAGCGCTCTTAGCATGGGCTGACAATTCTGTACAGGACAGAGGGCGCTCTTAGAATGGGTTGACAGTCCTGTACAGGACAGAGGGCGCTCTTAGCATGGTGTGACAATTCTGTACAGGACAGAGGGCGCTCTTAGCATGGGGTGACAATTCTGTACAGGACAGATAGCGCTCTTAGCATGGTGTGACAATTCTGTACAGGACAGAGGACGCTCTTAGCATGGTGTGACAATTCTGTACAGGACAGAGGGCGCTCTTAGAATGGGTTGACGCCTTTATAATAACCTTCTGTAATCTCTCTCTGAACCTTAAGTGCCCAGGGCACATGGGGCTTCCGCAAGGGTTTTCCACAAATGCCTGTCCTTCGTCTTTTTTTTTCTGCTCTTGCCCAGGTGAGCCCTCTATTGCTCAACATCCTCTTTGTTGTTCTTCTCCATGTCTCTTTTGGTCTACCCTTACTTCTGCTCCCCTGTGGTGTCCATCTTAGAAAGAGAATATTACTTATATTATTTAATATTATCTTCTGTAATAGACCTTTATAATAGGTTTTATAATAGGTTTTTATTACAGAGTTGTATAATAGGGTTTTATAATAGACTTTGATAATAGATCTTTATAATAGGATTATTACTTAGACCGTTACAGAAGGCTTTTACGATTTTATAGTAAGTTTTTATAATAAGTTTTTATAATGAGTTTTTATAATTAGTTTTTATAATAAGCTTTTATAATAAGCTTTTATAATAAGCTTTTATAATAGACCTTTATAATAGGTTTTATTAAAACGTTAAAATAGGCTTCTATAATAGGCTTGTAGAGAGAACTTTATAATAGGCTTTTGTAAAAAGGCTTTTATAACAGGCATTTTTTATCAGGCTTTTGTAACAGGCTTTTGTAACAGGCTTTTGTAATAATCTTTAGTAGTAGTCTTTTATAATAGGCTTTCATGACAGGCTTTTATAGTAGTTTTATAATAGGCTTTTATAATAGAGTTTTATACTAGGCTTTTATAATAGTCTTATAATAGGCTTTTATAACAATTTTATAATACGCTTTATAATAGAGTTTTGGAATAGGCTTTTATAATAGTTTTATAATAGGCTTTTATAATAGTTTTAAAGAGGCTTTTATAACAAAAGCTTTATAACAGGTTTTATAATAGGCTTTTATAATATTCCTTTAGAGTAGGCCTTTATAATAGGTCTTTATAATAGGCCTTTATAACAGGTCTTTGTAATACGTCTTTATAATAGGTCTTTATAATAAGACTTATAATAGGCTTTATAATAGACCTTTATAATAAGCTTCTATAATAGGCCTTTATAATAGGCCTTCTTAACAGACCTTTATAATAGGCCTTTATAGTAGTCTTTTATAATAGACCTTTATAATAGATCTTTACAATAGACCTTTATAATAGGCCAATATAATTGACATTTATAATAGGCCTTCTTATCAGACCTTTATAATAGGCCTTTATAGTAGTCTTTTATAATAAACCTCTATAACAGACCTTTATAATAGATTATTGTAAAGATACCTTTATAATAGGCCTTTATAATAGTCTTCTATAATAGGCTTTTGTAATATGTTTTATAATAGGCCTTTCAGTTAAACTTTAATAGGCTTCTATAATAGAATTTTATTATAAGACTATTATAATAGACTTTTGTAAGTATCATCATCATCATCATCATCATCATCATCATCATCATTATCATCATCATCATCATGTGCCGTGCAGACTGGCGTGGCTATTATGCTTCTCCAGAGAACACAATCCTTCATGCAGGCCATCAGCTCAGTTGGTGATCTCCTCTCACACCATCCCGTCAGACTGTCCAGTATCATTTCTCTTGGTCTTCCTCTTGATCTTATTCCTTCTATTTTTCCTGTTGTTATAATATTTTCAATGCCTCTTTTTCTCATTGCATGTCCTATGAAGGTATATTCTCTCTCTCTCTCTCTCATTATTTTGACAAGGTTTTTTGTCTCTCCAGCTCTTCTCATACATTCTTCATTAATTATTTTTGCTCTCCAGAGTTTTTCGCAACATTCTTCTAATAAACCACATTTCTGCTGCTTCCAATGATTTCTGTGCAGACTTGCCTATTGTCAATGACTCACTTCAATATAACCAGATATGTTCAATATAGCATTTTAGGACTAGTTTTCTAACATTCATTGATAAGGATGTGTTGTAAAATATGTTTCTCATTCTCTGAAATGCAGTCTTTGCTTGACCTATTCTGTTCCTAATTTCTGTCCTGCATTTCCCATCTGAAGTTATTACTGCTACAAGGTATTTGAATTTCTGCACCTGCTTTAGAACAGTTCCGTTTAATTTTATACTGCATGCTGGTGGATTCTGTTTCTTAGATATAACCATAGTCTCTGTCTTTTTGATGTTCAAAGTAAGGCCTTTCTGTTCACTTTCTTTGGCGACTTTATCCAAGAGATTTTGCAGGTCTTGTTGGTTCTCAGCTATCAGTACTGTGTCGTCAGCATACCGAAGGTTGTTAATATTGTATCCTCCAATTTTTATGCCTGGTTTTGTGATGATTGTTCTTAGAATATTCTTGCTATACAGAGAAAAAAGATCTGGAGATAGTACACATCCTTGTCGCACCCCTTGTTTTATAGGTTGATATTTTCCAATTCTATTTTCAACTCGAACTGCTGCTTCTTGCTGCCAGTATAGATGTTTTACAATCCTCAAGTCTTTGCCGTCTATATTGATGTTTTCAAGCATTTTAATAATTTCATTATGTTTCACCTTGTCAAATGCCTTGGTGTAATCAATGAAGCATAAGTAAAGATCTTTCTGTACATCTAAAGCTCTGTCTGTTAGTGTTCGTAAAGCATAAATGGCGCTGTGTATTCCTTTCCTTCAAGAAATCCTAACTGTTATCTGCTATTTCCATTTTTATCTTTTACCTTGTTCTTCTCATAATTATTCTCAGAAGTAGCTTCGTTATGTGACATGAGAGGCTGATAGTCCGGTGGTCATCACATTCCTTTGCACCTGGTTTCTTTGGTAGTGCTATAAACGTGGATTTGATCAGGTCACTGGGAATATAACCACTGTTGTAAATGTCATTCAGTAACTTGGTTATTATTTTTATTCCTGTCTCCTCTAGTGCCTCTATTTCTTCTATTGTTATATTATCAAGCCCAGTCGCTTTTCCTTTCTTCATGTGTTTGATGCCATCTATGATTTCATCTTCAAGTATTAGTGGTCCATCACAGTTTTCAGTATCTGGTGTTAATTCTGGTCTTTCTCCTCCATATAGCTCACCGATATACTCTGTCTACCTGTCCATAATGTCTTCTTTTCCTATTAACATTTTACCTTCTTTTGATTTCAGGCATCCTGTGTTATATTTTGTTTTCCTGCCTGTGAGTTCATTAATTCGTGTGTGCATGTTTTTGCTGTCTTTATTATGAGAGTCCTGTATCTGTCTGCAATGTTCATTTAACCACACTTCTTTTGCTTCTCTGCATTTACGTCTCATTTCTTTATTTATCTTGCTATATTTTTCCTGGTTACTGGCCCTTCTCGGGGGTTCGAATCTGGCCGGAGGAACCCCAGTCACGTAGATGTAGAAATGGGTACTCGACTTCTGGAGTTGGGGGAGGAAAGGCGGCCAGGAGTGATACTGACCATATCACCCTCTAGTGTGCTCACAGGTCAAGGAAAATATAGGCACCAGCACCATATCCCTATGTGCCTCTAAGGCATGACAGAATTACCTTTACCTTTTTTACCTTTCTCTTGTCGATCAGTCCTAAGATGTCATCTGTCATCCATTTATTCTTTGGGGCTTGTGTTTTCGGTGATATTATCTCCTGAATAGTTTGGTGGATAGAATCTCCATTGCTCATCTATGCTATTTATCTTTGCTATTGCTTTGTATCTATTTGTTATAATAACTCTGTATTCTTCTAGCTGTTCTTGATCATTTTTTTAGGAGTTCTGTATTCAGTTTGATGTTTCTCACTTATATGCATGCTTTCTTTAGCTGTATTCTAATTTTTCCACAGAGTGGGTCATGGTCACTATTGCAGTCAGCTCCTGGCATGGTTTTTGTTGTCAGTAGTGCATTCCGGAATCGTTTGTGGATTAATACGTAGTCTATCTGGTTAAAACGTTAGAGAATGTTAGAGAATATGTAGACAAAGAATATTATGATGCCATAACAACTGGAGGTTATGAAATACCAGAGATTAGATATGCTGATAACACAGTATTACTGTCCACAACACAAAAAGGAATGGAAAAACTAATTACGGCAGTCCGTAAGAATAGCGAAGAGCAAAACCTCTATCTTAATGCAAAGAAAACTAAATTGATGACAACTGACAAAACAAACAAGGCAGCTGAAATATGTATCAATGAGGAAAAACTGGAAGAAGTGGAGAGTTTTGAATATCTTGGATCACTACTAACTAATAATGGAGATACAATGAGGGAAATTAAAAGGAGGACATCTATCGGTATTCAGAAAGTAAAACAACTAAAGAATCTGTGGAGAGGAACAGACAGAACTACAAAAATAAGATTTTTAAGGGCATGCATTTTTCCCATCACAACATATGCCTGTGAGACCTGGACACTTAACAAAACAGCTGAGAAACACATAAATGCCTTTGAATGTAAATGCTACAGAAGATTTCTCCAAATATCATGGACGCAAAAAAGAACAAATATATCAATACTACAAGAACTTCATATTGAAGAAGGCTGGCTTGTAAAGAGTATTAAAGAGAGAAAACTTAAATATTTTGGATACATTACACGTCATGATAATTTAGAGAAGACTGTCTTGGAAGGTTACTTAATGGGAAAAAGAAAGAGAGGAAGACCAAGGCGAAGATGGCTGCAAGACGTCGTTGATGATCTGCAAATGGATGCATCAGCAGCAGGCCATCTTGCTCACAACTGAGAGGCCTACAGGAGAGCTGTTAGGAAGGCAAAGTTCCGCAAGGGACATGCAAATGAATGAATGAATCTGGTTAAAAGTCTTTTTGTCTGGGCTGCACCAGGTTGCCAGTCTTCAGGGATGTTATTTAAACCAGGTGTTTCCTACAACCATGCTATGTATTCTTGCCCATTCAATTAATTTACTACCTCTCTCATTCCTCTCCCGCAGTCCATAGTCACCAACGATGTCTGAAGTTCTTCCTTTACCAACTTTGCCATTAAAATCTCCCATGACTATGGTAACTTCATGTGACTTTGTGTGTTTTAGTGCTGTCTCTATGTCTTTATGTGTTGTCTATTATACAAACTGTACATCTTCTTCAGAAGTTTCAGATGTTGGAGCGTACACTTATATAATATTTATGTTTATTGGTCGTCCTTTCAGTTGGGCTAGCTTGACTCGGTCCGAGATGTTCAAATATCCTACAATTGTTCTTGCTTTTTGTCCGTCAAATATTAATCCTACTCCTCGTTCATGTTTATCATTTCCTGAATATATTATTGTATATTTATCAGAGTTTATCTTCCCTGCACCTGTCCATCTAACTTCACTCATTCCTAATATGTTCATCTTCATCCTTTTCATTTCCCTCTCTACATTTTCTATTTTTCCAGGCTATAAAGTTCGAACATTCCATGTTGCTATTTTGAACTTGTTAGTTTTGCCACCAGTAGCTTGATGATGACGATCTGGCCTCACCTGTGGCTCGTGAGCTGCCCAACCGAACGAGGCTGTTCCAGAGGAACATCCATTAATGTCGTTCATGACAAATCTATTACTCTGAATAAGCAACAAGGCAGCTGAAATATGTATCAATGAGGAAAAACTGGAAGAAGTGGAGAGTTTTGAATATCTTGGATCACTACTAACTAATAATGAGATACAATGAGGGAAATTAAAAGGAGGACATCTATCGGTATTCAGAAAGTAAAACAACTAAAGAATCTGTGGAGAGGAACAGACAGAACTACAAAAATAAGATTTTTAAGGGCATGCATTTTTCCCATCACAACATATGCCTGTGAGACCTGGACACTTAACAAAACAGCTGAGAAACACATAAATGCCTTTGAATGTAAATGCTACAGAAGATTTCTCCAAATATCATGGACGCAAAAAGAACAAATATATCAATACTACAAGAACTTCATATTGAAGAAGGCTGGCTTGTAAAGAGTATTAAAGAGAGAAAACTTAATATTTTGGATACATTACACGTCATGATAATTTAGAGAAGACTGTCTTGGAAGGTTACTTAATGGGAAAAAGAAAGAGAGGAAGACCAAGGCGAAGATGGCTGCAAGACGTCGTTGATGATCTGCAAATGGATGCATCAGCAGCAGGCCATCTTGCTCACAACTGAGAGGCCTACAGGAGAGCTGTTAGGAAGGCAAAGTTCCGCAAGGGACATGCAAATGAATGAATGAATCTGGTTAAAAGTCTTTTTGTCTGGGCTGCACCAGGTTGCCAGTCTTCAGGGATGTTATTTAAACCAGGTGTTTCCTACAACCATGCTATGTATTCTTGCCCATTCAATTAATTTACTACCTCTCTCATTCCTCTCCCGCAGTCCATAGTCACCAACGATGTCTGAAGTTCTTCCTTTACCAACTTTGCCATTAAAATCTCCCATGACTATGGTAACTTCATGTGACTTTGTGTGTTTTAGTGCTGTCTCTATGTCTTTATGTGTTGTCTATTATACAAACTGTACATCTTCTTCAGAAGTTTCAGATGTTGGAGCGTACACTTATATAATATTTATGTTTATTGGTCGTCCTTTCAGTTGGGCTAGCTTGACTCGGTCCGAGATGTTCAAATATCCTACAATTGTTCTTGCTTTTTGTCCGTCAAATATTAATCCTACTCCTCGTTCATGTTTATCATTTCCTGAATATATTATTGTATATTTATCAGAGTTTATCTTCCCTGCACCTGTCCATCTAACTTCACTCATTCCTAATGTTCATCTTCATCCTTTTCATTCCCTCTCTACATTTTCTATTTTTCCAGGCTATAAAGTTCGAACATTCCATGTTGCTATTTTGAACTTGTTAGTTTTGCCACCAGTAGCTTGATGATGACGATCTGGCCTCACCTGTGGCTCGTGAGCTGCCCAACCGAACGAGGCTGTTCCAGAGGAACATCCATTAATGTCGTTCATGACAAATCTATTACTCTGAATAAGCATCATTGTTCTTGGGAGCTACAACAAGCTGGTACCGTGCATCTTTTTTCAGTCAGTCAGTGAAGTTTGTTTACCTTGTAGCATCTTAAAGTTCAAAACTGATAAAGTTTTCTATGTCAGTTATTTTCTAGGTCAAGTCACGCGGGTAGGAACTGAGTGACCAGTCAGCACGAAAAGTAGTTCAAGATGGCGACGATCAGGACGGACACGATCCCCCATGCTGCAGCCATGGACGTAACAAACAGGCTAACTCAACACATTCCACTCGTAACTTGCCATAAAAACAGGCTAACTCAACACATTCCACTCTTCACCTACCACACAATCAGGCTAACTCAACACATTCCACTCTTTAACCTGCCACACAATCTGGCTAACTCAACACATTCCACTCTTTAACCTGCCACACAATCTGGCTAACTCAACACATTCCACTCTTTAACCTGCCACACAATCTGGCTAACTCAACACACTCCACTCTTAACCTGCCACACAATCTGGCTAACTCAACACACTCCACTCTTAACCTGACACACAATCTGGCTAACTCAACACACTCCACTCTTAGCCTGCCACACAATCTGGCTAACTCAACACACACCACTCTTAACCTACCACACAATCACGTGAGTAGGACACGCACCAGTCCCCGAGAAAATGAGAAAATAATCACAAACTTGAATGTTAAACCGGCCAAGATTACAAACATCATGTCGACCCTCTTCACATTAGGCTTTTATACTGGGCTTTTATAATAGGACTTTATAATAGGACTTTATAATAGGACTTTATAATAGGCTTTTATAATAGGACTTTATAATAGGACTTTATAATAGGACTTTATAATAGGCTTTTATAATAGGACTTTATAATAGGACTTTATAATAGGACTTTATAATAGGACTTTATAATAGGCTTTTATAATAGGACTTTATAATAGGCTTTTATAATAGGACTTTATAATAGGACTTTATAATAGGCTTTTATAATAGGACTTTATAATAGGACTTTATAATAGGTTTTTATAATAGGCTTTTATAATAGGACTTTATAATAGGCTTTTATAATAGGACTTTATAATAGGACTTTATAATAGGCTTTTATAATAGGACTTTATAATAGGACTTTATAATAGGCTTTTATAATAGGACTTTATAATAGGCTTTTATAATAGGACTTTATAATAGGCTTTTATAATAGGACTTTATAATAAGCTTTTATAATAGGACTTTATAATAGGCTTTTATAATAGGACTTTATAATAGAACTTTATAATAGGCTTTTATAATAGGACTTTATAATAGGCTTTTATAATAGGACTTTATAATAGGACTTTATAATAGGCTTTTATAATAGGACTTTATAATAGGCTTTTATAATAGGCTTTTATAATAGGACTTTATAATAGGCTTTTATAATAGGCTTTTATAATAGTACTTTATAATAGGCTTTTATACTGGGCTTTTATAATAGGACTTTATAATAGGACTTTATAATAGGCCTTTATAATAGGCCTTTATAATAGGACTTTATACTTGGCTTTTATAATAGGACTTTATAATAGGCTTTTATAATAGGCTTTTATAATAGGACTTTATAATAGGCTTTTATAATAGGACTTTATAATAGGCTTTTATAATAGGACTTTATAATAGGACTTTATAATAGGACTTTATAATAGGCTTTTATAATAGGACTTTATAATAGGCTTTTATAATAGGACTTTATAATAAAAGGCTTCTATAATAGGCTTTTATAGTAGGCTTTTATAATAGGACTTTATAATAGGCTTTTATAATAGGACTTTATAATAGGCTTTATAATAGGACTTTATAATAAGCTTTTATAATAGGACTTTATAATAGGCTTTTATAATAGGACTTATAATAGACTTTTATAATAGGACTTTATAATAGGCTTTTATAATAGGACTTTATAATAGGCTTTTATAATAGGACTTTATAATAGGCTTTTCTAATAGGACTTTATAATAGGACTTTATAATAGGACTTTATAATAGGCTTTTATAGTAGGACTTTATAATAGGACTTTATAATCGTCTTTTATAATAGGCTTTTATAATAGGACTTTATAATAGGACTTTATAATAGGACTTTATAATAGGGTTTTATAATAGGACTTTATAATAGCCTTTTATAATACGACTTTATAATAGGCTTTTATAATAGGCTTTTATAATAGGACTTTATAATAGGCTTTTATAATAGGACTTTATAATAGGCTTTTATAATAGGACTTTATAATAGGCTTTTATAATAGGACTTTATTATAATAGGCTTTTATAATAGGACTTTATAATAGGCTTTTATAATAGGACTTTATAATAGGCTTTTATAATAGGACTTTATAATTGGCTTTTATAATAGGCTTTTACAATAGTCTTTTATAACAGGACTTTATAATAGGCTTTTATAATAGGACTTTATAATAGGCTTTTATAATAGGACTTTATAATAGGCTTTTATAATAGGACTTTATAATAGGTTTTTATAATAGGACTTTATAATAGGCTTTTATAATAGGACTTTATAATAGGCTTTTGTAATAGGACTTTATAATAGGCTTTTATAATAGGACTTTATAATAGGCTTTTATAATAGGACTTTATAATAGGCTTTTATAATAGGACTTTATAATTGGCTTTTATAATGGGCTTTTATAATAGGACTTTATAATAGGCTTTTATAATAGGACTTTATAATAGGCTTTTATAATAGGACTTTATAATAGGCTTTTATAATAGGACTTTATAATAGGACTTTATAATAGGCTTTTATAATATTACTTTATAAAAGGCTTTTATAATAGGCTTTTATAATAGGCTTTTATAATACGACTTTATAATCGGCTTTTCTAATAGGACTTTATAATAGGCTTTTATAATAGGACTTTATAATAGGCTTTTGTAATAGGACTTTATAATAGGCTTTTATAATAGGACTTTATAATAGGCTTTTATAATAGGACTTTATAATAGGCTTTTATAATAGGACTTTATAATTGGCTTTTATAATGGGCTTTTATAATAGGACTTTATAATAGGCTTTTATAATAGGACTTTATAATAGGCTTTTATAATAGGACTTTATAATAGGCTTTTATAATAGGACTTTATAATAGGACTTTATAATAGGCTTTTATAATATTACTTTATAAAAGGCTTTTATAATAGGCTTTTATAATAGGCTTTTATAATACGACTTTATAATCGGCTTTTATAATAGGACTTTATAATAGGCTTTTATAATAGGACTTTATAATAGGACTTTATAATAGGCTTTTATAATAGGACTTTATAATAGGACTTTATAATAGGCTTTTATAATAGGCTTTTATAATAGGACTTTATAATAGGCTTTTATAATAGACTTTTATAATAGGACTTTATAATAGGCTTTTATAATAGGACTTTATAATAGGCTTTTATAATAGGACTTTATAATAGGCTTTTATAATAGGACTTTATAATAGGACTTTATAATCGTCTTTTATAATAGACTTTTATAATAGGACTTTATAATAGGACTTTATAATAGGACTTTATAATAGGGTTTTATAATAGGACTTTATAATAGCCTTTTATAATACGACTTTATAATAGGCTTTTATAATAGGCTTTTATAATAGGACTTTATAATAGGCTTTTATAATAGGACTTTATAATAGGCTTTTATAATAGGACTTTATAATAGGCTTTTATAATAGGACTTTATAATAGGACTTTATAATAGGCTTTTATAATATTACTTTATAATAGGACTTTATAATAGGCTTTTATAATAGACTTTTATAATAGGACTTTATAATAGGCCTTTATTATAGGACTTTATAATAGGACTTTATAATAGACTTTTATTATAGGACTTTATAATAGGCTTTTATAATAGGCTTTTATAATAGGACTTTATAATAAGCTTTTATAATAGGACTTTATAATAGGCATTTATAATAGGCTTTTATAATAGGACTTTATAATAGCCTTTCATAATAGGCTTTTATAATAGGACTTTATAATAGGCTTTTATACTGGGCTTTTATAATAGGACTTTATAATAGGACTTTATAATAGGCCTTTATAATAGGCCTTTATACTAGGATTTTATAATAGGACTTTATAATTGGCTTTTATAATATTCTTTTATAATAGGACTTTATAACAGGCTTTTATAATAGGACTTTATAATAGGATTTTATAATAGGACTTTATAATAGGCTTTTATAATAGGACTTTATAATAGGCTTTTATAATAGGACTTTATAATAGGACTTTATAATAGGCTTTTATAATAGGACTTTATAAAAGGCTTTTATAATAGGACTTTATAATAGGCTTTTATAATAGGCTTTTATAATAGGACTTTATAATAGGCTTTTATAGTAAGACTTTATAATAGACTTTTATAATAAGCTTTTATAATAGGCTTTTATAATAGGACTTTATAATAGGACTTTATAATAGGCTTTTATAATAGGCCTTTATAATAGGACTTTATAATAGGCTTTTATAATAGGACTTTATAATAGGCTTTTATAATAGGATTTTATAATAGGACTTTATAATAGGCTTTTATAATAGGCTTTTATAATAGGACTTTATAATAGGACTTTATAATAGGCCTTTATAATAGGCCTTTATACTAGGATTTTATAATAGGACTTTATAATTGGCTTTTATAATATTCTTTTATAATAGGACTTTATAACAGGCTTTTATAATAGGACTTTATAATAGGATTTTATAATAGGACTTTATAATAGGCTTTTATAATAGGACTTTATAATAGGCTTTTATAATAGGACTTTATAATAGGACTTTATAATAGGCTTTTATAATAGGACTTTATAAAAGGCTTTTATAATAGGACTTTATAATAGGCTTTTATAATAGGCTTTTATAATAGGACTTTATAATAGGCTTTTATAGTAAGACTTTATAATAGACTTTTATAATAAGCTTTTATAATAGGCTTTTATAATAGGACTTTATAATAGGCTTTTATAATAGGACTTTATAATATTCTTTTATAATAGGACTTTATAATAGACTTTTATAATAGGACTTTATAATAGGCTTTTATAATATGACTTTATAATAGGCTTTTATAATAGGACTTTATAATAGGCTTTTATAGTAAGACTTTATAATAGACTTTTATAATAAGCTTTTATAATAGGCTTTTATAATAGGACTTTATAATAGGACTTTATAATAGGCTTTTATAATAGGCTTTTATAATAGGACTTTATAATAGGCTTTTATAATAGGACTTTATAATAGGACTTTATAATATTCTTTTATAATAGGACTTTATAATAGGCTTTTATAATAGGCTTTTATAATAGGACTTTATAATAGGCTTTTATAATAGGCTTTTATAATAGGACTTTATAATAGGCTTTTATAATAGGCTTTTATAATAGGACTTTATAATAGGCTTTTATAATAGGCTTTTATAATAGGACTTTATAATAGGCTTTTATAATAGGACTTTATAATAGGACTTTATAATAGGACTTTTTAATAGGCTTTTATAATAGGCTTTTATAATAGGCTTTTATAATAGGACTTTATAATAGGCTTTTATAATAGGACTTTATAATAGGACTTTATAATAGGACTTTATAATAGGCTTTTATAATAGGCTTTTATAATAGGACTTTGTAATAGGCTTTTATAATAGGACTTTATAATAGGCTTTTATAATAGCACTTTATAATAGGCTTTTATAATAGGACTTTATAATAGGACTTTATAATAGGCTTTTATAATAGGACTATAATAGGCTTTTATAATAGGACTTTATAATAGGCTTTTATAATAGGACTTTATAATAGGCTTTTATAATAGGCTTTCATAATAGGCTTTTATAATAGGTCTTTATAATAGGCTTTTATAATACTACTTTATAATAGGACTTTATAATAGGCTTTTATAATAGGACTTTATAATAGGCTTTTATAATAGGACTTTAAAATAGGCTTTTATAATAAGACTTTATAATAGGACTTTATAATAGGCTTTTATAATAGAACTTTATGATAGGCTTTTATAATAGGACTTTATAATAGGCTTTTATAATAGGACTTTATAATAGGACTTTATAATAGGCTTTTATAATAGGACTATAATAGGCTTTTATAATAGGACTTTATAATAGGCTTTTATAATAGGACTTTATAATAGGCTTTTATAATAGGCTTTCATAATAGGCTTTTATAATAGGTCTTTATAATAGGCTTTTATAATACTACTTTATAATAGGACTTTATAATAGGCTTTTATAATAGGACTTTATAATAGGCTTTTATAATAGGACTTTAAAATAGGCTTTTATAATAAGACTTTATAATAGGACTTTATAATAGGCTTTTATAATAGAACTTTATGATAGGCTTTTATAATAGGACTTTATAATAGGCTTTTATAATAGGACTTTATAATAGACTTTTATAATAGGACTTTATAATAGGCTTTTATAATAGTACTTTATAATAGGCTTTTATAATAGGCTTTTATAATAGGCTTTTATAATAGGACTTTATAATAGGACTTTATAATATACCTTTATAATAGGCTTTTATAATGGGCTTTTATAATAGACTTTTATTAATTGGCATTTGCAATAGGCCTCTTAAAAGTCTTCATAAATATAACTTTATAATAGGCCTTTATAATACGCCTTTATAATAGGCCTTTATAATACTCATTTATAACAGATCCTTATAATAGGCTTTTATAATGGGCTTTTATAATATGGCTTTATAATAGACTTTTATAATAGGTTTCTATAATAGGCCTTTATAATAGATATTTGTAATAGGCTTTATAATAGATCTTTAAAATAGGCTTTTATAATGGGCTTTTATAATAGCCCTTTATTATAACCTTTTAATAGTCCTTTATAATAGGCTTTTATAATATGCTTTATAATATGCTTTATAATATTTGTATGTCCTTTCCGGAACTTTGTCTCCCTAACAACTCTCCTGTAGGCCTCTCGGTTGTGAGCAAGATGGCCTGCTGCTGATGCATCCATTTGCAGATCATCAACGATGTCTTGCAACCATCTTCACCTTGGTCTTCCTCTCTTTCTTTTTTCCCAACTATGTACTCTTCCAAGACGGCCTTCTCTAGATTATCATGACGTTTAATGTGTCCAAAATATTTAAGTTTTCTCCTTTTAATCCTCTTTTATAATAGACATTTATAAGAGGCCTTTACAATAGGCCTTTATAAAAGGTTTCAATTATAGGCCTTTATAATAGGCCTTTATAATAGGCTTTTATAATAGGCTTTTATAATAGGCTTCTATAATCATAATAGGATTGTATAATAGGTCTTTATAACAGAAGTTTCAATAGGCTTCTATAAGGGGCATTTATAATAGATTTTTATAATATATGTATAATAGGTTTCTATAATAGGTCTTTATAAAATTTTTATAATACGCTTCTATAATAGGCCTTTATAATACGCTTTTATTATAGAGTTCTATAATATGCCTTCAAAAATGCTTTGAATGATTCTTGGACGTTAAAGTTGTCACTGATAATTTCTTAAAGAATCTTGATAAGTTGCCTTCTTAGCTCAGCACAATCTTCTTCTAATGTATATTGTGTCACTCAACTCACGAAAGAGTTTTGAAAGTGATATTGCGCGAGTCAATTTGTTTTTAAAGAGCTTGTCAAGTTTTGTGCGTCGCTTACAGGGGAAAGAAAACAACACAAACTACCTTCATACATCTAATTTTCCACAAACTACCCTCATAGATCTAATTTTCCACAAACTACCCTCATAGATCTAAGTTTTCACAAACTACCCTCATAGATCTAAGTTTTCACAAACTACCCTCATAGATCTAAGTTTTCACAAACTACCTTCATACATCTAAGTTTCCACAAACGAGCAGATATCAGACGTGGAGACCACATTCCTGGGTATGATCATAAAGTGACAAGTTGACGGATTACAGCACTTAATCTCACACTTTCATCTTCAGATCAAGAAAGCTGATTGTCTTGGAACAGTCTCTGGGGGAATTATTTTGTATCTGCTGAGAGCCACGGATAAGCGCATTTAAGACATTTAACACAGTCCTGGTTCCGGGAGAGACCAGAAGAAGGGCGGGGGTCGGGGGTTGGGAGCTAGATTTTAATGAAATATAAAATATTTGTAAGTTACAGGCAGTTGTCATGGCTGTCATAAATTTATCAGTGGATGTAGAAAGCTGATTACAGACAGTAATGTAGCTTGGCTGACTTTTGTTTTCGGTTGGCGGGATTTGGTGTAAAAGGTAATTTCATTAATTTTTTTTTAATTTCAAGCCATCAAACGTCAAATGTTTTATGTTTCAAAAACGGTTGACAGATAGATTTGACAGCAGTTGTTCAGCATATTAAACAGCTGACAGATAATATGTACCTCTGTATGTACATTTAGTTGTGTTACGTATGTGTGTTGTGTAGCTATGGTATGGCTGTTGTGGATATATTGTGTGTTGTGTATGTGGTGTGTGTTGTGTGTGTTCCGTTCTGTATGTGCTGTGTGTTGTGCTGTGTGTTGTATGTGCTATGCGTTGCGTTGTGCTGTGTGTTGCGCTATGTATGTGATGTGCGTTGTATCTGATGTTCGTTGTGTATGTGTGGTGTGTTGTGTATATACTGTGTGTTGTGTATGTGCTGTGTGTGTGGGCTGTGTGTTATGTACGTGCTGTGAGTTGTATATGTGCTGTATGTTGTGTATGTGCTGTGTGTTGTGTATGTCCTGTGTGTTGTGTATGTCCTGTGTGTTGTGTATGTGCTGCAAGGAGTTAAGAACATTTCCTTGCTTTTAAAAAACACAGAGTTAACGGGAGCAGCTGTTGATGTTTTAAAAAACACAGAGTTAACATTTGAAGCTGTTGATGTTTTCACGTCAAACATTTTAGTAGTTCGAGGGTTAACGTCATCACGTGACAGCTTCCTATCTCATTCACCACGTGACAGCTTCCTATCTCATTTACCACGTGACAGCTTCCTATCTCATTCACCACGTGACAGCTTCCTATCTCATTCACCACGTGACAGCTTCCTATCTCATTCACCACGTGACAGCTTCCTATTAAAACACCCTTTACACCACGTGACAGCTTCCTATCCCAGCATCCCATACACCATGTGACAGATTCCTATCTCATTCACCACGTGACAGCTTCCTATTAAAACACCCTTTACACCACGTGACAGCTTCCTATCCCAGCATCCCATACACCATATGACAGATTCCTATCTCAACATCCAATACACCATGTGACAACTTCCTATTCAAACATCACATACACCACGTGACAACTTCCTATCTCATTCACCACGTGACAGCTTCCTATTCAAACATCTCATTCACCACGTGACAGCTTCCTATCTCATTCACCACGTGACAGCTTCCTATCTCATTCACCACGTGACAGCTTCCTATTAAAACACCCTTTACACCACGTGACAGCTTCCTATCCCAGCATCCCATACACCACGTTACAGCTTCCTATCCCAGCATCCCATACACCATGTGACAACTTCCTATTCAAACATCTCATACACCACGTGACAGCTTCCTATCCCAGCATCCCATACACCATGTGACAACTTCCTATCCCAGCATCTCATACACCACGTTACAGCTTCATATCCAAACATCCCATAAACCATGTGACAGCTTCCTATTCCAACATCCCATACAGGAACAGACATGGCCCAGAAAATGATAATTTTATATTCTATGTCAATTTATATTCTAGACACATGTCTAGTCTCTTGTGAGTAGAGTGAGAGAATGAATGAATGAATGAATGAATAATCTTTATTTTTCAAGGGTAAAGAATTGGGCACGCAGGCCCGTCTTACATTCTGCCCTTCATCACTCCATCTTTCATTCTTCCCACATACTTGATTTAGTACAAAAATACAAATTCAATTAGGAAAAACATATCAAAAGAGTGTAAGATTTAACTACTACATTCAAAGTAAAAGAGAAGAAGTAATTAACCTAATAAAATAGCACTCACGCACACATACACCCGCAGACATATACATAAATAAAAATACATTGTAAATACAGATCTTCTAACATATGTTTTTTTTAACAAGCATTAAAATAATTTCTAACAATATCTAACAAGTTGCTTTTCTAACTATGTCACTGAAGTACTTGATGGTTTACGAGCCATGTGTTGAGAGAGTGCTGGTTATTTTATGGAGGCATATAATTACATGCAAGTAAATAATGAAACAGGTTTGAGTTAAAGGATGAAGTATTACCAATGGATTTTAAATTGTAGGGGAGGGTGTTCCAGAGCTGTACTGCAGAGTATGCAAGGCTTTTCTTGTACAGATCAATCCTGGGTTTAGGAAGACAGTTTTTTAAACGCTGGCTATGTTTAGTGTTATACGTAAACAGTGACCACAAGTAAGGCGGAGCATTGTGCGACAGAATTCTGTGAACAAACTTAACTTTGTTAAAAATGATTCTATTTTTGAGGGGTAGAATTTTGAGTTGTTTGTGTTGATCTCAGTCTGTACTGGGTGTTTGTCACAAATAAGATTTAATGCTCGCTTGTGAAGTGAGTGGAGCCTTTTTGTGTTTGAGACTGAGCATCCATCCCAGATTGTGGAACAGTAATCTAAGTGTGTTTGTATGTGTGATATGTAGTATATTTTTCTTGTGTCTTTGTCGATAAAGTGTTTAATTTTGGCTAATTGGTAAACTTTCTGTGCAATCAAGTTTGTTAGGTTATGTACATGAGAATTCCAAGTTAAATGCTGATCAATGATGAGTCCTAGGGTTTTATGTTCATGAACATTTTCTATTGCCTTAGTCCCAGCATAAAGCTGTAGTGAAGTTTTTGTTGCATTTTGCAGTTTCTGTCTTGTAGTGATGAGCATGGATTTTGTTTTGTTGGTGTTTATCAACATACCATTTTTATTACTCCGTTTAATCAAAGAGAGAGAGAGAGAGAGAGAGAGAGAGAGGGAGAGAGAGAGAGAAGAGAGAATAGAGAGGGAGAAAGACAGTGAGACAGAGAGTGAGATAGAGATAGATAGCTAGAGACTGACAGGGAGAGACTATCTATCTATCTATCTATCTATCTATCTATCTATCTATCTATCTATCTATCTATCTATCTATCTATCTATCTATCTATCTATCTATCTATCTATCGTGCACAGTTAATATGTGTATGTGTCTAAAACTCACACAAAAGAAAACTTTCAGCCCGTGTATGTTAGAGTTCAGAGCTGAGTCCATCTTACAGACAAACTCTTCCTCCGTGAGCCCTGTTTGGTGGAGACAGAGAGAGAAGATAAGATTCTGATTGGAGGAACGCTGCATGTCCGTCGCGCGGTGCTAGGGGTGGGGGGGGGGCAGCTGATCTCACGTGCTGGTGGCAGCGGGCCTGGCCCAGCGTCGCTGATGCTCAGAGATAAAAATATGACAGGAAGGCAGATAAAATATGTCAGGAAGGCAGATAAAATTATGACAGACAAGGCGAGGCGGACAAATGTTGCCGGGTCTGGCGTGAATATTTGGTCCACTCATTCGCCTGGCTCCTCCCACTTAGGTTCTGTTACTAAACAACGCATTCTTAAGCAGACGAGATAATGAGAAGAAAACAAGAAACTTGAGATTTTCCTTTCGTGGAAGGGAGACATACAAGTAACGCAATATACACACAAGAAGGATACTGATAGAGGAAGCAGCAGAAGTTAAAGCAGACCTACAAATATGTTTTTATAGATTACTGCAAGGCCTTTGACAAAGTAAGATACACCCAAATAATGGAAATTCTGGAAAATATAAATGACAAGGACTTGAGAGTTATTAAAAAACATACTGGCAACATACAACAGCAACAAAGGTGGGGCAAGAGGTTGGCAAATACCAGGAAATCAAAATTGGAGTTTGGTAAATACCAGGAAATCAAAATTGGAGTTTGGTAAATACCAGGATATCAAAATTGGAGTTTGGTAAATATCAGGAAATCAAAATTGGAGTTTGGTAAATACCAGGAAATCAAAATTGGAGTTTGGTAAATACCAGGATATAAAAATTGGAGTTTGGTAAATACCAGGAAATCAAAATTGGAGTTTGGTAAATACCAGGAAATCAAAATTGGAGTTTGGTAAATACCAGGATATCAAAACTGGAGTTTGGTAAATACCAGGAAATCAAAGTTGGAGTATGTCAAGGATGCTTGTTATCTCCAGACCTATTTATACAGAGAAAACATAACGTGCTATACAGAAGGATTATTGGGAATTTCAGCAGGAGGATATAATATGAACAACCTCAGATATGCAGATGACACCGTTTCAATAGCAAAGAATGGAAAAAGATCTGTGGGAGCTGATAAATAGTGTAGTTATGGAAAGTGAAATAAGGGCTCAGTGAGAAGGAACCAGAAGTCATGGTCATCTCTGAGAAGAAAATGGTTCCAAGCTGTAAACTAACAAATCAAAAGCATAACAATGAAACCGGTAGACAAGTTCGAATGTCATGGGACATTAATAACTTCAGACAGAAGATGTGAAATGCAGATAAAGAATAAAATAACAGATAAAAAGCATAACAATGAAACCGGTAGACAAGTTCGAATATCATGGGACATTAATAACTTCAGACAGAAGATGTGAAATGCAGATAAAGAATAAAATAAAACAGGCTAAAATAATATTTCAAAGGATAAAACATATTTGATGTAATCAATTGCTAACTTAATATTATATGAATGAATGAATGAATGAATGAATGAACGAACGAATGAATGAATGAATGAATGACTAACACTGAAAGTGAGGGAAAGAATGCTCCATTGTTATTCTAAACCTATCTTATTTTATGGATGTGAGTAATGGACAGTCACCAGGGAAGTACAGCGCCACCTGGAGGCCGTGGAAATGTGGAGAATGCTGAAGATACCATGGACAGGGAACAGACCAAACAAAGAGGTCATGAAGGAAGTAGATGAAGAGATACAAACAATAACAAAACTCAGGAAGACACAATCCAAACTCATAGGACACGCCAGGAGTGCAGGCGGACTGAAATATTTGATAGCACGGAAGATCAGTCAGTCAGTCATTTGCATGTCCCTTGTGGAACTTTGCCTCCCTAACGCTCTCCTGTAGGCCTCTCGGTTGTAAGCAAGATGCCCTGCTGCTGATGCATCCTTTTACAGATTATCAACGATGTCTTGCAGCCATCTTTACCTGGGTCTTCCTCTCTTTCTTTTTCTCATTATGTACCCTTCCAAGATTGTCTTCTCTAAATTCTCATGGTATCCAAAATATTTAAGTTTTCTCTGTTGAATCCTCTTTACTAGCCAAGCTTCTTCAATATTAAGTTCTAGTAGCATGGATATATTTGTTCTTATTTGTGCCCATGATATTTGAAGAATAAAATAGAACTTTCTGGGTTTATATGACCACTCAACAACATAAACAGAAACTGACTGATCTGTTGTTTACACCACTAAAATGGTGTGTTTCTTTTCCGTGTATTAACATGGTCCGTGTACCATGCGAGCCTCAATGTTTGGACGAACTATTTTCTATGCTGATGGCTGTGGAGTGCCTTGAACGTTTTGGGGAACATCCATGACATCATCAAGTTGTTACACTTGCCTCACTTCCTTACGCTGATACGATCTATGCAACTTCAGTAACCCAGGATCACTAAAACAGAGCTCATACATGACTTGTGAACTATATAAATAAAATTTACTGATCGTTCCAACTCCACAGCTGCCACACAAAACATAAGTCAGTAATCACCCAACTCCGGACGTTACAATAGAACAGATTTACTGATGAAACCATATTTGTTGGTGGATGTTGCCAGATGGAAGTGGCTTTAAAGGACTGATGGAATTGACAGATTCATGAAATAATGTCCGGGCGACTTGACCTGGTCATGGGACCACCTCTCACACGGCGAGGATGTTCAAGGACATTTTTCCTTCTTACAACAAATACTACCAGATACTCTCTCAAAAACTGAATTCAGAGTAAACTGCCGTAAAAAGGACAAATTTAACCAATACTACGTACTCCTACACAGGACAGACTACAATCTACATTCTACTATACAGAAGCCCTAGTAAGATACTGACTGAAGAAAAAGTTGCGTGCCTACATTTCTGGAACCTTCTCTCTTGCCAGCCTCAGCCGTTAATCATTCGCATGTCTCTTTTTTGTGCGTCTATTCCAAATTCGTTCACTATGAGTACAAATACGTGAGAGCTTTACAACAGATTTTCCCCTGCGCATGCCTATAAATTTCCAAATTTAACTATCTACAAGGGAGACTACTATATTATTTCTATCCAACCCAATTACCTATCCTATTCTGTTACAAGAACTTTTCTGTAGCATTTACATTCAAAGGCATTTATGTGTTTCTCAGCTGTTTTGTTAAGTGTCCAGATTTCACAGGCATATGTTGCGATGTGAAAGATGCATGCCCTTAAAAATCTTATTATTGCAGTTCTGTCTGCTCCTCTCCACAGATTCTTTAGTTGTTTTACTTTCTGAAGAGCGATAGATGTCCTCCTTTTAATTTCCCTCAATGTATTTCCATTATTAGTTAGCAGTGATCCAAGATATTCAAAACTCTCCACTTCTTCCAATTTTTTCCCATTGATACATGTGTCAGCTGCCTTGTTTGTTTTGTCAATTGTCATCAATTTAGTTTTCTTTGCATTAAGATAGAGGTTCTGCTCTTCGCTGTTCTTGCGGACTGACATAATTAGTTTTTTCATTCCTTTTTCTGTTGTGGACAGTAATACTGTGTCATCAGCATATCTAGTCTCTGGTATTTCATAACCTCCAATTGTTGTGGCATCGTAATATTCTTTGTCTACATCTTCTCTAACTTTCCTCATTATATTTTCAGTATACAAGTTAAATAAGTAGGGTGACAATATGCACCCCTGACGGACCCCATGTTTTATGTCAAACCAAGTCGTTGTTTCACCATTTATTCTTACTATTGCTTGTTGGTCTAGATACAGCAGTGATGCTAATTGTATCAAATGTGTTGAAAATCCCATTTTTTTCCATTATTTACCAACGTTTCTGGTGTTGTACACAATCAAATGCCTTTGAATAGTCTATAAAAGATAAATATAGATTCACATTAAATTCTCAGCATTTCTCTATTATTAATCATAGATTGAATATATGATCTCTTGATCCTCTTCCTTGCCTGAAACCAACTTGGACCATATTAACTTCTTTTTGTATTTCCCTATGAAGTCTACCCATTGCGATTTTTAACAGAATTTTACTGGCATGACTAATCAGGGCAAAAGTTCTGCAATTTGTGCATAATTTCAGGTTACCCGTTTTTTGGCAGTGGTATGAATACAGTTCTTTTTCATTCTTTTGGCCAAATGCTTGAATGCCATATCTTTTTACATAGTGCATGATAGATTGTTGCACATTCCTTTCCTCCTGCTTTAATAAGTTCAGCTGTTATCACATCCTGGTGATTTACCATTTTTCAGATTTCTTATTGCCCATAAAACTTCTTCTATTATCGATTTGGGTTCTTTCTCCTCCAATAATAATTCACACTATTGATTTCTGCTTTCACAGTTAGTTGTTTCGTACATTCCTCCGCAATATCTTTCCATCTTTAAAGAATTGCATCGGCTTCTGTCAGCTTAGGTGTAATACTTCATGTCATTGTCTTCATTTCTTTCAACATTTCACAGCGATGATAGAGCGAAACTCTCTCCTCCCCCAAACAAAAACAACCCCATTAAAAACAATTAAAAGAAAGACTGAAAGAACTGTCTAGCCATTTAGAGAGCTGCCAGAGCTATGTCTAGCCATTTAGAGAGCTGCCAGAGCTATGTCTAGCCATGTAGAGAGCTGCCAGAGCTATGTCTAGCCATGTAGAGAGCTGTCAGAGCTATGTCTAGCCATGTAGAGAGCTGCCAGAGCTATGTCTAGCCATGTAGAGAGCTGCCAGAGCTATGTCTAGCCATGTAGAGAGCTGCCAGTGCTATGTCTAGCCATGTAGAGAGCTGCCAGAGCTATGTCTAGCCATGTAGAGAGCTGCCAGAGCTATGTCTAGCCATGTAGAGTAGGCTAAGAAGATGGAGGATAGGAAGGTCGAAAAAAATGAAAAAATGTTTGGAGAGTGCTAAGAAATTGAAGAAATATTAGAAGGGCTAAGAAGATGAAGAATTGAAAAGCGCTAAAAAAGATGGAAGATTTTAGAGCGCTAAGAAGATGAAGGATTGGAGAGCGCTAAGAAGATGAAGGATTGAATAAGGTTAAAAAGATGGAATATTTTAGAGCGCTAAAAACATGAAGGATTGAATAAGGTTAAAAAGATGGAAGATTTGAGAGGGCTAAGAAGATGAAGGAATGAATAAGGTTAAAAAGATGGACGATTTGAGAGGGCTAAGAAGATGAAGGATTGGAGAGCGCTAAGAAGATGAAGGATTGAATAAGGTTAAAAAGATGGACGATTTGAGAGGGCTAAGAAGATGAAGGATTGAATAAGGTTAAAAAGATAGACGATTTGAGAGGGCTAAGAAGATGAAGGATTGAATAAGGTTAAAAAGATGGACGATTTGAGAGGGCTAAGAAGATGAAGGATTGAATAAGGTTAAAAAGATGGACGATTTGAGAGGGCTAAGAAGATGAAGGATTGAATAAGGTTAAAAAGATGGACGATTTGAGAGGGCTAAGAAGATGAAGGATTGAATAAGGTTAAAGAGATGGAAGATTTGAGAGGGCTAAGAAGATGAAGGATTGAATAAGGCTAAAAAGATGGAAGATTTTAGAGCGCTAAGAAGATTAAGGATTGGAGAGGACTAAGAAGATGGAGGATTGGAAGGGCCGAGAAGATGGAGGATGGGAAGGTCGAAGAAAATGATGGAGGATGGTAAGGGTTAACAAGATGAGGATGGGAAGTACTAAGAAGATGAAGGAAGATGAGAAGAGCTAGGAAGATAAAGAATTGGAGAGGGCTAAAAAGATGGACGATTTGAGAGGCTAGGAAGATGAAGGAGGATAGGAAGTACTAAGAAGATGATGGAAGATAGGAAGTACTAAGAAGATGAAGGAGGATAGGAAGTACTAAGAAGATGAAGGAGGATAGGAAGTACTAAGAAGATGAAGGAGGATAGGAAGTACTAAGAAGATGAAGGAGGATAGGAAGTACTAAGAAGATGAAGGAGGATAGGAAGTACTAAGAAGATGAAGGAGGATAGGAAGTACTAAGAAGATGAAGGAGGATAGGAAGTACTAAGAAGATGAAGGAGGATAGGAAGTACTAAGAAGATGAAGGAGGATAGGAAGTACTAAGAAGATGAAGTAGGATAGGAAGTACTAAGAAGATGGAGGATGGGAACGGCTAAAAAGATGGAGGACTGGAAAGGCTAAGAAGATGAAGGAAGACTGGAAGGTTTAAAAGATGAAGGACTGGAAGGTCTAAAAGATGAAGGAGGACTGGACGGTCTAAAAGATGAAGGACTGGAAGGTCTAAAATATGAAGGAGGACTGGAAGGTCTAAAAGATGAAGGAGGATGGGAAGGGATAAGAAAATGAAAGGGACCTCAATTATAGCGAGCCTGGGGTCTGCAGATGCAAAACTCAGAGTCTGGTAGGGGGCCCGAAAAATAGTTTTACTACCACACAAAATTATTGCCAGGGACCCCTAGTAATGCTCGAACTGAAGTCAGTGTTTGGAGCACACGAAAAAGCTGACAGATGTAAGGCAAGATATTAGATGTGCCTCACATAAGAAAAAAGCTGACAGATGTAAGGCAAGATATTAGATGTGCCTCACATAAGAAAAAAGCTGACAGATGTAAGGCAAGATATTAGATGTGCCTCACATAAGAAAAAAGCTGACAGATGTAAGGCAAGATATTAGATGTGCCTCACATAAGAAAAAAGCTGACAGATGTAAGGCAAGATATTAAATGTGCCTCACATAAGAAAAAAGCTGACAGATGTAAGGCAAAATATTAAATGTGCCTCACATAAGAAAAAAGCTGACAGATGTAAGGCAAGATATTAAATGTGCCTCACATAAGAAAAAAGCTGACAGATGTAAGGCAAGATATTAGATGTGCCTCACATAAGAAAAAAGCTGACAGATGTAAGGCAAGATATTAGATGTGCCTCACATAAGAAAAAAGCTGACAGATGTAAGGCAAGATATTAAATGTGCCTCAGCCCATAGTTCTTAAAACTTTGAAAATATAGATGGCTCTTTCTCTCATTTTCTGTAAATACGTCCTCTTCTTTCTTTATACTTTATGTATCATTTCAGGCTTAGAAAATTCTTGAACAGCCCAGGTCTTTTCTCTTTTCTTACATCATTAAGACTCTCAAAGATTCTTTGTTTGCTTTCAGATTTCATTTCTGAAACACAGACTGATCACTCGGTAACCAGGCGTGGATCTCACCACATTGCTAGACACAGTCCTATCAGCTCTCTACATGGCTAGACACAGTCCAAGCAGCTCTCTAGACACAGTCCTGGCAGCTCTCTACATGGCTAGACACAGTCCAAGCAGCTCTCTAGACACAGTCCTGGCAGCTCTCTACATGGCTAGACACAGTCCAAGCAGCTCTCTAGACACAGTCCTGGCAGCTCTCTACATGGCTAGACACAGTCCAAGCAGCTCTCTAGACACAGTCCTGGCAGCTCTTTAGACACAGTCCAAGCAGCTCTTTAGACACAGTCCTGGCAGCTCTTTAGACACAGTCCTGGCAGCTCTTTAGACACAGTCCTGGCAGCTCTCTAGACACAGTCCAAGCACATCTTTAAACACATTACTGTCAGCTCTCTAGACAAAGTCTGTCAGCTCTCTAGACACAGTCCTGTCAGCTCTCTAGACACAGTCCTGGCAGCTCTCTAGACACAGTCCTGGCAGCTCTCTAGACACAGTCCTGTCAGCTCTCTAGACACATTCCTGTCAGCTCTCTAGACAAAGTCCTGGCAGCTCTCTAGACACAGTCCTGTCAGCTCTTTAGACACAGTCCTGTCAGCTCTCTAGACACAGTCCTATCAGTCTCTAGACACAGTCCTGTCAGCTCTCTAGACACAGTCCTGTCAGCTCTCTAGACACAGTCCTGGCAGCTCTCTAGACACAGTCCTGGCAGCTCTCTAGACACAGTCCTGTCAGCTCTCTAGACACAGTCCTGTCAGCTCTCTAGACACAGTCCTGTCAGCTCTCTAGACACAGTCCTGTCAGCTCTCTAGACACAGTCCTGGCAGCTCTCTAGACACAGTCCTGTCAGCTCTCTAGACACAGTCCTGGCTACTCTCTAGACACAGTCCTGGCAACTCTTTTGACACAGTCCTGGCAGCTCTTTAGACACAGTCCTGGCAGTTCTCTAGACACATTCCTGGCAGCTCTCTAGACACAGTCCTGGCAGGTATTTAGACACAGTCCTGGCAGCTCTTTAGACACAGTCCTGGCAGTTCTCTAGACACATTCCTGGCAGCTCTCTAGACACAGTCCTGGCAGGTATTTAGACACAGTCCTGGCAGCTCTCTAGACACAGTCCTGGCAGCTCTTTAGACACAGTCCTGGCAGCTCTTTAGACACAGTCCTGGCAACTCTCTAGAAACAGCCCTGGCAGCTCTCTAGAAACAGCCCTGGCAGCTCTCTAGAAACAGCCCTGGCAGCTCTCTAGAAACAGCCCTGGCAGCTCTCTAGAAACAGCCCTGGCAGCTCTCTAGACACTGCCCTGGCAGCTCTCTAGACACAGTCCTGGCAACTCTCTACATGGCTAGACATAGCCACGGCAGGTTTTTACATGGCTACACGTAGCCATTGCAGGTCTCTGCATGGCTAGACACAAGCTATGGCAGGTCTCTACATGGCTAGACACAAGCCATGGCATCTCTCTACATTACTAGACGCAGCCCTGGCAGGTCTCTACAGTACTAGACACAGCCCTGACAGCTCTCTACATGGCTAGACACAGCCCTGACAGCTCTCTACATGACTAGACACAGCCCTGACAGCTCTCTACATGACTAGACACAGCCCTGACAGCTCTCTACATGACTAGACACAGCCCTGACAGCTCTCTCATGGCTAGACACAGCCCTGACAGCTCTCTCATGGCTAGACACAGCCCTGACAGCTCTCTCATGGCTAGACACAGCCCTGACAGCTCTCTACATGACTAGACACAGCCCTGACAGCTCTCTACATGACTAGACACAGCCCTGACAGCTCTCTACATGACTAGACACAGCCCTGACAGCTCTCTACATGACTAGACACAGCCCTGACAGCTCTCTACATGACTAGACACAGCCCTGATAGCTCTCTAGACACAGCCCTGACAGCTCTCTACATGACTAGACACAGCCCTGACAGCTCTCTACATGACTAGACACAGCCCTGACAGCTCTCTAGACACAGCCCTGACAGCTCTCTCATGGCTAGACACAGCCCTGACAGCTCTCTTTACAGTTGTTTCATTGTTTGTTTCTATGTTTTTTATATTTATATTTGTTGCACCTGCACTACCAACATCTAACCTGTACTACCAACATCTAACCTGTACTACCAACATCTAACTGTACTACCAACATCTAACCTGTACTACCAACATCTAACCTACACTTCCAACATCTAACCTGTACTACCAACATCTAACCTGTACTACCAACATCTAACCTGTACTACCAACATCTAACCTGTGCTACCAACATCTAACCTGTGCTACCAACATCTAACCTGTACTGCCAACATCTAACCTGTACTACCAACATTTAACCTGTACTACCAACATCTAACCTACACTTCCAACATCTAACTTGTACTACCAACATCTAACCTGTACTACCAACATCTAACCTGTACTACCAACATCTAACCTACACTTCCAACATCTAACCTGTACTACCAACATCTAACCTGTGCTACCAACATCTAACCTGTACTACCAACATCTAACCTGTACTACCAACATCTAACCTACACTTCCAACATCTAACCTACAATTCCAACATCTAACCTGTACTACCAACATCTAACCTGTACTACCAACATCTAACCTGTACTACCAACATCTAACCTGTGCTACCAACATCTAACCTGTGCTACCAACATCTAACCTGTACTGCCAACATCTAACCTGTACTACCAACATTTAACCTGTACTACCAACATCTAACCTACACTTCCAACATCTAACTTGTACTACCAACATCTAACCTGTACTACCAACATCTAACCTGTACTACCAACATCTAACCTACACTTCCAACATCTAACCTGTACTACCAACATCTAACCTGTGCTACCAACATCTAACCTGTACTACCAACATCTAACCTACACTTCCAACATCTAACCTACAATTCCAACATCTAACCTGTACTACCAACATCTAACCTGTACTACCAACATCTAACCTGTACTACCAACATCTAACCTGTGCTACCAACATCTAACCTACACTTCCAACATCTAACCTGTACTGCCAACATCTAACCTGTACTACCAACATCTAACCTGTACTACCAACATCTAACCTACACTTCCAACGTCTAACCTGTGCTACCAACATCTAACCTACACTTCCAACATCTAACATGTGCTATCAACATTTAACCTGTACTTCCAACATCTAATATGTGCTATCAACATCTAACCTGTACTTCCAACATCTAACATGTGCTATCAACATCTAACCTGTACTTCCAACATCTAACATGTGCTATCAACATCTAACCTGTACTTCCAACATCTAACATGTGCTATCAACATCTAACCTGTACTTCCAACATCTAACATGTGCTATCAACATCTAACCTGTACTTCCAACATCTAACATGTGCTATCAACATCTAACCTGTACTTCCAACATCTAATATGTGCTATCAACATCTAACCTGTACTTCCAACATCTAACATGTGCTATCAACATCTAACCTGTACTTCCAACATCTAACATGTGCTATCAACATCTAACCTGTACTTCCAACATCTAACATGTGCTATCAACATCTAACCTGTACTTCCAACATCTAACATGTGCTATCAACATCTAACCTGTACTTCCAACATGTAAACCCGAATATCCAATATATAACTCACACATCCAATATTTAATCCACATATCCAACATCTAACCTGACTATCCTGCAAGTGCCATCTAATCCACACCTTCTTCTTCCACAGTCTCCCTGGTACCGGGGCCTGTGCTGTAGAGATGTTGACATCGTATCAGCAAGGAAGCGAGAAATAGGCAACTGGGTTTTTTTTCAATCTCTGAGTGGAACTAAAAAGCTAAACTGAGGGAGATGACGGAGAAGTATTTTGACAAGAGACATGAAGGAAACATATTCTGGTGATAAATAAATAAATATATCATCGAACCATCCGTCAGGTTCAATACTGACCTCTGACCTGGCCAGTTTTTTTTTTTTTAACTCCAGTGTTACTTTACAAAACAGGGTCAAAGTCGGACAAGAAGCTGTGGAGAGGAACAGACAGAACTACAAAAATAAGATTTGTAAAGGCATGCATCTTTCCCATGGCAACATATGCCTGTGAGACCTGGACACTTAACAAAACAGCTGAGAAATACATAAATGCCTTTAAATGTTACAGAAGAGTTCTTCAGATATCATGGACACATAAAAAGAACAAATATATCCATACTACAAGAACTTAGTAATATTGAAGGTTATCTAATAAGGAAGATTAAACAGAGAAAACTGAAATATTATGGACATATTAAACGTCATGATAATTTAGAGAAGCCCTCTTGGAAGGATACATATTGGAAAAAAGAAAGAGAGGAAGACCAAGGCGAAGATGACTGCAAGATATCGTTGATAATCTGCAAATGGATGCAACAGCGGCAGGCCATCTTGCTCACAACTGAGAGGCCTACAGGAGTGCTGTTTTGGAGGCAAAGTTCCGCAAGGGACATGCAAATGACTGACTGACTGACGTATCTGTATTTTCTTGCGTGAAAGAGAAGTTATATTCTGTGTATGTTAGTATATGTATGTTAGTATGTTCCTTATCTTAGGGTATATAAAGAAGAAGTGATATAGAAGATTCACTGTCCGACCTTGACCTCTGCTTATGACTTGTAAAGCTGGAATAAAAACTGTCGAGGTCAGAGGTCAGTGTTGCACCAGACAGATTGTTCGATGATATATTTATTTATTTATCACCAGAATATTTTTCCTTCATGTCTCTTGTCAAAATACTTGTTCGTCATGTCTTTCATTTTAGTCTTTCTTTTTATATCAACAGAAATAGTGGCAGTTATACCGTGCAGTTATCTACTCTTTCGTTTTAGTTGACAGCCCAGTCTACTTGTATAACCTGTCCAGTCTGTAACCAGGCCAGTCTACTTGTATAACCTGTCCAGTATGTAACCAGCCCAGTCTACTTGTATAACCTGTCCAGTCTGTAACCAGCCCAGTCTACTTGTATAACCTGTCCAGTCTGTAACGAGCCCAGTCTACTTGTATAACTTGTCCAGTGTGTAACCAGCCCAGTCTACTTGTATAATTAGCTTAGTCTACTTGTATAACTAGCATAGTCTACTTGTATAACCTGTCCAGTCTGTAACCAGCCCAGTCTACTTGTAAAACTAGCTTAGTCTACTTGTATAACTAGCCTAGTCTATAACTAGTCTAGTCTACTTGTATAGCCAGTCCAGTTTATAATCAGTCCAGTCTACTTGTATAACTAGTCTACTCTACTTGTATAACTAGCCTAGTCTACTTGTATAACTAGCCTAGTCTACTTGTATAACTAGCCTAGTCTACTTGTATAGCCAGTACAGTTTATAATCAGTCCAGTCTACTTGTATAACTAGTCTACTCTACTTGTATAACTAGCCTAGTCTACTTGTATAACTAGCCTAGTCTACTTGTATAACTAGCCTAGTCTACTTGTATAGCCAGTCCAGTTTATAATCAGTCCAGTCTACTTGTATAACTAGTCTACTCTACTTGTATAACTAGCCTAGTCTACTTGTATAACTAGCCTAGTCTACTTGTATAGCCAGTCCAGTTTATAATCAGTCCAGTCTACTTGTATAACTAGTTTACTCTACTTGTATAACTAGCCTAGTCTACTTGTATAACTAGCCCAGTCTACTTGTATACTGGTATAACCAGCCTAGTCTTACTTGCAATTTCAGCATAGTCTATTTGTAATGTCAGCCTAGTCTACTTGTATAACCGTCATAGTCTACTAATATAACCAGCCTAGTCTACTTGTATAACTAGACATTTTACTTGTATAACAGCCTAGTCTATTGTATAGGCAGCCTAGTGTACTTGTATAACCAGCCGTCTTCTTGTTTAACTAGCCTATTTTACTTGTATAGCCAGCCTATTCTACTTGTAAATTCAGCTTAGTCTGTTTATATAAGAGCCTAGTCTACTTGTACAACCAGTCTATTCGCAACCAGCCCAGTTTACTTGCATAACCAGCCTAGTCTACTTGTATAACCAGCCCAGTCTACTTGTTTAGCCATTCTAGTCTACTTGTATAATCAACCCAGTCTTCATGCATAACCAACACAATCTTCTTGTATAACCAGCCCAGTCCACTTGTATAACCCTGCAAGTCCATTTGTAAAAACACTTAAGCCCATTTATAAAACCAGCCCAGCTCATTTATCCAGTCGACCCCGCCCACTGGACAAACAGCTCCGCCTAGTTGTCTGACAGCGCTAGAGAGACGGGGGATAAAAGCTGTGATAGCAAGTGAGAAGATAAAACAAGAGTTTTTGTCTCACTTATCGGCGCAGATTATCTCCCCATGTTGTTGATGGCTAAGACTGGCAGGTGAGTCTGCACGTTCTCTCCCTCAAAGAAGTTTCTGGAAATGAATTAAACGATGTCACACTTCTGCTATCAGGTACAAAATAACATTCCCTACGGTGGAATGCATGTCTTCAAATTCCAAGTGTTTTGACAATGTTTTGCAACCATCCTTCTTCTTCACAGATGTACCACGTTGTCTGATGAATATCTCCATATTTTGTATCTTATTTCAATACTTTACTTCACAAAAGTGTGCAAAATATAAAACTACGTTGTTCTCTCGCACCATGATGATGATATCAAACATAAGCTTAAAGTAAAATGTAGAAATGGGCAGCCACGACAACAGAAGACTGCCATGGGAACTTTTTAATGTGGTCGTCCTGATATGGAGTTTTGTTGAAGGCCTTGAGATGATCGGGTCCAGACGTGTACCAGAGCTGGGCCTCCAAGGAGAGAAAGTGATTGTATCACATCCGAGTTGTAGCAACTCTCACACAAACAAACTACACCCACTCTCATCCCCCAGACAGCCATCTCTAAATTCCTCACACGAAGATGTCAAATCTGAGAGTAGCTGGAATTTCCTCAGAAATTTAGAGCAAAACTTTTTTGTGTCTGTTCAGAATTCACGGAATGTCAAAACGCCACCTACAAAAATAAAAATAAACCAAGGGAAATAACTGTGTAAGCGAACTCTCCCTGAAGAGAGAGCACAAATATCAGCTCAGGAAATAGAAGAAATGAAGACATCAGTCTGGAGGTAAAGAAAACACGGCGGTAATTTGAGATGCAATATTTCTGTAATTGAAAGCTTATCTTCCAGGAGACTGTGCTGCCTTCTCTTGCTAGAATAAAACTGGCGCAGGAGGTGGCCTCGCGGTGGGGGAGCCAAGCTCAGGATCTCATGATCTTTTATTTCATAGCTGGAGCTCCCATGTTTGTGTTTGCGAAAGTTGGCAGGTAATTTTGTGTGAACAGTTTGCTCCTACATTCGGAGTGTAGCTTGTCAGAAGCTGAGTCGGTCCAGGTGTTACTGCAGGAGGCGGATTACTGGCAGGCAGAAGTGAATGAGGCGGATTACTGGCAGGCAGAAGTGAATGAGGCGGATTACTGGCAGGCAGAAGTGAATGAGGCGGATTACTGGCAGGCAGAAGTGAATGAGGCGGATTACTGGCAGGCAGAAGTGAATGAGGCGGATTACTGGCAGGCAGAAGTGAATGAGGCGGATTACTAGCAGGCAGAAGTGTTTGTGTGAACAGTTTGCTCCTACATTCGGAGTGTAGCTTGTCAGAAGCTGAGTCGGTCCAGGTGTTACTGCAGGAGGCGGATTACTGGGAGGCAGAAGTGAATGAGGCGGATTACTGGGAGGCAGAAGTGAATGAGGCGGATTACTGGCAGGCAGAAGTGAATGAGGCGGATTACTAGCAGGCAGAAGTGAATGAGGAGGATTACTGGCAGGCAGAAGTGAATGAGGCGGATTACTGGCAGGCAGAAGTGACTGAGGCGGATTACTGGCAGGCAGAAGTGAATGAGGCGGATTACTGGCAGGCAGAAGTGAATGAGGCGGATTAAAATGAAACTAACAGGTTAAATATATATGAAAGAGAAGGACGCGGTTTATAAATAAATAAAAAAGAGGGTTTTTCTTTTAGGTAAGATAAGTGAGGAGAGGAGCATTAAGTAGATGAAGTATACCAAGGATATTTATAGAGAGATGAGAGGAAAGGAGGCAGCTTATAGGGAGATCAGACAAAAGGAGGCAGCTTATAGAGAGATGAGACAAAAGGAGGCAGCTTATAGAGAGATGAGAGGAAATGAGGCAGCTTATCAAGAGATGAGAGGAAAGGAGGTGGGTTATAGAGAGATGTGAGGAAAGGAGGCGGTTTATCAAGAGATGAGAGGAAAAGAGGCGGGTTATAGAAAGATGAGAGGAAAGGAGGCGGCTTATAGAAAGATGAGAGGAAGGGAGGCAACTTATTAAGATATGAGAGGAAAGGAGATGGGTTATAGAGAGATGAGAGGAAAGGAGGCAGCTTATCAAGAGATGAGAGGAAAGGAGGTGGGTTATAGAGAGATGAGAGGAAAGGAGGCGGGTTATAGAGAGATGAGAGGAAAGGAGGTGGGTTATAGAGAGATGAGAGGAAAGGAGGTGGGTTATAGAGAGATGAGAGGAAAGGAGGCAGCTTATCAAGAGATGAGAGGAAAGGAGGTGGGTTATAGAGGAAAGGAGGTGGGTTATAGAGAGATGAGAGGAAAGGAAGCAGCTTATCAAGAGATGAGAGGAAAGGAGGTGGGTAATAGAGAGATGAGAGGAAAGGAGGCAGCTTATCAAGATATGAGAGGAAAGGAGGCAGCTTATCAAGAGATGAGAGGAAAGGAGGCGGGTTATAGAAAGAAGAGAGGAAAGGAGGCGGCTTATAGAAAGATGAGAGGAAAGGAGGCGGGTTATCAAGAGATGAGAGGAAAGGAGGCGGGTTATAGAAAGATGAGAGGAAAGCAGGCGGTTTATCAAGAGATGAGACTAAAGGAGGCGGGTTATAGAAAGATGAGAGGAAAGGAGGCGGCTTATAGAAAGATGAGAGGAAGGGAGGCAACTTTTCAAGAGATGAGAGGAAAGGAGGTGGGTTATAGAGAGATGAGAGGAAAGGAGGCAACTTATCAAGAGATGAGAGGAAAGGAGGCAGGTTACCAAGTGATGAGATAAAAGGAAGCAGCGTATCAAGAGATGAGAGGAAAGGAGGCAGCTTATCAAGAGATGAGATGAAAGGATGAGGTTATACAGAGATGAGATGAAAGGAGGCGGTAATAGAGAGATGAGAGGAAAGGAGGAAGTTTACAGAGAGATGAGAGGAAAGGAGGAGGGTTACAGAGAGATGAGAGGAAGGGAGGAGGGTTACAGAGAAATGAGAGAAAAGGAGGAGGGTTACAGAGAGATGAGAGAAAAGGAGGAGGGTTACAGAGAGATGAGAGAAAAGGAGGAGGGTTACAGAGAGATGAGAGAAAAGGAGGTGGTTACAGAGAAATGAGAGAAAAGGAGGAGGGTTACAGAGAGATGAGAGAAAAGGAGGAGAGTTACAGAGAGATGAGAGGAAAGAAGGAGGGTTACAGAGAGATGAGAGGAAAGGAGGAGGGTTACAGAGAGATGAGAGGAAAGGAGGTAGTTTACAGAGAGATGAGAGAAAAGGAGGAGGGTTACAGAGAGATGAGAGGAAAGGAGGAGGGTTACAGAGAGATGAGAGGAAGGAGGCAGATTATAAAGGGATGAGAGGAAAGGAGGCGGGTTACAGAGAAATGAGAGGAAAGAATGTTGGTTATAGAGAGATGAAGGGAAATGAGGCAGGTATTAAAGAGATGAAAGAGAAGGAGGAGTGAATGTGGAAGTGTGATTCCCCTGTTTCTGTTCTAATATTACTGTATTGCTGTTCTATGATTATTGTATGATGTTCTTTGATTATTGTCTTGCTGATCTATAATTAATTTATTGCCGTTCTGTAGTTATTGTATTACTGTTCTATGATTATTCTATTGCTGTTCTATGATTAATTTATTGCTGTTCTATGATTATTGCATTGCTTTTCTATGATCATTCTACTGCTGTTCTATGATTAATTTATTGTTGTTCTGTGATTATTGCATTGCTTTTCTATGATCATTCTATTGCTGTTCTATGATTAATTTATTGCTGTTCTATGATTATTGCATTGCTTTTCTATGATCATTCTATTGCTGTTCTATGATTAATTTATTGTTGTTCTGTGATTATTGCATTGCTTTTCTATGATCATTCTATTGCTGTTCTATGATTAATTTATTGCTGTTCTATGATTATTGCATTGCTTTTCTATGATCATTCTATTGCTGTTCTATGATTAATTTATTGCTGTTCTATGATTATTGCATTGCTTTTCTATGATCATTCTACTGCTGTTCTATGATTAATTTATTGTTGTTCTGTGATTATTGCATTACTGATCTATGATTACTATATTGCTGTTCTGTGATCGTTGTATTGCTGTTCTATGATTAATTTATTGGTGTTCTATGATTATTTCTGTTCTCTCTCTCTCTCTCTCTCTCTCTCTCTCTCTCTCTCTCTGAACCTTAAGTGCCCAGGGCACATGGGGCTTCCGCAAGGGTTTTCCACAAATGCCTGTCCTTCGCCTTTTTTTTCTGCTCTTGCCCAGGTGAACCCTCTATTGCTCAACATCCTTTCTGTTGTTCTTCTCCATGTCTCTTTTGGTCTACCCTTACTTCTGCTCCCCTGTGGTGTCCGTCTTAGTGCTATTTTTGGTAGTGAGTTGTCAGGCATTCGGAGCACATGTCCCAGCCATCGCCAGCTTCTTTCCTCAATAATTGCTGTTCTATGATTAATTTATTGCTGTTCTATGATCATTATATTGCTGTTCTATGATTAATTCGTTGCTGTTCTATCGTTGTTACTATTATTATTACTAAATTAATGGCGAACTATCAAGCGCGTTCCATGTAACGTTTAATGGCGCGAGAAGGATGCAAGATGTAGTGTTATTATTGTGCCTGTAACACTGGGGAAGATAAAACAGGGTCTTGACCAGACGTTGATCGCTAAACTCATTATTGCGTCTTTGGAATGATTGTCTGTCGCTGAGATCGTGAGAGAAGGAGGAGAAGAAGAAGAAGAAGAAGGAGGAGGAAGTAAAGACAACAGATGTGAGAGAAGGAGGAGGAGGAAGTAAAGACAACAGATGTGAGAGAAGGAGGAGGAGGAAGTAAAGACAACAGATGTGAGAGAAGGAGGAGGAGGAAGTAAAGACAACAGATGTGAGAGAAGGAGGAGGAGGAAGTAAAGACAACAGATGTGAGAGAAGAAGGAGGAGGAAGTAAAGACAACAGATGTGAGAGAAGAAGGAGGAGGAAGTAAAGACAACAGATGTGAGAGAAGAAGGAGGAGGAAGTAAAGACAAGTAAAGACAACAGATGTGAGAGAAGGAGGAGGAGGAAGTAAAGACAACAGATGTGAGAGAAGAAGAAGGAGGAAGTAAAGACAACAGAACGAGGCGACTCGCCACTTTTTCATGATGTCCGCGGCGCAAGTCGAGAATACCGGAAGCGCAAGATAACATAACTCACGTGAAGTTTCTAACAATTTAGAGTTCTGTTCTCTTGTTGGGCAGTGACACAAATGTTGGATGTTGTCTGCCAGAGTCTGATGTGTGCCAACATTCGTGATGGAGTTCATCGCTAACTTTCTCTGATCACTCTCCATCACGAATGATCACTCTCCAACATTCTGCAAAATATAAATAATTTCCTCCCCTTCCCCAACCACACACACATGCACGTACACAAACACACACAAGGTATGAATGGTTGTAGCTCATGTTGTAGCTGATGTTGTCTCTGAAGCTGTAGCTGATGTTGTAGCTGATGTTGTCTCTGAAGCTGTAGCTGATGTTGTAGCTGATGTTGTCCTTCATGTTGTAGCTGATGTTGTAGCTGATGCTGTAGCTGATGTTGTCTCTGATGTTGTAGCTGATGCTGTAGCTGATGTTGTCTCTGATATTGTAGCTAATGTTGTCTCTGCTGTTGTAGCTGAGGCTGTCTCTGATGTTGTCGCAGATGTTGTCTTTGATGTTGTTTCTGATGTTGTAGCTGATGTTGTCTCTGATTGTGTAACAGATGTTGTCGCTGATGTTATAGCTGATGCTGTCTCTGATATTGTCTATGATGTTGTCTCTGTTGTTGTCACTGATGTTGTCGCTGATGATGTAGTTAATGTTGTAGCTGACGTTATAACTAATGTTGTCATTGATGTTGTAGGTCAAGTAGCTGATGCTGTCGCTGATGTTGTAGTTGATGCTGAACTGATGTTGTCGCTGTTGTTGAGGTCTCTTGTCGTCGCTGATGATGTCTAACCAGAGATTGTGTGAAGGAAGTGTCTCTCACCTCTAGGCCCGAAACGGGGGCCCTTTTTGCACACATCTGGGGCCACAAGAACATCAGAGACAAAATACCTGTTCTGTTTTGAAAGTTGAGTACAGGTAACATGTGCAGGTAACATGTGCGAGGGGGGACATTCTTCCTTTGATCTCCCTCGTTTCTCGTTGTCCTAGACGGGGGGGGGGGGAATGTCCGTGTTGGATGATCAAACTTCCGGTTCAGAGTGTTATTATCACATCGTTCCAGGATACTACCTGACTCAACAAGTTTCCGTTTTCTGAATGAGGGATTTCTCTCTCTCTCTCTCTCTCTCTCTCTCTCTCTCTCTCTCTCTCTCTAGTGAAGTATACGTTCTATATTCTCTCACCTTCCCTCCTCCCCCTCTCTCTCTCTCTGTGTAGTGAAGTATAAGAAATAAGTTCTTATTCTCTCACCTTCCCTCCTCTCTCTCCTCTCTCTCTCTGTAGTGAAGTATAGAGATAAAGTTCTATATTCTCTCACCTTCTCCTCTCTCTCTCTCTCTCTGTAGTGAAGTATAAGAGATAAAGTTTTATATTCTCTCACCTTCCCTCCTCTCTCTCTCTCTCTCTCTCTCTCTGTAGTGAAGTATAAGAGATAAAGTTCTATATTCTCTCACCTTCCCTCCTCCCTCTCTCTCTCTCTCTGTAGTGAAGTATAAGAGATAAAGTTCTATATTCTCTCACCTTCCCTCCTCCCCCTCTCTCTCTCTCTCTGTGTAGTGAAGTATAAGAGATAAAGTTCTATATTCTCTCACCTTCCCTCCTCTCTCTCTAGTGAAGTATAAGAGATAAAGTTCTATATTCTCTTTCTTTCTGTCTTCTCTCTCACAAATCTGCATGGGAACTCTCCATCTTTCTAATCTGTCGGCCATGTCTCCACCACTAAACCTCCTCCACTTTCTACCACCACTAAACCTCCTCCACTTTCTACCACCACTAAACCTCCTCCACTTTCTACCACCACTAAACCTCCTCCACTTTCTACCACCACTAAACCTTCTCCACTTTCTACCACCACTAAACCCCCTCCACTTTCTACCACCACTAAACCCCGTCCACTTTCTACCACCACTAAACCTCTTCCACTTTCTACCACCACTAAACCTCCTCCACTTTCTACCACCACTAAACCTCCTCCACTTTCTACCACCACTAAACCCCCTCCACTTTTTATCACAAAAATGTTCACATTGTTATCAGCTCTCTCTTCATTATCACTTGGAAAAATCTGAGCTCACAATCTTCAGCTTTAAAGACCACGGCAAAACAGCTTTAGTTCTATCTCAGTTAGATATTATATGATGCATATAATAAGTTATTTATGTGTTTATCTCAGTTAGATATTATATGATGCATGTAGTAATTCATGTATGTGTTTATCTTAGTTAAATAGTATATGGTGTATATATTAATTCACGTATGTGTTTATCTTAATTATATGATGCATACGATAATTTACAGCACGGCTTAGTATATCAAGTTATAATCATCTAAAAATATGATCTCTGTTGCTCGTAATAAAATCTTTTCCTGAACTCTAATGTTGTATAGATATCAACATTCACTGAGTGATTCTTATTTATAGATATCAACAGTCACTGAGTGACTCTTCTTTATAGATATCAACATTCACTGAGTGACTCTTGTTTATAGATATCAACATTCACTGAGTGACTCTTGCTTACGCTTGTGGCAGCCTCCACATCGCCATCATCAACACTCTCTTGTTTACAGCTCTCGCGTTGTAGAAGACACGATCCAGACAAGAAGTGGGACTGATATTACCAAATACATGCGTTCCTGACGGCCGTGAAAAGAAGGCGGTAAAACTTTATTGGCGTCCATCTTGACAGTCAGAATCTTGACGCAGTCAAGCAATTTTCTTGAGATACTGTCAACGTTTACAGAATGATTGGCGGTCCAGTCATCCATGTTTGTTCCTGTTCCTAGATTCTCGTGGGGGAGGCGGGGGTGGTGCATGGGCTGAGTATTTGGTCACATGCGACAAATATTTCAGAGTGCGACCAGACTCAGGTAAGTCAACAGCAGCCAGGTGATGAGGGAGTGTAATCTGTCAAAGTGGGAAGGTGAGGGTAGCAGGTGTACAGGACGTAGTGGGTGATCACTGGTGGTTTTATAGCAGACAGTGGCCAACTTTCCCGGAGGTGGTCAGAGGTGATGTCTGGAATACTGTCTGGAATACTGTCTGGAATACTGTCTGGAATACTCCTACCAATGTTTACTCAGTTCAAGTGCTTTCATTACAGGTATCATTAGAGAAGTGGCTAGTAGACTTGTCTCCTTTTGCTGAGGTAGGTGGTTCGAATCTAGCAAGATGGGTCTTGGTCACACATCTGTCAGAAAAAGTCCCCCCCGGGGCTTTTTCCCTCATTACTTTCTTCTGTAGTTAGGTAATCATGGCCACTGGGTTGTCTGGATTGTGGGGACGCCAGTGGTGGGGCCGCCATATATTCAAGAGGGTTGAGTTTGTACCTCTGTACCAGCGGGCGAAAGCTTGGACTGGTCAGTGCCTTCATTGACTCTGGACTGGAGATTACTTCTGTCAGGCTGATAAGAGTCAGCTGAGCCCACAGACTGAGCCCACAGACTGAGCTCATAGACTGAGCCCACAGACTGAGCTCATAGACTGAGCCCACATTAGCTCATAGACTGAGCCCACAGACTTAGCTCACAGACTGAGTCCACAGAGTTAGCTCATAGACTGAGCCAACAGACTTAGCTCATAGACCGAGCCAACAGACTTAGCTCATAGACTGAGCCCACAGACTGAGCTCACAAACTGAGCCCACAGACTTAGCTCATAGACTGAGCCAACAGACTTAGCTCATAGACTGAGCCCACAGACAGCTCACAGACTGAGCCCACAGACTTAGCTCACAGACTTAGCTCACAGACTGAGCTCACAGTCTGAGCCCACAGACTTAGCTCACAGACTGAGCCCACAGACTTAGCTCACAGACTGAGCCCACAGACTTAGCTCACAGACTGAGCCCACAGACTTAGCTCACAGACTGAGCCCACAGACTTAGCTCACAGAATGAGCCCACAGACTGAGCCCACAGACTTAGCTCATAGACTGAACCCACAGACTTAGCTCACAGACTGAGCCCACAGACTTAGCTCACAGACTGAGCCCACAGACTTAGCTCACAGACTGAGCCCACAGACTTAGCTCACAGACTGAGCCCACAGACTTAGCTCACAGACTGAGCCCACAGACTTAGCCCACAGAATGAGCTCACAGACTGAGCCCACAGACTGTATTCCTCCTTCGCTCTTGTTCACTATTTCCCGCAACTCTTTTTCGACATGAAATCCATTTAGGAGGAAGAGGGATGTCTTGTGCCGGCTTGCTCTAGAGTATTTCAGGTCCTGCTTTGTAGGACAGAAGTAAGCTTGTCTTCCACCCAAGCCTTAGAGAAATTGTGAGTATTTGGACTTTTCATCATATAGTAGAGGAGACTTACAGTGCCGAGTATTTGGACTTTTCATCATATAGTACAGGAGACTTACAGTGCCGAGTATTTGGACTTTTCATCATATAGTACAGGAGACTTACAGTGCCAGCAGTTGTTCATGATTGTTGAAAAGACTGAAAACTGAATGTGCGAATTCATGAAATCAGGCGGACCACCCCAGCTCACACCTCGGAGAAAAAGATGTGAAAACCGCTGGAGGAGAGAAGCAGATAATGAAAGTGTCAGGTAGGGGGCACCCACGTGCTCAGACAAAGATGTGAAAACCGCTGGAGGAGAGAAGCAGATAATGAAAGTGTCAGGCAGGGGGCACCCACGTGCTCAGACAAAGATGTGAAAACCGCTGGAGGAGAGAAGCAGATAATGAAAGTGTCAGGCAGGGGGCACCCACGTGCTCAGACATCTTCATTTGTTAAAGGTCTTTAATTGGCCATCTTCCAGACGCGGACTTGTTGATACAGCGGATGTTTCCCTGACTGCACGCTCTGTGATTAATGCGCCAGAGAATCCGATGGATCATTTAATAACGCCAGGGAAAATAAACACAGACCATTTTTGGCGTCAGGTGGCCTTCTTGGCCTCAGGTGGGGCCCCATCCACGAACACACAGATGTTTGGTCGGTTACAGAGATGCGTGGGGGGGGGGGGGGGTTAATTCAGATCTCAGAGTAAAGAAGATTTTTTTTTACTAAATTGATGTCATTTTTGTGTCGTTTTTCTTGGCAGAATATTTCTCTCTCACATGCGCCACGGAGGAGATGTCTCTTCCAGGGCGGGTCCCAGGAAGTTTGCCTCCCCGTGCAGTCCATACCTTGCCCCCCCCCCCCCTCTATTCCCTATTCTCAGACTAACAAGTAATATTTTTAAACTGCTAATGTTAAATAAACCTCAGTGCATCCAATCAGTAATTTTGAACAGCGTTGACGGTATTTTATAAATTACGGGAAAAAACTACTAAGAGATAAGTGAGATGAGAGAGAAGGAGGCGGATTATAGTGATATGAGATGTAAGATTATAGAGTGATGAGATGGGAGGAGGCGGGTTATAGAGAGATGAAATGGGAGATTACAGAGAGATGAGATGGAAGGGTAACAGAGAGATGAGATGGAAGATTACAGAGAGATGAGATGGGAGATTACAGAGAGATGAGATGGAAGGGTAACAGAGAAATGCGATGGAAGATTACAGAGAGATGAGATGTAAGGGTAATAGAGAGATGAAATGGAAGATTACAGAGAGATGAGATGGAAGGGTAACAGAGAGATGAGATGGAAGATTACAGAGAGATGAGATGGAAGATTACAGAGAGATGAGATGGAAGATTACAGAGAGATGAGATGGAAGATTACAGAGAGATGAGATGGAAGGGTAACAGAGAAATGAGATGGAAGATTACAGACGGATGAGATGGAAGGGTAATAGAGAGATGAAATGGAAGATTACAGAGAGATGAGATGGAAGGGTAACAGAGAGATGAGATGGAAGGGTAACAGAGAGACGAGATGGAAGATTACAGAGAGATGAGATGAGAGATTATAGAGTGATGAGTTGGGAGGAGTAGGTTATAGAAAGATGAGAGGGATGTAGATGGGTTATAGAGAAAGATGAGATGGGAGGAGTAGGTTATAGAAGGATGAGATGGGAGGAGTAGGTTATAGAAAGATGAGAGGGAAGTAGACGGGTTATAGAGAATGATGAGATGGGAGGAGTAGGTTATAGAAAGATAAGATGGGAGGAGTAGGTTATAGTAAGATGAGATGGGAGGAGTAGGTTATGGAAAGATGAAATTGGAGGAGTAGGTTATAGAGAGATGAGATGGAAGTAGACGGGTTATAGAGAAAGATGAGATAGGAGGAGTAGGTTATAGAAAGATGAGATGGGAAGAGTAGGTTATAGAAAGATGAGATGGGAGGAGTAGGTTATAGAGAGATGAAATGGGAGGAGTAGGTTATAGAAAGATCAGATGGGAGGAGTAGGTTATAGAAAGATCAGATGGGAGGTGTAGGTTATAGAAAGATGTGATGGGAGGAGTAGGTTATAGAAAGATGTGATGGGAGGAATAGGTTATAGAAAGATGTGATGGGAGGAGTAGGTTATAGAAAGATGTGATGGGAGGAGTAGGTTATAGAAAGATGTGATGGGAGGAGTAGGTTATAGAAAGATGTGATGGGAGGAGTAGGTTATAGAAAGATGTGATGGGAGGAGTAGGTTATAGAAAGATGTGATGGGAGGAGTAGGTTATAGAAAGATGTGATGGGAGGGGTAGGTTATAGAAAGATGAAAGGGAAGTAGATGGGTTATAGAGAAAGATGAGATGAAAGGAGACGGGTTATAGAGAAAGATGAGATGGGAGGAGTAAGTTATAGAAAGATGAGAGGGAAAGAGATGGGTTACAGAGAGATGAAATGGAAGGATTCGGGTTATATGTGACAGTATTTATCATGCCGTTTAGATGAGATCACTTAAAATCGATACGTTTTTGCTGATCTAATGGAAATAATTAAACATTGTTATAGAGTCACGTATGTTCAAATCCCTTAGATCTGAACTAAATACACTATTTCCCTTGTAGGGTTCTCATAGTTCGGCACGTGATTTGTAGTGGCTTGTCTGTGCCTGTAAACAGCAGACACAATTGTAGTCATTTAGTGTTATTTTGCGCGGGATTCTGAGATAAAAAGTTCTTGGCTGTAGTAATTTTGGGTAGATAGCGGAATTTCTCTAGATTATTATGAGTTTTGTAAGGGAAAATTTCTTTAGTGTCAACAACTGCAATGTTTGTGTTGACTTACCTGTCTAAATTTAGTTTTAGTGTTTTAATCGTTTGTTTTAGGAACGAAAGTTTAGGGTACGAAAGTTCAGGGCATGAGTTATGAATCTCGTGATTTAGTGAAGCTCAGAACAGTTACCTTTTTTTTTTTTTTTGCGTGAATGTGAACTGCAGGGAGTGGAAGTTCTGGAAGGATGGCGAAGTAAATGCGGGTTATATAAAAAAAAAACAAACTCGGAGCTTATTTGGGGATGATGATTATTTTATTCGGAATATGAGGATCGTGTGATAGAGCCAAGTCAGTAGTAGTTTTATAGTGAATCCAGTTATGTCCTAGTGGAGTGTGGTAGCGCTTGTGCTGTGCTTTTTAGCATAAGGTTTTCCTTGTAATAGTATCTTAGGAATTATTTTGTAGTGTCCTCGCTAGGACTGGAGTGTAATGTTTGTATTTCTTATTCTGGAAGATGAAATGTTATTCTGGAAGATGAAATGTTATTCTGGAAGATGAAATGTTATTCTGGAAGATGAAATGTTATTCTGGAAGATGAAATGTTATTCTGGAAGGTGTTATTAACTCTAGACATTAGTAAGTACTGCTTTTTTGTAACTGTTTGCTGGTAGAATGTTTCTTCCTTATGGCACGGACTGCTTGCTGGTAGAATGTTTCTTCCTTATGGCACGGACTGCTTGCTGGTAGAATGTTTCTTCCTTATGGCACGGACTGCTTGCTGGTAGAATGTTTCTTCCTTATGGCACGGACTGCTTGCTGGTAGAATGTTTCTTCCTTATGGCACGGACTGCTTGCTGGTAGAATGTTTCTTCCTTATGGCACGGACTGCTTGCTGGTAGAATGTTTCTTCCTTATGGCACGGACTGCTTGCTGGTAGAATGTTTCTTCCTTATGGCACGGACTGCTTGCTGGTAGAATGTTTCTTCCTTATGGCACGGACTGCTTGCTGGTAGAATGTTTCTTCCTTCTGGCACGAATTGTGTGCCCAGGAAGTTTTTCATGTTTCACTTTTTGTCATTGCTGTATGACAGCAGTTTTTCCTACCATCGTCGTATCCATCATCCACATCTTCCACATCAATAAATTTGTTGTCTACTGAATCTGAACTACACTCTTGACTGTTCCTACGTTTGAGTTACTGTTGCGTTGTAAGCTTGAATTATGGAGTCCAGATGTTCTGTTGTTGTCCAGTGAAAGAAGGAGAGTACCTGGGTGTATTGTTCTCTGAGTGTATCAAAGAACACAAATCCTAGTCTCTCAGATCTAATCTGATCCTGAGAAAGAGAGAGAGAGAGAGAGAGAGAGAGAGAGAGAGAGAAATTACCTTTTATCCATAGTTGTTCATCTGGACCTTTAAACTCAACGGATACATCTTTTCTAGAGCCATATTGGCACGTTAGTATTCAGTAAATCACAGAGAAACGGAATATGCCTTTATATAGAAAGATGAGTTGGAAGGAGGTGGATTATAGAGAGTTGAGATGGAAGAAGTGGGGTTATAAATAGATAAGATGGAAGGAGTCGGGTTATAGAGAGATGAGAGGAAAAGAGACGGGTTATAGAAAGATGAGATGGAAAAGTCGGGTTATAGAAAGATGAGATGGAAGGAGTCGAGTTATAGAGAGATGAGATGGAAAGAGGTGGATTATAAAGAGATGAGAGGGAAGGCATCGGGTAATAGAGAGATGAGATGGAAGGGTTATAGAGAGATAAGATTGAAAGAGGCCGGTTATAGAAAGATGAGATGGAAGGAGGTGGATTATAGAGAGTTGAGATGGAAGAAGTGGGGTTATAAATAGATAAGATGGAAGGAGTCGGGTTATAGAGAGATGAGAGGAAAAGAGACGGGTTATAGAAAGATGAGATGGAAAAGTCGGGTTATAGAAAGATGAGATGGAAGGAGTCGAGTTATAGAGAGATGAGATGGAAAGAGGTGGATTATAAAGAGATGAGAGGGAAGGCGTCGGGTAATAGAGAGATGAGATGGAAGGGTTATAGAGAGATAAGATTGAAAGAGGCCGTTATAGAAAGATGAGATGGAAGGAGGTTGGTTATAGAAACAAGTAGAAGGAAGGAAGCGGTTTGTAGATTTATTAATTTATTTATATCAGTTAAAGGTTCTAAGGACTGTTATAGCCGGAGGTGGGGTGGGGGATACGCTCTCCACTCAAATTAAATGTCTCCAAGGCGTGCGTCTCAAATAACCTCTGACATTCAAGTCCAGCTCTTGGCCTTCTCGTGGCGAAACTGTTTAAACTGACAGGATAAAGGGCGAAAGGCGAATATTTGGGGCCTGAAAACAAGACGCTTCGGGTAATGAGAGTATTGGTTAGTAGCTCATCTAGGAGAAGGAAAAACTGATTTAAAACCCGCTGCTGGCGAGATTCTTCAGCTGCTGTGCGTGGGGTTAAACTCCTCCCGGCCAATGAAGAAAAATGCAATTAAAGTTGCCGCGCGTCGCCGCCGTAGAAAAGGTGAAGGGAAGGATTAAGTGAAGTAACCAATAGTCTCGAGGTCAGGGTTACTCAAAGAACGGTACTTCTGCTCTAGAGGTCGGCCATGTCCTATATGCACCCATACCGGGGCAGATTGCCTAAACCGGCTTAACCCATGGGTTAAACTAAGACACTGCTGGCGAGATTCTTCGGCAGCTGCGCGTGGGGTGAAACGCTTCCCGGCCAATGAAAAAAATGCGAAAATGAAATTAGGGTTGCCGTGCGGCGCCCCTGTGAAAAGGTGATGGAAAGAATAAACTGAAGTTTAATCGGTATGTCTAGTAGTCTCGCAACGAGAGCTACTCATACCACGGCACCTCTGCTCTAGAGGCCTATATACACCCATACTGGTGAAATATGCCTAAACCGGCTTAACCTAGGAGTGAAACTTGATGACTACTAATGTCACGGTACCTCCGCTCTAAAGGTCGGTCACGTCCTAAATATGCCCATACTGGGATAATACCTCAAACCGGCTTAACCCAGAGGTGAAACAACTACTGGCGTTGATTCGTCCTCCTGGACAAAATCTCATTCCTATTCATAACTAGGAAGGGTAGCGAACACGACCACAAAATGCTGAAGTCGGAGACACTGGATCACTGCAGACTAGGTGGGCAACCACCTCACACCCGACGGGGGGATATATGCGTATCCTAATCACGCTGAGGTTTTCCGGTGAGAAGGTCCAACTCTGGCCTGGGTGGGCTACCACCTCTCACCCAGCGGGAATATACTGATATCCAAAACACGTCGAGGTTTTCCGGTGGGAAAGTCCAACTCTAGACTAAACTGGTGCAACGAAAACCACGGTGTCACGCAATCCCGTTTCTGAGACCCACCAAGAATACAGGCCCAAGCCCTGCGATACTCTGAACCTCTTGTGGTCCTCTCGAGGATCTCTTGTGGTCCTCTCGGGGATCACAGGACCTCTTCTGGTCCTATCAAGGACCACATGGGTAAATTCAGTAGGATCATGGGGCGGTCTTGGTGGTAGAAACGAACGGACGAAGAAGAAGAAGAAGAAGATGAAGAAGAAGAAGAAGAAGAAGAAGATGATGAAGAAGAAGATGAAGATACCAGTTAACAAAATAATGAAAAAAATATCGTAAGATAAATTATGAATTTAGTATAAAACGAGAAACACCTAAAAGAAATCAGAGTAGACACATTACTTACATCATCATAACGATCATTACATGTGGAACTAAGAACTTTCAAACAGCTATTACGTACATCATCATAACAACCATTACATGTGGAACGAACAACAATCAAACCATAAACATTGGTCTGTAAATTTTTTGCACTTGTCCATGTTGTTTGTACTTGTCTTGTTTCAAGTAAACATCTCGCCTTTAGAAAGGAAGTTTCCTTGCTCTCATATATGCAAAACCAAGAATAGATCAGTATAATTTGTCTTATAATTGTGTCAGTATAGTTTAACTATAATAGACAATAGACCAGGTATGGAAAAATGATATTGTATTAACAATGGGGATTTTAATGCAAAGATTGGTACAGGAAGAGCAGAAGATGAAGGACATGTTGTAGGGAAATTTAGAATATGAGATAGAAATGAACCAGGAGACAATCTAATGGCGTTTTGCATGGAAAATGAGCTAATGATTGCTAACACACTTTTTAAACAACATCCAAGAAGACTTTACACATGGGCATCACCTGATGGGAAAACCAGGAATCAAATAGATTACATTTTAGTGCAGAGAAAGTGGAAATCAAGTTTAACATCAGCAAAAACTTTACCAGGTGCTGATTGTGACATCGACCATGAGTTATTAATAGCAGACATGAAGATAAAGATAAAAAAGACAGTTGCAGGATCAAGACCACTCCGCTTTGATCTTACAAATATACCAGAACAATATAGTATAGAAGTGAAGAACCGTTTCGAAATCCTGATGGCTGTATAGGAAGAGATGACATTAGATGATTGGGCTACACAGGACGGAGATATCTTAATAACAGCGGCTAAAGACATGGTTCCAGTAAATAAAACACAAAAGAATGGATGGATTACAGCAGGTACACTAGAACTGATAAAACAACGTAGAGAAATGAAGACGTAATAGAAAGTGACAAACAACAACAAAGAGGAATACAAATCTTTAACAAAAGAAGTACGAAGAAACATAAGAAAAGACAAAAAAACAATACATACAAGATTGTTGTGAAAGAATAGAAGAACATCAGAAGTGTGGAAGAGATAGTCAAATGTTTAAAGAAATGAAGACATTGACGAGAAATGTCACACCTAAGCTAAATGTAATTTGTGACAAAATGAGGAATACCTTGACAGAGACAGAGGAAACTCTAGAAAGATGGAAGGAATATTGCAAAAGAATGTATGAAACAACCGACTGTGGAAGCGGAAATCAACAGTGTGAATATTTATTGGAGGAGAAAGAACCCGAACCGACAATAGAAGTTTTATAGGCAATAACGAATCTGAAAAATGGTAAATCACCGGGATGTGATGAGATAACAGCTGAATTTATTAAAGCAGGAGGAAAGGAGTGTACAACAATCTATCATGCACTATGTAAAAAGATATGGCATTCATGTATTTGGCCAAAAGAATAGAAAAGAACTGTATTCATACCACTGCCAAAAAAGGGTAACCTGAAATTATGCACAAACTACAGAACTGTTGCCCTGATTAGCCATGCCAGTAAAATTCTGTTAAAAATCATAATGGGTAGACTTCGAAAGAAAATAGAAGAAGAAGTCAGTATGGTCCAAGCTGGTTTCAGGCAAGGAAAGAGATCAAGAGATCATATATTCAATCTAAGATTAAAAATAGAGAAATGCAGAGAGTTTAATGTGAATCTTTATTTATCCTTTATAGACTACTCAAATGCATTTGACTGTGTACAACACGAGAAACTTTGGGAAATAATGGAAAAAATAGGATTTCCAACACATTTGATACAATTAACATCACTGCTGTATCTAGACCAACAAGCAGCAGTAAGAATAAATGGTGAAACAACAACTTGGTTTGACATAAAACAAGGGGTCCGTCAGGGATGCATCACCTTACTTATTTAACTTGTATACTGAAAATATCATGAAGAATGTTGGAGAAGATGTAGACAAAGAATATTACGATGCCATAACAATTGGAGGTTATGAAATACCAGAGATTAGATATGCTGATGACACAGAATTACTGTCCACAACAGAAAAAGGAATGGAAGAACTAATTATGTCAGTCCGTAAGAATAGTGAAGAGCAAAACCTCTATCTTAATGCGAAGAAAACTAAATTGATGACAACTGACAAAACAAACAAAGCAGCTTAAATATATATCAATGAGGAAAAACTGGAAGAAGTGGAGAGTTTTGAATATCTTGGATCACTACTAACTAATAATGGAGATACAATGAGGGAAATTAAAAAGAGGACATCTATCGCTCTTCAGAAAGTAAAACAAATAAAGATTCTGTGGAGAGGAGCAGACAGAACTACAAAAATAAGATTTTTAAGGGGATGCATCTTTCCCATCGCAACATATGCCTGTGAGACCTGGACACTTAACAAAACAGCTGAGAAACACATAAATGCCTTTGAATGTAAATGCTACAGAAGAGTTCTCCAAATATCGTGGACACAAAAAAGAACAAATATATCTATACTACAAGAGCTTAATATTGAAGAAGGCTGGCTAGTAAAGAGGATTAAAGAGAGAAAACTGAAATATTTTGGACACATTAAACGTCATGATAATTTAGAGAAGACCGTATTGGAAGGATACATAATGGGGAAAAAAGAAAGAGGGGAAGACTAAGGTGAAGATGGCTGCAAAACATTGTTGATGATCTGCAGATGGATGTATCAGCAGCAGGCCATCTTGCTCACAACCGAGAGGCCTACAGGAGTGCTGTTTGTGAGGCAAAGTTCTGCAAGGGACATGCAAATGAGTGAACGACTTGTTGCTGTGACGTGACGTATTGAGTCAGGCGCTTGTTAGCTGATGTGTGACTTATCTACACTAATACACGTTAAGAGTAGGCCAACGAGAAGCCCATTATTTCTAATATGTCTTTAGAGGCTGCGCTGCTAGTAACTGAGAGGGGACTTAGAAAACATTTAACACTGAATTTTCAGTGGCTTCTGCAGGCACGAAACTGAGAAAAGATGGCTGAATGTTGATATGTTTGAGATCTGTATCAACAAATCTTACAAGCAGTCTTAACTGTTTAATACGACATCTCGAGTACAGTCAGTTCTCAACCCATGTCCCGAGATAAAAGTTGGGCCGGTTCACAAGTAACCCTACTGAATAATAAATGAGAATTTTTGTAACAAAAGTAATTTATTGTCATTTATTTTTTCCGGTTTATCTCACTTTCCCACTTTCTCCGATTTTACCCCCCCCCCCCTTTCTTTGTACGTGCTGTACTCTCGGTACAACCGGTCCTAACTGGCAAGTATGAGCACAAAGTCCAAAAATTTCCCCCTCACACTTCTCCCTGGCATATCCGGGATGCGCAGATTTCCTGTTTTTTTTTTTCTTTTAAACTTATTTCATTTGTGTAGAAAACATTCTGGAAATTTATTCTTTGTTATAAAATTTGTACAACTAAACAACAACAAGACAAAATGTATACAACTAAACAGCAACAAGACAAATGTGTACAACCAAACAGCAACAAGACAAATGTGTACAACTAAACAGCAACAAGAGAGAAACAATCTAAAAGAAAAAAACAGACCAAAAACACAAGAAATTTTCAGGCGGGAGAACTCTGAGACAGGTAAATAAATCCACTTACCTGGAAACATCACTAACAACTGATGGCAGGTGCACCAATAAAATAAAAATAGGAACACGTAAGACAGGGGCAATTTTTTTACACGAAGAAGATAGTAGCTGATAAGAAACTGCCACTACAGGTGAGGAAGCGAGTATTACAGTGCTATATAGAGCCAATATTTCAAGTAGTTGTGAAACAGTAAAAAAACGATAAAGAAACTGAAGCAACAGAGATTTTGGAGAAAGATGCAACAACTACAGCGGACAGACAGTACAGCGAACGAAGAAGTCCTTAAAGAAGTTTCAGAACAACAGAAACTAGTTAGAATGATACGAAAAAGACAGTCGGAATTTCTTGAACATGTCATAAGAAGACAGAAGTTAGAGAACTTGGAGATATCATGAGAAGACAGAAGTTAGAGAACTTGGAGATATCATAAGAAGACAGAAGTTAGAGAACTTGGAGATATCATGAGAAGACAGAAGTTAGAGAACTTGGAGATATCATAAGAAGACAGAAGTTAGAGAACTTGGAGATATCATAAGAAGACAGAAGTTAGAGAACTTGGACATGTTATAAGAAGACAGAAGTTAGAGAACTTGGAGATATCATAAGAAGACAGAAGTTAGGGACATGTCATAAGAAGACAGAAGTTAGAGAACTTGGAGATGTCATGAGCGGACCGAAGTTGGAGAACTTGCACATGGATGGACAGCATGTGAACAGCTGAGGTAAACATTTGTTTGTTACACACAGAGAATAGTTCACATAACTCAGAAAGCCAGTATGACTAAAAGTTGTTGCATAACACTCACATATTAGACATTTGTTACATAGCACTCACATATTAGAGATATGTCACATAACACTCACATATCAGATATTTGTTACGTAACTCTCACATATCAGATATTTGTTACATAACATTCACGTATCAGTCATTTATTACACAGCAATCACATATCACATTTTTGTTAAATAACATTCACATACCAGATATTATTACATACCACTCACATATCAGATATTTATTATTATTACATACCACTCACATATGAGATATTTATTATACAACACTCACATATCAGACATTAATTACATAACAGTCACATACCAGATATCATTACATAACAGTCACATACCAGATATCACTACATAACACTCACATATCACACATTTATTACACAACACTCACTTATCATATATTTATTACACAACACTCACGTATCACATATTTATAATATAATACTCACACATCACATATTTGTTACACAACACTCACATATCACATATGTGTTATACAACACACATATCACGCATTTATTACATAACACACATCAGCTATTTGTTACACAACACTCATATATCACACATTTATTACACAACACTCACACATCAGCTATTTGTTACACAATACTCACATATCACACATTTGTTACACATCACTCGCGTATAACACATTTATTACACAACACTCACACATCACATATTTGGTACACAGTATTCATATATCACAAACTTTTTACACAGAATTCACATGTCATATATTTCACGAATGAGCTCAGAATTATTCACAATAGTCATTGGATTGAACAATTTGTCAAACAGCCAGTTTGCATATGGAAGTTTGCATATGGGAGTTTGTGTATGGAAGTTTGTATATGGGAGTTTGTATATGGGAGTTTGTGTATGGAAGTTTGTGTATGGGAGTTTGTGTATGGAAGTTTGCATATGGGAGTCTGTGTATGGAAGTTTGTGTATGGAAGTTTATGTATGGAAGTTTGTATATAGGAGTTTGTGTATGGAAGTTTGTATATGGAAGTTTATGTATGGAAGTTTGTGTATGGGAGTTTGTGTATGAAAGTTTATATATGGAAGATTGTATATGGAAGTTTGTATATGGAAGATTGTATATGGAAGTTTATGTATGGAAGTTTGTATATGGAAGTTTGTGTATGGAAGAGGCGCAGTTTCGGAGCAGATCCTTGTTCTACATATTAGTCTGGAACTTCACATTTTTCTTGTGGTCACGTGAGAGTTTTGAAATCTTCACCTGTGGTCACGTGATCTTCTTTCCTGGAACAGGTGGAGTGAAAGGTGATATGTGATTGTGTTTTGTTTCCCCCTTCACTGGCTCCCCACCCCCCCCCCCTAGCCCCAGATTCACTTTCTCGGGAGAGTAGGATGGGGAGATGGGCCAGGAGAGAAACAAGTCTTGTTATCAGAGAATACAAACCGGAGAATCTACTCAGCCTCCAAAACAACTCATTCCCCCTAGTCTGAGACAACATTGTTTGATATCACATGCTGGACAGACAAGGCTTATGTCAAGATATATCATCATCATCATCATCATCATCATCATCATCATCATCATAATCATCATCATAATCATCATCATCATCATTCCCAGTGTAACACAGACTGTTTTTGCATCTCCTTCTCTGTTGTGAGTCTCAGAGCCCAGGAAATAAAATAGTTTGGAAAGCGCTGCTCTGACAAGCATAGTTCAAGTCTGCCTTCTCACTGTTATCTAATGTCCGCATATACAAATCTGCCTTCTCACTGTTATCTAATGTCCACTTATACAAATCTGCCTTCTCATTGTTATCTAATGTCCACTTATACAAGTCTGTCTTATCACTGTTATCTAATGTCCACTTATACAAGTCTGTCTTCTCACTGTTATCTAATGTCCACTTATACAAGTCTGTCTTCTCACTGTTATCTAATGTCCACTTGTACGAGTCTGTCTTCTCACTGTTATCTAATTCTCACTTATACAAGTCTGTCTTCTCACTGTTATCTAATGTCCACTTGTACGAGTCTGTCTTCTCACTGTTATCTAATGTCCACTTATACAAGTCTGTCTTCTCACTGTTATCTAATGTCCGCTTATACAAACTTGTCTTCTTACTGTTATCTAATGTCCACTTGTAGGAGTCTGTCTTCTCACTGTTATGTAATGTCCACTTATACAAATCTGTCTTCTCACTGTTATCTAATGTCCACTTATACAAGTCTGTCTTCTCACTGTTATCTAATGTCCACTTGTAGGAGTCTGTCTTCTCACTGTTATCTAATGTCCACTTATACAAGTCTGTCTTCTCACTGTTATCTAATGTCCACTTATACAAATCTGTCTTCTCTCTGCTATCTAATGTCCACTTATACAAGTCTGCCTTCTCACTGTTGTCTAATGTCCACTTATACAAGTCTGTCTTCTCTACTGTTGTCTAATGTCCACTTATACAATTCCGTCTTCTCTGTGTTATCTAATGTCCACTTATACAAGTCTGTCTTCTTACTGTTATCTAATGTCCACTTATACAAATATGTCTTCACACTGTTATCTAATTCTCACTTATACAAATCTGTCTTCTCATTGTTATCTAATGTCCGCTTATACCAACCTGTCTTCTCACTGTTATCTAATGTCCACTTGTACAAGTCTGTATTCTCCGTTATGTAATTTCCAGTTAAACCCAAATAATTCTTCATTGAAACGTATAAATGGTGCTCTTTATGTCAGTAATACTATTACTACTACCTCTTTCACTACTACTACTATTACTACAAATGCTGCTGCTGCTGTTACTACTACTACTATTACTACTACTACTATTACTACTACTACTATACTACTACTACTACTACTACTACTATTAATAATAATAAAACTGTTGCTACTACTAATTCTACTACTACTACTAATTCTACTACTACTACTACTACTACTACTACTACTACTATAGCTACTATTACTGCTGCTTCTACTACTATTATTTGTACTGTTACTTCACTGTTACTTCTACTATTACTTCTATTACTAATTTTACTGTTACTTGTACTATTACACAAAAAGGAATGGAAAAACTAATTATGTCAGTCCGCAAGAACAGCAAAGAGCAGAACCTCTATCTTAATGCAAAGAAAACTAAATTGATGACAACTGGCAAAACAAACAAGGCAACTGAAATATGTATCAATGAGGAAAAACTGGAGGAAGTGGAGAGTTTTGAATATCTTGGATCACTACTAACTAATAATGGAGATACAATGAGGGAAATTAAAAGGATGACATCTATCGCTCTTCAGAAAATAAAACAAATAAAGAATCTGTGGAGAGGAGCAGACAGAACCACAAAAATAAGATTTTTAAGGGGATGCATCTTTCCCATCGCAACATATGCCTGTGAGACCTGGACACTTAACAAAACAGCTGAGAAACACATAAATGCCTTTGAATGTAAATGCTACAGAAGAGTTCTCCAAATATCGTGGATACAAAAAAGAACAAATATATCTATACTACAAGAGCTTAATATTGAAGAAGGCTGGCTAGTGAAGAGGATTAAAGAAAGAAAACTTAAATATTTTGGACACATTACACGTCATGATAATTTAGAGAAGACCGTATTGGAAGGATACATAATGGGAAAAAGAAAAAGAGGAAGACCAAGACTAAGATGGCTGCAAGACATCGTTGACGATCTGGAAATGGATGCATCAGCAGCAGGCCATCTTGCTCACAACCGAGAGGCCTACAGGAGTGCTGTTAGGGAGGCAAAGTTCCGCAAGGGACATGCAAATGAATGAATGAATGAATGAATGTACTATTACTTCTATTACTACTTCTACTATTACTTATATCACTACTTCTACTACTGCTTCTACTATTACTTCTACTATTACTTCTACCAATTACTTCTACTATTACATCTACTATTATTACTACTACTAGTTTTAATATTATTTCTACTACCACTTCTACTGTTACTTCTATTACTACTTCTACTATTACTTCTACCAGTTACTTCTACTACTACTTCTACCATCACTTTGATTGTTTTACCTACTGCTGTCCTAGTTCTGCTGCTCACCTCCAGTACTGCTGTCCTAGTTCTGCTGCTCACCTCCAGTACTATTCGATATGGTGACGTGGCTAGGGCATGCCTGCACCCCAGATCCCATTTTACGTGTGCCCAAATGTAACATTTCTCTTAGCCTTACTATCAAGGCAAAATTAACTTATCCCAGATGTAACATTTCTCTTAGCCTTACTATCAAGGCAAAATTAACTTATCCCAGATGTAACATTTCTCTTAGCCTTACTATCAAGGCAAAATTAACTTCTCCCAGATGTAGCATTTCTCTTAGCTTCACTATCAAGACATATAGAACGTAACATCTCCCATCCCAGCTGTAACATTTCTCTTAGTCTTACAATCAAGGCACAATTAACATCTCCCAGCTGTAACATTTCTCTTAGCTTCACATCAAGACATGTAAAACGTAACTTCTCCCAGCTGTAGCATTTCTCTTAGTCTTACAATCAAGGCACAATTAACATCTCCCAGCTGTAACATTTCTCTTAGCTTCACTATCAAGAGATATAAAACGTAACTTCTCCCAGCTGTAGCATTTCTCTTAGCTTCACTATCAAGAGATGTAGAACGTAACTTCTCCCATCCCAGCTGTAACATTTCTCTTAGTCTTACAATCAAGGCAAAATTAACATCTCCCAGCTGTAACATTTCTCTTAGCTTCACTATCAAGATATGTAAAACGTAACTTCTCCCAGCTGTAGCAATTCTCTTAGCTTCACTATCAAGAGATGTAAAACGTAACTTCTCCCAGCTGTAGCATTTCTCTTAGCTTCACTATCAAGAGATGTAAAACATAACTTCTCCCAGCTGTAACATTTCTCTTAGCTTCACTATCAAGACATGTAAAACGTAACTTCTCCCAGCTGTAGCATTTCTCTTAGCTTCACTATCAAGAGATGTAAAACATAACTTCTCCCAGCTGTAGCATTTCTCTTAGCTTCACTATCAAGAGATCTAAAACGTAACTTCTCCCAGCTCCTGCTGAGACAGCCTGTTTGAGATGACATATTTTAACTTAACTTTCACTTCTGCTTCTAGAACTCTTCTCAGAATCTAATATCGTAACAGTCTTCTCTGATAATATTATAGCATTCTTCTCTGATAATATCCTAGGGGTCTTCTCAGATAATATACTAGCACTCTTATCGGATAATATCCTACTAGTCTTCTCAGATAATATCCTAAGTCTTCTCTGACAATATCCTAACAGTCTTCTCTGATAATATTATAGCATTCTTCTCTGATAATATCCTAGAGGTCTTCTCAGATAATATCCTATAGTCTTCTCTGACAATATTTTAGCAGTCTTTTCTGGAAATATTCAAGCAGTCTTTTCAGGTAACATCCTAGCATTCTTCGCAGATAATGTTGGTGCATTCTTCTCAGAAAATATCATTGCTTTCGTCTCAGATATTACCTTGCAGTCTTATCGGGTATGGTTCTAGCATTCTTCTTTGGTAATATCCTTTCAGTTTCCTCAGGTACTATCCTAGCAGTCTTCTCAGATAATATCATAGCAGTTTTCTCAGTTAATCTAATAGCATTCTGCTTAGATAATATCCTAGCAGTCTTATTAGATCATATCCTAGTAGTTTTCTCAAATAATATCCTAGCAGTCTTCCTAGATAATACCCTATCAGTCTTCTAAGGTAATATCCAAGCAGTCTTCTTAGAAAAATATCCTAGCAATCTTCTTGTTTAATATCCTGCCAGCCTTCTAAGATAATATCCTAGCAGTCTTCTCGGATAATATCTAGCTGTCTTCTTAGGTAATATCCTAGCGATTTCTCAAATTTTTTCCTACCAGTCTTCTCACGTAATGTACTAATAGTCTTCTCATGTAATATCCTAGCAGTCTTCTCAGGTAATATCATAGTAACCCTGTCATGTAATATCATAGTTGTTTTCTCAGGTATTTCCTAGCAGATTTCTGTAGTAATATCCTAGCAGTCTTCTCAGATAATATCCTTGGAGGCTTCTAAGATAATAAAGTTGCTTTCTTCTCAGATAATATCCTAGCAATCTTCTCACATAATATCTTAGCAATCATCTCACGTAATATCCTCTCATTCTTCTCAGATAATATCATTGTTTTCTTCTAAGATAATGTCGTTGCTTTCTTCTCAGATAATATCATAGCAGTCTTCTATGAGAATATCCTAACAGTCTTCTATGATAATATCCTAACAGTCTTCTATGATAATATCGTTGATTTCTTCCCAGACAATATCCTAGCATTCTGCTCAGTTAAGGTCGTTGATTTCTTCACAGTTAATATCCCAGGAATCTTCTAAGATAATATCCTAACATTCTACTCAGGTAATGTCCTTGATTACTTCTCAGATAATATCCCAGCATTCTTCTCAGATAATGTCGTTGATTTCTTCTCAGATAATATGGTTCATTTCTTCTCAGTGTTACCTTTCTCATACAGACTCTTTTGTTGTCTGTTTAGAAAAAAAAATATAAACAAAAATTTCAAGAAATAATAGGAAGAAGTGTTTAAATAGTCGAAAAATAAAGATATGGGGAAAGTAAAAATGTGAAGCTTAAAAAATCCTAAGAAACAAAACAATACTTCTCCCGGCCGCCCATAAATGACACATGCCAGAGCCAACGTTTAGAGAAATGAAGCTCGTGTTTCGGGCTGACACCCTCGGCGGGTTGGCGGGTCGGTGGGCTGGTGGGTTGGCGGGTTGCTGGGTTGGCGGGTTGCTGGGTCGGTGGGCTGGTGGGTTGACGGGTTGCTGGGTTGGCGGGTTGGTGGGTCGGTGGGTTGGTGGGTTGGTGGGTTGTGGGTTGACGGGTCTGTGACGTTATCACAGAAATAATGTGCGAGAACTGATCATATCAGTGTGGAAACTGAGGTACATGGGTCTTGCGTGTGTCTTCCTTGTGTGTGCGTGTTTGTGTATATGAGTATGTGCATGTGTATAAAGTGTATATGTGCTTACATGTGCACAATGTGTGTGTTTGTGTTCGAGAGTGTTTATGTTTTCATTATGCCTAATGAGCGTGTATGTATGACAGAGTGAAAGATGGACAACGTGCGTGTATGTATGACAGAGTTAAAGATGAACACCGTGTGTGTATGTATGACAGAGTTAAAGATGGACAGTGTGCGTGTATGTATGACAGAGTTAAAGATGGACAGTGTGCGTGTATGTATGACAGAGTTAAAGATGGACAGTGTGCGTGTATGTATGACAGAGTTAAAGATGGACACCGTGTGTGTATGTATGACAGAGTTAAAGATGAACACCGTGTGTGTATGTATGACAGAGTTAAAGATGGACAGTGTGCGTGTATGTATGACAGAGTTAAAGATGAACACCGTGTGTGTATGTATGACAGAGTTAAAGATGAACACCGTGTGTGTATGTATGACAGAGTTAAAGATGAACACCGTGTGTGTATGTATGACAGAGTTAAAGATGAACACCGTGTGTGTATGTATGACAGAGTTAAAGATGGACAGTGTGCGTGTATGTATGACAGAGTTAAAGATGGACAGTGTGCGTGTATGTATGACAGAGTTAAAGATGAACACCGTGTGTGTATGTATGACAGAGTTAAAGATGAACACCGTGTGTGTATGTATGACAGAGTTAAAGATGGACACCGTGTGTGTATGTATGACAGAGTTAAAGATGAACACCGTGCGTGTATGTATGACAGATTGAAAGATGGACAGTGTGCGTGTATGTATGACAGAGTGAAAGATGGACAGTGTGCGTGTATGTATGACAGAATGGAAACAGACAGTGCGCCTGTATTGTGAACATGTTTTGTTTCGTTTCGTGTTGGCCGGCACGTAAGTGAAACGAAACATAGTTCCGGGTAAAGTTTTGAGTAGTTAGTTTGCAATGGAGATTCTTCATTTCTGAGGAACATGCCAGGTGAAGGGAGCACGTGGCCAGGAGAAGGGAGCACGTGGCCAGCTGAAGGGTGCACGTGGCCAGGTGAAGGGAACACGTGCCCAGGTTAAGGGAGCACGTGGCCAGGTGAAGGGAGCACGTGGCCAGGTGAAAGGAGCACGTGCCCAGGTTAAGGGAGCACGTGGCCAGGTGAAGGGAGCACGTGGCCAGGTGAAAGGAGCACGTGGCCAGGTGAATGGAGCACGTGGCCAGGTGAAGGGTGCACGTGGCCAGGTGAAGGGAGCACGTGGCCAGGTGAAGAGTGTACGTGGCCAGGTGAAGGGAGCACGTGGCCAGGTGAAGGGAGCACGTGGCCAGATGAAGGGAGCACGTGGCCAGGTGAAGGGAGCACGTGGCCAGGTGAAGGGAGCACGTGGCCAGGTGAAGGGTGCACGTGGCCAGGTGAAGGGAGCACGTGGCCAGGTAAAGGGAGCACGTGGCCAGGTGAAGGGAGCATTGTTTTTGTTTCTGCGTGGAAGTGTTTATCTCGTGTTTTCAGTAACTCTGCTTTGTGGTAAGAAAGATTGTTAAGAAGTGAGCTTCACATGTGACTTCACATTTATGTTAAATAAAGAAGACAGAAAGAGAAGTTACTGGATGGGCTGTCAGTGTGGCTAGAGAGAGAGAGAGAGAGAGAGAGAGAGGTTACTGGATGGGCTGTCAGTGTGGCTAGGGAGAGAGAGAGAGAGAGGGGGGGGGAGAAGTTACTGGATGGACTGTCAGTGTGGCTAGGAAGAAAGTCACAGGCTGATCTCATAATCAAGTCTAAAGACATGGAATTGTAAAGAGAAATGATCGCCTACGCCACGCGGCACGGCACTTGATTGATTCATTTTCGTTATACCTTGTCATAATTGTAAGGTGTTAAAAATGTATAACAGTTAAAAATGTGTAACAGTTAAAAATGTGTAACAAAAAGATAGGCTGAACGCAAACATTATGTTACAAGCCTGAAGATAGGTTCAAATAAAGTTTTTGATGCATTTGAATTCACTTATATTTCGAGACCTTTCATTTTTTTTATATTTGATTTCAGGTGATCATTCAAAATCTGTGTCTTGTTCGATCAATAACTTCAACTGCTATCAAAATATGTTGTTGGCCGTGATGTTTTGTCTGTTTGCAGTTGTTTGTGTTCGTTGGTGGGATTAAATTGTTATAATAATCTTTAATCTTCAATGATTGAATGTCTGTCCGTGTTGACAGTGTTTGGTGACGTTTACAACCGGTGTTCAACTCAAGGAAATATTTACATTAAGTAAACATCAAGATAAGCCACCAAAGTTCTGGGGGGACAGAAGATTGATGAAACATATGATAAAGAAAGTTCAGGGGAACAGAAAACCGATAAAAAAGGGTAAAAATATATACATGAGTCTCACATTAAACAAGAGAATCTGTTTCTTACTACAAGTATGAGAGTACATTAAATAAGAGAATGTGTTCCTTCCTACAAGTATTAGAGTACAGTAAATAAGATAATTTGTTCCTTCCCACAAGTATAAGGTTCAATAACAGTGAGACAAAGAGAGAGATAATGAAAAAAGGAGAGAGAGAAAGAGACACAGAGAGAAAGAGAGAGAGAGAGAAAAAGAGAGAAGGAGAGAGAAAAAAAGAAACAGACCCAGAGAAAAAAAAGAGAAAGAGAGAGTAAAGAGAGAGAGAGACAATGAGAGAGAGAGAAATAGAAAGAGAAAGAGAGAGAAAGAGAGGGGAAATAGAGAGTAAGAGAGAAAAACGGAGAGAGACAGAGAGAGAAAGAAAGAGAAAAAAAAGAGAGAGAAAGAGGGAGAGAGACAGAAAAAGAAGAGAGAGAGAGAAAGATAGAAAGAAATTCAGAGATAGAAAAAGAAAGATAGAGAATTAGAGATTGAGAAAGGGAGAAAGCGAGAGAGAGAGAGAGAGAGAAAGTGAGAGTGAAAGAGAGAGATAGAGAGAGAAAGAGAGAGAAGAAGAAATAGAGATAGAAAGAGATAGAAAGAGGGAGAAAGAAGAGAGAAAGGAAGAGAAAAAGGGTTAAAGAAAGAGAAAGAGAGATAAAGAGAACATGAGGGAGAAAGGTAGAGGTAGAAAAGGAGAGAAAGGGAGAGACAGAGGAAGAAATAAAGAGAAACTGAGAGAGAGAGAGAGAGAGAGAAGAAAGAGGGAAAGAAAAAGAGGGAGAGAAAAAGAACGAGAGAGGGAAAAAGAGAAAGAGAGAAAGAGAAATAGAAAAAGAAAAATAGAGACAGCAAGATAGACGAAAAGTGAAAAAATGAGAGAGAATGTAAAAGAGGAAAAGAGAGAGAATGAGAGAGAGAATTGAAAGAGAAAAAAATAGAGAGAGAAAGAAAGACAGAAAGCAAAATAGAAAGAGAGAGACAAAATAGAAAGGAATAAAGAGAAATAAAGAGAAATAGAGCAAGAGGAAAGAGAGAGAAAGACAGAGGAAAAAGAGAGACAGAGAGGGAGAGAAAGAAAAATAGAGCAGGAGGAATGAGAGAGACACTTCCATAATCTCACCGCATAGCTTTACACATACACACTTACATAATCTCTCCGCATAGCTTTACATACACACTTACATAATCTCACCGCATAGCTTTACACATACACACTTACATAATCTCACCGCATAGCTTTACACATACACACTTACATAATCTCTCCGCATAGCTTTACATACACAACCTCACATAATCTCACCCATAGCTTTACATACACAAACATATGCAATCTCACTGCATAGCTTTACATATGCAAACTTACTTAACACCACCGCATTGCTTTACATATGCAGATTTACGTAACATCTCCGCATAGCTTTATATTTGCAAACAAAAAATCTCACCGCATAGTTTTACATATGCAAACTTAAGTAATCTCACTGTATAGCTTTATATGTGCAAACTTAAGTAATCTCACAGCATAGCTTTTCATGCATAAACTTACATAATCTGTCTGTATAAGTGTATTATGTACAAACGTACATAATCTTTATCTAGGTGTATTATGTACAAACTTACATAATCTCTCTGTCTAGGTGTATTATATATATATAATTATATATATATAATTATATATATATATATAATGATGCCATAACAATTGGAGGTTATGAAATACCAGAGATTAGATATGCTGATGACACAGTGTTACTGTCCAGAACACAAAAAGGAATGGAAAAAATAATTATGTCAGTCCGCAAGAACAGCTAAGACAAAACCTCTATCTTATGCAAAGAAAACTAAATTGATGACAACTGATAAAACAAACAAGGCAGCTGATATATGTATCAGTGAGGAAAAACTGGAAGTGGAGAGTTTTGAATATCTTGGATCACTACTAACTAATAATGGAGATACAATGAGGGAAATTAAAAGGAGGACATCTATCGCTCTTCAGAAAGTAAAACAACTAAAGATTCTGTGGAGAGGAGCAGACAGAACTACAAAAATAAGATTTTTAAGGGCATGCATCTCTCCCATCGCAACATATACCTGTGAGACCTGGACACTTAACAAAACAGCTGAGAAACACATAAATGCCTTTGAATGTAAATGCTACAGAAGAGTTCTTCAAATATCATGGACACAAAAAAGAACAAATATATCCATACTACAAGAGCTTAATATTGAAGAAGGCTGGCTGGTAAAGAGGATTCTCTCTCTCTCTCTCTGAACCTTAAGTGCCCAGGGCACATGGGGCTTCCGCAAGGGTTTTCCACAAATGCCTGTCCTTCGCCTTTTTTTCTGCTCTTGCCCAGGTGAGCCCTCTATTGCTCAACATCCTTTCTGTTGTTCTTCTCCATGTCTCTTTTGGTCTACTCTTACTTCTGCTCCCCTGTGGTGTCCATCTTAGTGCTATTTTTGGTAGTGAGTTGTCAGTCATTCGGTGCACATGTCCCAACCATCGCCAGCGTCTTTCCTCAATAATTGTTGTCAGTGATTTCATCTGCATTTCTGCTAATAAGATGTTATTTCTTATGGTGTTTAAAGAGGATTAAAGAGAGAAAACTTAAATATTTTGGACATATTAAACGTCATGATATTCTAGAGAAGACCGTCTTGGAAGAATACATAATGAGAAAAAGAAAGAGAGAAAGACCAAGGGGAAGATGGCTGCAAGACATCGTTGATGATCTGCAAATGGATGCATCAGCAGCAGGCCATCTTGCTCACAACCGAGAGGCCTACAGGAGAGCTGTTAGGGAGGCAATTTTCCTATAGGGACAAATGAATGAATGAATAAATGTATGCGGTGTATTATGTACAAACTTACATAATCTCTCTGTCTGGGTGTATTATTTAGAAACTTACATAATCTGTTTGTGGTGTTGTAATATGTACAAACTTACATAATCTGTTTGTGGTGTTGTAATATGTACAAACTTACATAATCTGTTTGTGTTGTTGTATTATGTAGAAACTTACATAATCTGTTTGTGGTATTGTAATATGTACAAACTTACATAATCTGTTTGTGTTGTTGTATTATGTAGAAACTTACATAATCTGTTTGTGTTGTTGTATTATGTGCAAACTTACATAATCTCTCTGTCTAGGTGTATACGTACAAAGTGTTACTTGTCACAAAAGTTAGCAGAAGTAAATATGGCAGTTTGTTCTGAATCAATTCTCAGTTCAAAGAAGGCAAGTCTAGTGACATGGGGGGGGGGGGGGGGGAGAGACTGTGTAAGTGTTAGTCTCAGAATCCTGATTGACAGCAAATAACTGCCAGATCTACATCAGTTTCATGGCTGGGTGACCTCTTGTTGTTTCTGTCAGTGAAAGGTCCCCTCCATCAACTGAATAATGGCATTCTTAACAGTCAAGTTCACCTCCTGACAATGTCTCCATCATCTCAAACACATTAACCCTAGCTCGACGGTGGAGGCCTAGTTTTGAAAACGCATTAACCCTAGCTCGACGGTGGAGGCCTACTTTTGAAAACACATTAACCCTAGTTCGAAGATATAATTTACAGCTAAGTGCTCTATTTAATTTTTTTAAAAATAGTATTCATGTGAATCTATACTTTATCTCCTCTCCCTATTTCTTCGTCCTGTAAGTTTCTGTATGATTAAGGCTCACGTCGAAACGTCACAACTTTGTAGTAGTTAAGTAATAAAGCTGCTCCTACTTCTTTCCTAGTTTATACATTCTAGCTCGACGATGGAGTCCTATTTTTTTTTTGGAAATACATTAATTAATCCTGTGCCGACGTAGGAGTCCTACTTTTTAAAACATATGAATTAACACTAGTTCGACGGTAGAGACCTACTTTTGGAAATACATTAATGAACCATAGCTTGACGTTGAAGTCCTACTTTTGGAAATACATGAATGAACCATAGCTTGAAGTTGAAGTCCTACTTTTGGAAATACATGAATGAACCATAGCTTGACGTTGAAGTCCTACTTTTGGAAATACATGAATGAACCATAGCTTGACGTTGAAGTCCTACTTTTGGAAATACATGAATGAACCATAGCTTGACGTTGAAGTCCTACTTTTGGAAATACATGAATGAACCATAGCTTGACGTTGAAGTCCTACTTTTGGAAATACATGAATGAACCATAGCTTGACGTTGAAGTCCTACTTTTGGAAATACATGAATGAACCATAGCTTGACGGTGCCTAGGAGCTAGACCGGCCTCGAGTAAGGTAGTACATTGCCAGGGGAAATATTGCTCTGTAGCCAGCTGGAGAAAATATTCCTCCCACTAGTTATAAATATAAACTTGCATCAAACAAGTTTTACAAGTCCTTTGTTTTTCAGATTTTGACGCAATCTTCTATTTCTTGTAGAAAGTATGTTCTATAGAACATTTTAAACGCCTAATAATCAACAGTTCGAAACATCACAGGCTTTCCACAAAGTATAGTTTTTTCTTTTTTACTAGTCAACTATTTTGTTGTCTGGCTGTTTATTTTTTGTTGGTGGTTTTTAACTTCTTGAACTGGTTAAAAGTTGATTGGTTATTTAATTGTTGATTGGTTCTCCGTCTGTCTTATAAATTCCTTATAATAAAATATCATGTCGAATGTGGAGTGAGCAAGTTTGAATTCCCGGGACGATCGAAACGAAGAAAAAAGCTTTGTTTCTTTGCAGGCTCCACCGCTAATAAAACTGGTGGATCTCATGCTAGGCTCAAAAATTCGAATATATTTTGTTTTCTGTGGGCCGCAGAAAGTGAACAAGGTCATTTACAAATCTAATTCGCGACATCCATCTTACACGGTCATTTTCACTATCCTCAGCTAAATCTGTAACACATAGATGATAATGATGATGATGAAGATGATAACGGTGGAGGAGGTCGTGCCACTGATGATGATGATGATGATGATGAAGATGAGAAAGGGACAAAAAAGGGGAAAATGAAAAAAAAATTGTTTTCTCTTTCTGTGACACGACGAACTCATCTAGATAAAGTGACAGAAAGACTTAATGACTGATTTCCTGCAGTTTGTTCCACATCTTTATCAGGATATTTTGTTCCATATCTTTACAAGCATATTTTGTTCTATATTTTACCAGCATATTTTGCTCTATATCTTTACCAGTATATTTTGTTCTATATCTTTACCAGCATATTTTGTTCTTCTTCTGCTTCTTCTTCTTCGTTCGCTTCTACCACCAAGACCGCCCCGTGATCTTACTGAATTTACTTCTGTGGTCCTCGATAGGTCCCCTTGTCCCCCTGAGGTCCCCGAGAGGACCACAAGGTTCAGGCAGGGCTTGAGCGTGTATTCTCGGTGGGTCGCAGAAGCGGGATTGCGTGACACCGTGGTTTTCGTTGCACAAGTTTGATTTAGAGTTGGACTTTATCACCGGAAAACCTCGACGTGTTTTGGATACTAGTATATCCCCACCGGGCGAGAGGTGGTTGCCCATCCAGTCCAGAGTTGGACTTTCTCACTGGAAAACCTCAGCGTAATTAGGATACGCATACATCCCCGCCGGGTGAGAGGTGGCTGCCTATCTAGACTCCCCTGGTCCAGTGTCTCCGACTTCAGCATTTTGTGGTCGTGGCCACTACCCTTCCTAGTTGTGACCAGGACATAGTTTTTGTCTATGAGGACGAATCCTCGCCACTAATAAGTTTCACACCTGGGTTGAGCCGGTTTTTGCGTATTATCCCAGTATTGGCGTGTTTAGGACGTGACCGACCTCAAGAGCGGAGGTACTGCGGCATGAGTACCCATCAAGTTTCACCCCTGGTTTAAGCCGGTTTAAGGTATATTTCAACAGTATGGGTGTATATCGGACGTGGCCGGCCTTTAGAGCAGAGGTGCCGTGGTATGAGTAGCTCTCTCCGCGAGACTACTGGACGTACCGATTAAGCTTCACACGGCAACCCTAATTGCCTTTTGGCGTTTTCTTCATTGGCCGGGAGGCGTTTCACTCCACACCCGGCATCCGAAGAATCTCGCTAGCAGTGTCTTAACCCCTGGGTTAAGCCGATTCAGGCAATTCGCCAGGTATAAGTGCACATAGGACGTGGCTGACCTCCAGACCAGAGGTGCCGTAATTTGAACAGTCCTGATCTCGAGACTACTGATTACTTCACTTAATCCTTTCTTTCACCTTTTCCAGTGGCGCCGCGCTGCAACCCCATTCGCATCTTTCTTCACTGGCTGGAAGGACCTCCACTCCACGCACCCAGCTGAAGAATCTTGCCAGCTACCAAACAAGACTCCAGTCTACCCGAAGTGCCTGGTTTTCAGGCGCCAGATATTCGCCTTCGCCCTTTCTCCTGTCAGTTTGAACAGTTCTGCCACAGGAATGCCAGGAGCTGGACTTAACTGTCAGAGGCCATTTGAGACGCACGCCTTGGAGACATTTTATTGGAGTGGAGAGTGTATCCCCCACCCCACCTCCGGCTATAACAGTCCTTAGAACCATATTTTGTTCCATATCTTTATCAGCATATTTTGTTGTGTATCTTTACTAGGATATTTTGTTCTATATCTTTACCAGGGTATTTGTTCTATATCTTTACCAGCATATTTGGTTCTATGTCGCTACCAATATATTTTCTTGCAACTCTTTGCTAATCTTATCTTATATCTTATATCCTTCCCGTGCCGTTAAATGTCACATAGGGCTCGCAAAGTAGTTCGCCAATTTTTCTTCAGCGAGTCTTTCAACCTCATGAAAGGATTTTATGCCTGTTAATTTTCACGCGAAACTCTGAAAAGGACATTGTCTTTGCTAATATGTTCTGTTTACTACCTTTCCTCGTATATTTTGTTCTACATCTTTGCTAACATATTTTGTTCCATATCTCTGCTATCATATTTTTTTTTCTATATCGTTGCCAACACATCTTGTCACCACTTACAATGTTGAATGTTGGTTGTAAGAATTCAAGAAATGTTATTTGTCGTCTGACATATTCTGGCCTATTTTTAAAATACACCCAGGGACAGACACGATAAATTTAAACTCCCAGCTAATGTACTCTCAGAGTTTAGAAACCCATTTGACCGCTTTAAGTCGTCATTCATTCATTTGTATGTCCCTCGCGGAACTTTGCCTTCCTAACAGGTCTCTTATAGGCCATTCGGTTGTGATCAAGATGCCCTGCTGCTGATGCATCCATTTGCAGATCATCAACGATGTCTTGCAGCCATCTTCCCCTTGGTCTTCCTCTCTTTCTTTTTCTAATTATGTACTCTTCCAAAACGGTTTTCTCTAAATTATCATGACATTTAATGTGTCCAAAAGATTTAAGTTTTCTCTCTTTAATCTTCTTTACTAGCCAGCCTTCTTCAATAATAAGTTCTTGTAGTATGGATATATTTGTTCTTTTTTGTGTCCATGATATTTGAAGAACTCTTATGTAGCATTTACATTCAAAGGCATTTATGTGCTTCTCAGCTGTTTTGTTAAGTGTCCAGGTCTCACATGCATATGTTGCGATGGGAAAGGTGCATGCCCTTAAAAATCTTATTTTTGTAGTTCTGTCTGCTCCTCTCCACAACTTCTTTAGTTGCTTTATTTTCTGAAGAGCGATAGATGTCCTCCTTTTAATTTCCCTCATTGTATCTCCAGCATTAGTTAGTAGTGATCCAAGATATTCATAACTCTCCACTTCTTCCAGTTTTTCCTCATTGATACATATTTCAGCTGCCTTGTTTGTTTTGTCAGTTGTTATCAATTTAGGTTTCTTCGCATTAAGATAGAGCTTCTGCTCTTCACTGTTCTTACGGACTGACATAATTAGTTTTTCCATTCCTTTTTGTGTTGTGAACAGTAATACTGTGTCATCAGCATATCTAATCTCTGGTATTTCATAACCTCCAATTGTTATGTCATCGTAATATTCTTTGTCTACATATTCTCTAACATTAGTCATTATACTTTCAGTATACAAGTTAAATAAGTAGGGTGACAATATACACCTTGAGGGGTAGAAGAGAGAAAGCGGCATGATCTACCCAAGTTTGACGAAGATAAGAGTTTTTTTCTAAAGATCACAGTGGTTCTCAAGCTGTACATCTGCACGTCAAATTAGATCATGAAAGTGTTTACAACACCAGATATTGTCACACATTTGTTGCATGCATTCTATGCTAAACCTGTGATTCTCTAGTGTCCTTTTGCGATAGTGTTCATTAGGCGTCCGTCTTAGGTGAAAAGGAGGATTCCTTTCGGGTGTGTTAGTGGTTGCTGGAATATCTTTATAGGTGTGTTTGTGGTTGCTGGAATATCTTTATAGGTGTGTTTGTGGTTGCTTGAATATCTTTATAGGTGTGTTAGTGGTTGCTGGAATATCTTTATAGGTGTGTTAGTGGTTGCCGGAATATCTTTATAGGTGTGTTAGTGGTTGCTGGAATATCTTTATAGGTATATTAGTGGTTGCTGGAACATCTTTATAGGTGTGATAGTGGTTGCTGGAATATCTTTATAGGTGTGTTAGTGGTTGCTGGAATATCTTTATAGGTGTGTTAGTGGTTGCTGGAATATCTTTATAGGTGTGTTAGTGGTTGCTGGAATATCTTTATAGGTGTGTTAGTGGTTGCTGGAATATCTTTATAGGTGTGTTAGTGGTTGCTGGAATATCTTTATAGGTGTGTTTGTGGTTGCTGGAATATCTTTATAGGTGTGTTAGTGGTTGCTGGAATATCTTTATAGGTGTGTTAGTGGTTGCTGGAATATCTTTATAAGTGTGTTATTCCTTGCTATAATATCGTTATATCATCATCATCATCATCATCATCATCAGGTGCCGTGCCGACTGGCGTTGGCTATTATGCTTCTCCAGAGTACCCGATCCTTCATGCAGGCCATCAGCTCAGTTGGTGATCTCCTCTCACACCATCCCGTCAACCTGTCCAGCATCATTTCTCTTGGTCTAAATCTTGATCTTCTTCCTTCTATTTTTCCTGTTGTTATAATATTTTCAATGCCCCCTCTTCTCATTGCATGTCCTATGAAAGTACATTGTCTCTCTCTTATCTTTTTGACAAGGTTTTTTATTATCAGGCCCAGTCGCTTTTCCTTTCTTCATGTGTTTGATGTCATCTATGATTTCATCTTCAAGTATTGGCGGTCCATCACAGTTTTCAGTATCTGGTGTTAATTCTGGTTCTTCTCCTCCATATAGCTCACCGATATATTCTGTCCACCTGTCCACAATGTCTTCTTTTCCCATTAACATTTTACCTTCTTTCGATTTCAGGCATCCTGTGGTATATTTTGTTTTCCTGCCTGTGAATATCATTATAGGTGTATTATTTATTGCTGAAATATATTTATGGGTGTGTTAGTGGTTGCTGGAATATTTTTCTAGTTTGTAAGGTGTTTTAGGTGCTTTCATGAGCTTGTCTACAATCTTTGCTAATCTGTTGCCCTCAAAATTTTGGACTCGCGTATTATTTTAATTAAGTGACATCATCTAAAATAATATCCGATGCAGCATTGTGCATATCTAGTCAAGAACCCCCAGAACTGTGTATGTCTAGTCACGAGCCCCCAGAACTGTGTATGTCTAGTCACGAGCCCCCAGCTCTGCGTATGTCTAGTCACAAGCCCCCAGCTCTGCGTATGTCTAGTCACAAGCCCCCAGCTCTGCGTATGTCTAGTCACAAGCCCCCAGCTCTGCGTATGTCTAGTCACAAGCCCCCAGCTCTGCGTATGTTTAGTCACAAGCCCCCAGCTCTGCGTATGTCTAGTCACAAGCCCCCAGCTCTGCGTATGTCTAGTCACAAGCCCCCAGCTCTGCGTATGTCTAGTCACAAGCCCCCAGCTCTGCGTATGTCTAGTCACAAGCCCCCAGCTCTGAGTATGTCTAGTGACAAGCCCCCAGCTCTGAGTATGTCTAGTGACAAGCCCCCAGCTCTGAGTATGTCTAGTCACGAGCCCAAACTACTGCGCATGTCTAGTTTTGCTGAGACACATCCATCAGAAAAAAAGAAAGAGAGAGAGAGAGAGAAAGAGAGAGAGAAAGAGAGAGAAAGAGAGAGAGAGAGAGAACAACACAACGGGCTAAAGCCTACAAAACCTTGACAAATAACAATGAATAGTTCTCTTGCGAATAAATCACGCCTAGAACTGCTTAGCTACCGTTGTAATCTGCTGCTATGTAGGAAGTGATGTCAAGTTCTTACAACTCGGCAATAAAAGGCTGATATTAACTGTTACGTCTAAATACATAAGCCCAGGTTTAGCAATATCAGCCACACTTAAAGTGCTACTACTTCCCTCATGCACTGACAGTTTTTGCGACGATGAAAACTGAATGAGTTGAAATGAGACTGCAATGATTGGGGAAACAAGGTGAACTTGACTGGCCAGACAGAAAACAATGTGAATTTGACTGACAATGCAGAAAACAAAATGACCTTGACTGGCCAGGCAGAAAACAATGTGAATTTGACTGACAATGCAGAAAACAAAATGACCTTGACTGGCCAGGCAGAAAACAAGGTGAATTTGACTGACAATGCACAAAACAAGGTGACCTTGACTGGCCAGGCAGAAAACAAGGTGAATTTGACTGACAATGCACAAAACAAGGTGACCTTGACTTGCCAGGCAAAAAAACAAGGTGAATTTGACTGACAATGCAGAAAATGACAGCACCACACTACAAAGACGAACTTGTTGCTACATTTAGGCTAATTTTGACCTGCGCTAGATTGAGGCTAACTTTGACTTGCGCTAGATTCAGGCTAACTTTGACTTGCGCTAGATTCAGGCTAACTTTGGCTTGCGCTAGATTCAGGCTAACTTTGATTTGCGCTAGATTCAGGCTAACTTTGACTTCCGCTAGATTCAGGCTAACTTTGACTTGCGCTAGATTCACGTTAACTTTGACTTGCGCTAGATTCAGGCTAAATTTGACTTGCGCTAGATTCAGGCTAACTTTGACCTGCGCTAGATTCAGGCTAACTTTGACTTGCGCTAGATTCACGTTAACTTTGACTTGCGCTAGATTCAGGCTAACTTTGACTTGCGCTAGATTCAGGGTAACTTTGACCTGCGCTTCAGATTTGTGAAGTAAGTCGAGGGAATGTTGAAAACTAAAAGCATTCACTTCCGGCAAGGACTTCTGACAAAAAGCAGGAGAGTGGAGCAACCACACATTTTCTCTGGTAATCAGAGATGAGAGCATCCAAACTATGATCAACCACACATTTTCTCAGATAATCAGACCATCCAAACTATGATCAACCACACATTTTCTCAGATAATCAGACCATCCAAACTATGATCAACCATATATTTTCTCAGATAATCAGAGCATCCAAACTATGATCAACCACACATTTTCTCAGATAATCAGACCATCCAAACTATGATCAACCATACATTTTCTCAGATAAGCAGACCATCCAAACTATGATCAACCACACATTTTCTCAAATAATCAGACCATCCAAACTATGATCAATAACACATTTTCTCAGATAATCAGACCATCCAAACTATGATCAACCACATATTTTCTCAGATAATCAGACCATCCAAACTATGATCAACCATATATTTTCTCAGATAATCAGAGCATCCAAACTATGATCAACCACACATTTTCTCAGATAATCAGACCATCCAAACTATGATCAACCATACATTTTCTCAGATAATCAGACCATCCAAACTATGATCAATACCACATTTTCTCAATAATCAGACCATCCAAACTATGATCAATAACACATTTTCTCAGATAATCAGACCATCCAAACTATGATCAACCACACATTTTCTCAGATAATCAGACCATCCAAACTATGATCAATAACACATTTTCTCAGATAATCAGACCATCCAAACTATGATCAACCACACATTTTCTCAGATAATCAGACCATCCAAACTATGATCAATAACACATTTTCTCAGATAATCAGACCATCCAAACTATGATCATGTGGGAGGCTGCTCCAGCTTTCATACGTCCACTCTCTGAATGTGAACATCAAAACTTTCAATCTGTCCAGTGAATTGAACTCGAACTTCTGCCTCTTGCGTGGCTGTCCTACAGTACATTCTTGACTCTTTTGCTCAGTGAGAAATAAAGAGAAAAGAAAATGAGGAAAATGAGAGGATCCAGAAGAGAAAGAGAGGAATATGAAAAGATCGGGAAAAGAAAGAGAGGAAAATGAAGCTCTGCAGACAGAGAACGAGGACCAAGAAAGTAGGAGGGTCATGAAGATAGGAGGATCACAAAGGTAGGAGGATCATGAAGGTAGGAGGATCACGAAGATAGGAGGGTCATGAAGGTAGAAGTACCATGAGGGTAGGAGAACAATGAAGGTATGAGGACCATGGTAGGAGGACCATGAAAGTAGGAGGAACATGAAGGTAGGAGAACCATGAAAGTAGGAGAACCATGAAGGTAGGAGGATCATGAAGGTAGGAGAACCATGAAAGTAGGAGAACCATGAAGGTAGGAGGATCATGAAGGTAGAAGAACCATGAAGATAGGAGGATCATGAAGGTAGGAGGATCATGAAGATAAGAGAACCATGAAGATAGGAGAACAATGAAGGTAGGAAGATCATGAAGGTAGGAGGACCATGAAGGTAGGAGAGCCATGAAGATAGGAGGATCATGAAGATAGGAGGATCATGAAGGTAGGAGGGTCATGAAAGTAGGAGGACCATGAAGGTAGGAGGATCATAAAGGTAGGAGGATCATGAAGGTAGGAGGATCATAAAGGTAGGAGGATCATGAAGGTAGGAGGATCATGAAGGTAGGAGGATCATGAAGGTAGGAGGATCATAAAGGTAGGAGGATCATGAAGGTAGGAGGACCATGAAGGTAGGAGGTTCATATAGATAGGAGGTTCATGAAGGTAGGAGAACCATGAAGGTAGGAGGTTCATGAAGGTAGGAGGACCATGAAGGTAGGAGGATCATGAAGGTAGGAGGATCATGGTAGAAGGATCATGAAGGTAGGAGGATCATGGTAGGAGCATCTCTTAATGTATCATTTATTTCCTTATTTCTTTGTTTTATTTTAATGTATCATTTATTTATTTCTTCCCTTTTTGTTGTAATATAACAGGTATTGACTTCCTTCTCTTTTTTTAAATGTATTATTTATTTACTTGCTCTTGTTTTTTTTAAAATGTATCTATTATTTACTTCTTCCTCTATGTTTTAAAGTATCAGTTATTTACTTCTTCCTTTTTTTTAATGTACCGTTTATTTATTTCTTCCTTTTTTGTTTTAATATAACATGTATTTACTTCCTTCTCTTTTTTCTAAATGTATTATTTATTTACTTGCTCTTTTTTTAACGTATCATTTATTTACTTCCTATTCTTTTTTTTTTCAAAAATGTATCATTTATTTACCTCTTCCTTTTTTTCTTTTAATGTATCATGTATTTGCTTTTTCCTTTTTTGTATATCATTTATTTACTTCTTCCTTTTTTCCTTTTAATGTATCATTTATTTACCTCTTCCTTTTTTCTTTTAATGTATCATGTATTTGCTTTTTCCTTTTTTGTATATCATTTATTTACTTCTTCCTTTTTTCCTTTTAATGTATCATTTATTTGCCTCTTCTTTTTGTTTTCTTTTAATGTATCATTTATTTACTTCTTCCTCTTTTTAAAACATATCATTTATTCACTTCTTTCTCTGTTTTGTAATGTATCATTTATTTACATCTTCCTTTCTTTCTTTTATTACATCTTTTATTTCCTTCCTCCTCTTTTTTTTAATGTATCATTTATTTACTTCTTCCTGTTTTTAACGTATCATTTGTTTACTTCTTCCTCTTTTCTAATTCTGATATTTATTTTCTTTCTCCTCTATTTTTATTTTACTGTATCATTTATTTACTTCATCTTTGTATGTGTTATGTGTGTTATTTGTATGTGTTAGGTGTGTTGTTTGTGTATGTTGTTTGTATGTGTTGTGTGTGCTGTTTGTACATGTTGCTTGTATGTGTTGTGTGTATTTCTTGTATGTGCAATGTGTGTTTTTGTATTTGTGCTGTGTTGTTTGTGTGTTTTTGCTAGTGTAAGATGTGTTTGGGGAGACAGAGAGACCAAGCAGCAAAAAATATGACAAACTGTGACTCTCTCACTGACAAACTATAGAAACTATATCCCAAAAACTGTAAATCTCTCACTGACAAACTGTAGGAACTATATCCCAAAATGACAAACTATAGAAACTATATCCCAAAAACTGTGACTCTCTCACTGACAAACTATAGAAACTATATCCCAAAAACTGTAAATCTCTCACTGACAAACTATAGGAACTCTATCACAAAAACTGTAACTCTCCCACTGACAAACTATAGGAACTATATCCCAAAATGACAAACTATAGAAACTATATCCCAAAAACTGTGACTCTCTCACTGACAAACTATAGAAACTATATCCCAAAAACTGTAAATCTCTCACTGACAAACTATAGGAACTATATCACAAAAACTGTAACTCTCTCACTGACAAACTATAGGAACTATATTCCAAAATGACAAACTATAGAAACTATATCTCAAAAACTGTGACTCTCTCACTGACAAACTATAGAAACTATATCCCAAAAACTGTGACTCTCTCACAGACAAACTATAGGAACTATATCCCAAAAACTGTAACTCTCTCACTGACAAACTATAGGAACTATATCCCAAAATGACAAACTATAGAAACTATATCCCAAAAACTGTGACTCTCTCACTGACCAACTGTAGGAAATATATCCCAAAAACTGTGACTCTCTCACAGACAGACTATAGGAACTATATCCCAAAAACTGTGACTCTCTCACTGACCAACAATAGAAACTATATCCAAAAACTGTGGCTGTTTCAGTGACAAACTATAGAACTATGTCCCAAAACTGTGACTTGCTCACTGACCAATTATAATAGATATATCCCAAAATTGTGATTGTCACTGACAAACTGCAGAACTATATCCAAAAACTGTGACTTTCTCACTGACCAACTATAGAAACTATATCCCAAAACTGTGACTGTCAAACTATAGGAACTATATCTACAAACTGTGACTGTCAAACTATAGGAACTATATCTACAAACTGTGACTGTCAAACTATAGAAACTATATCTACAAACAGTGACTGTCAAACTATAGGAACTATATCTACAAACAGTGACTGTTACTGACAAACTATAATAAATATATCCCAAAAATGTGTCAGTCCATAAGAATAGCGAAGAATAAAACCTCTATCTTAATGCAAGGAAATCTAAATTGATGAGAACTGACAAAATAGACAAGGCAGCTGAAATATGTATCAATGAGGACAAACTGGAAGAAGTAAAGAGTTTTGAATATCTTGGATCACTACTAACTAATGCTGGAGATACAATGAGGGAAATTAAAAGGAGGACATTTATCGCTCTTCAGAAAGCAAAACAACTAAAGAATCTGTGGAGAGGAGCAGACAGAACTACAAAAATAAGATTTTTAAGGCCATGCATCTTTCCCATCGCAATCCATGCCTGTGAGACCTGGACACTTAACAAAACAGCTGAGAAAAACATAAATGAACATAAATACTGAAGAAGGCTGGCTAGTAAAGAGGATTAAAGAGAGAAAACTTAAATATTTTGGACACATTAAACGTCATGATAATCTAGAGAAGACCGTCTTAGAAGGATACATAATGAGAAAAAGAAAGAGAGGAAGACCAAGGGGAAGATGGCTGCAAGACATCGTTGACGATCTGCAGATGAATGCATCAGCAGCAGGCCATCTTGCTCACAACCGAGAGGCCTACAGGAGAGCTGTTAGGGAGGCAAAGTTCCACAAGGGACATGAATATGAATGAAACTATATGAGAATGTCACTGACAATCTATAGGAACTATTTTCTAAAACTGTGACTCTCACTGAAAAACTTTGGGAACTATATCCCAAAACTGTGACTGTCAATAATAAACTATAGGAAGTATATCTACAAACAGTGACTGTTACTGACAAACTATAATAAATATATCCCAAAAATGTGTCAGTCCATAAGAATAGCGAAGAATAAAACCTCTATCTTAATGCAAGGAAATCTAAATTGATGAGAACTGACAAAATAGACAAGGCAGCTGAAATATGTATCAATGAGGACAAACTGGAAGAAGTAAAGAGTTTTGAATATCTTGGATCACTACTAACTAATGCTGGAGATACAATGAGGGAAATTAAAAGGAGGACATTTATCGCTCTTCAGAAAGCAAAACAACTAAAGAATCTGTGGAGAGGAGCAGACAGAACTACAAAAATAAGATTTTTAAGGCCATGCATCTTTCCCATCGCAATACATGCCTGTGAGACCTGGACACTTAACAAAACAGCTGAGAAAAACATAAATGAACATAAATACTGAAGAAGGCTGGCTAGTAAAGAGGATTAAAGAGAGAAAACTTAAATATTTTGGACACATTAAACGTCATGATAATCTAGAGAAGACCGTCTTAGAAGGATACATAATGAGAAAAAGAAAGAGAGGAAGACCAAGGGGAAGATGGCTGCAAGACATCGTTGACGATCTGCAGATGAATGCATCAGCAGCAGGCCATCTTGCTCACAACCGAGAGGCCTACAGGAGAGCTGTTAGGGAGGCAAAGTTCCACAAGGGACATGAATATGAATGAAACTATATGAGAATGTCACTGACAATCTATAGGAACTATTTTCTAAAACTGTGACTCTCACTGAAAAACTTTGGGAACTATATCCCAAAACTGTGACTGTCAATAATAAACTATAGGAAGTATATCCCAAAACTGTGAATCTCTTACTGACACACTATAGGAATTATATCCCAAAACTGTGACTCACTCACTGACAAACTATAGGAACTATATCCCAGTCTCTCTTATTTTTCAAGGGAACAGATAATAAAGTTTTGTCATGGTACTCTCTAACAGAAGTCACTAATCAGGGAAATCGTCATATATATATATATATATATATATATATATATATATATATATATATATATATATATATATATAAAGGTAAAGGTAAAGGTAATCCTGTCATGCCTTAGAGGCACATAGGGATATGGTGTTAGCGCCCATATTTTCCTTGACCTGTCAGCACACTAGAGGGTGATATGGTCAGTATCACGCCTGGTCACCTTTCTTTCCCCAACTCCAGAAGAAGTCAGGTACCCATTTCTACAGCTGGGTTACTGGGGTGCCTCCGGCTGGATTCGAACACCCGATCTTCACCATGAGAGACCAGTTCACTAACCACATCGCCACTCAGACACCTTCTACACACACACACACACACACACACACACACATATATATATATATATATATATATATATATGCAATGGGCTATTGATAAGTTCTCGGCATAAGGTACAAATACTTGAAACACACAGTTGATATTAGGTGCATTTGTAGATCAGGTTAATGTAAGATTAAACTCTAAGTTTTAAGAAATTAACTGCAACCAATTTTTTTTAACAGGCTACTGAAGTGGTAAGGGGTGGCAGAAACTGAGAAAATGGATAAAATTTCTCATCGAGCAGTCATTCGCTACCTCTGCATAAAGGGCTTATCATCGAAGGAGATCCATGAAGATATGGCAGAGACTCTATGCGAGAGGCCCTTCTTACAGCACAATGAAGAAATGGGGAGCTCAATTCAAACATGGAAGGGAGAGTCTGGAAGATGATCCCCGTCCAGGAAGACCAAGAACGGTAACCACCGACGAAACCACCGGCAGAATCCATGACATGATAATAGAGGATCGACTAACTGAGCGGTACATTGCTACTGAGTTGGGCATCTCTTAGGAGCGTGTTCATGACATTATTCAAAATGATCTTCAAATGACAAAGGTCTCTGCTCGATGGGTCCCAAAACTTCTTGGAGCTGATCAAGAGACAAATTCTACAGGCCTCAAATATCATAAGTTTAGTCTTGTGACAGGACAAGTACAGCTGGTGATGGAGAAAGAGAGAGAGAGAGAGAGAGAGAGAGAGAGAGAGAGGGAGAAGAAAGAAAAAGAAAAAGAGAGAGAAAGGGAATGAGAGAGAGAGATGGAAAGTACAACTGGTGATGGAGAGAGTTAGAAAAGATGGACGGAAACAACTACGTGACATTATGCTGTTAACAGATTATGTTACGGTCTTCTCAACAGCCTGTTGCGGTCTATAGGCTGACCACAAGAAAGTGGGTGGATATGCTACACGTTGCTTGGTCTTTTAGACCTCTCTAAGGATAGCCACTACAGGTCGCTACTCATCTAAAATATTGCCTCACCACAGAAAGATCTGTTGGGAGTCCGAGTTGCGTTTCAAGATCATATAAAAAAAACAAAAGAATATTTGATCAGAATCAGGACTACGATGAAATTCGGCGTAACATTTTTAGTGTAACTGTAAAATCTATAACACAAATCTACAGCTGGCATTGATGAGCTCGTGAATATTTACGCGAGATTCTCACGAGATATTGCGTGATCTCGCTGCGCACTAGTTTCCATCACAATTAAAGTATTTATGATCACGTGGGTCCACACAATGCCCTGGCAGTCGCTGACATGATCAAAATATTTGTCATTCATGACCAACTCTCAAAATGTTGGATGTATTTGCTTTCCATCTCTCGAATTATGCAAAAGTGTTCTATCTTTCCCAGAGAGGAGATTTCTGCCGGTTGTTCCATGTTTCACTGAAAGATCTATGGTTCAATTCTACTGGCTTTTTAGTATTTGAATGCTGCTTGATTGATAGACTGATTGATTGATGACTGATTAACAAACCCCTAATTGTGAACGACCTAGTGAAGGTTACGAAGCAGAGATGGATGCGGAGTTGGACAGTTTGATTTGCTGTGTTTCTAACTGATGTTATCTGTTATTAGTTGTCACATTTCTGATACATGTTATATATTGTCACTTGTCACAATTCTGACAAATCCTATATATTGCCAGTTGTCACATTTCTGACAAATGTTACATATTACCAGTTGCTACATTTCTGACATATGTTATATATTATCAGTTGTCACATTTCTGACACGTTATATATTGTCAGTTGTCACATTTCTGACACATGTTATATATTACCAGCTATCACATTTCTGACACATGTTATATATTACCAGCTATCACATTTCTGACAAATGTTATATACTGCCAGTTGTTACATTTCTGACAAATCCTATATATTGCCAATTGTCACTTTTCTGACACATGTTATATATTACCAGTTGTCACACTTCTGACACACATTATTTCTTGTCGGACTTGTAACCAAATTTAAAGTTATATTATTTATTCATGTCATTTTCTTTCATATTATCATCATTTGTCAAATTTCCGGCAAATGTTGCGAGGTACATAAAGGTATCAGTTGTCACATGTTTGACTTTTGTCAGCAGTTTTAAAGTTTTTGCCCAGAGATACCTGTTTGACAATCTTTTTGTTAGTTTTCAGCTTCCAGAATATCTACTCTCTCTCTCTGAAGAGAGAAAAAAACTGAAGGCCCTAAGTTAATATCAACATCTGCACCGCCATCAGCAACAGCAGCAGGTGCAGTCGTATATACAAACTTAGCAGCTGTTGAAAATTTCAGCTGTTTCTTTGAAGTGTAGTGTTTGCTGTGTCAGTCGCTTTCAGTTTTTAGATATAAAGGAGATGCCTAGTTTTTAAATGTGAAGAGGTGCCTAGTTTTTAGATGCGACGAGATGTAGGAATGAATGTTCAGTTTTGGGAGTACTCGTTTTTTGCCTCAGCACGAGGGAAAGTTGAGTTTTTGTTCATGAGGGAATGTTACTCTTTTGTCTTCGAGGGAATGTTACATTTTTGTCTTTGAGGGAATGTTATAGTTTTGTCTTGGACGGAATGTTACATTTTTGTCTTTGAGGAAATGTTATTTTTGACTTTGAGGGAATGTTACATTTTTTTTACTTTGAGTTAATATTGCATTTTTGTCTATGAGGGAATGTTACATTTGTTTGTCTTTAAGGGAATGCTACATTTTTTTGTCTTTAAGGGAATGTTACATTTTTGTCTTTGAGGGAATGTTACTTTTTTGTCTTTGAGGGAATGCTATTTTTCGTCTTTGAGGGAATGTTACATTTTTGTCTTTGAGGGAATTTTGCATTTTTGTCTTTGAGGGAATGTTATTTTTTTTTCCTTGAGGGAATGCTACTTTTTTCTTTGAGGGAATGTTACATTTTTTTCTTTGATGGAATGTTACAGTTTTGTTTTTTGATGGAATGCTACATTTTTGTCTTTTGTGGAATGTTACATTTTTGTCTTTGAGAGAATGTTACTTTTTTGTCTTTGAATGAATGTTTAATTTTTTTGGAAGTGAGTGTGAGTTCAGTTTTGGGACTTAAGGGAGTGTTTAGTTTTTCGTCCTGAATGAATGTTTAGTATATGAACATGAATGAATGTTTAGTATTTGAACATGAAGGAATGTTTAAGTTCAAGACGTGAAGGAGTGCATCAACCCTGTGTCAGGGGCTAATGTGTGAGGTGGACGGAGCAGTTATCAAAACTAGCAACGAGAGATGGCAAAGACCCTGTACGTACACCCTGCTGGTATCCAGCAAACTGGTTATTGTGTTACAACAGGTTGGTCATTCTGGTTTGTGTGGTACAACAGGTTGGTCAATCTGGTTTGTATGGTACAACAGGTTGGTCAATCTGGTTTGTGTGGTACAACAGGTTGGTCATTCTGGTTTGTGTGGTACAACAGGTTGGTCATTCTGGTTTGTGTGGTACAACAGGTTGGTCATTCGGTTTGTGTGGTACAACAGGTTGGTCATTCTGGTTTGTGTGGTACAACAGGTTGGTCATTCTGGTTTGTGTGGTACAACAGGTTGGTCATTCTGGTTTGTGTGGTACATCAGGTTGGTCAATCTGGTTTGTGTGGTACAACAGGTTGGTCATTCTGGTTTGTGTGGTACAACAGGTTGGTCATTCTGGTTTGTGTGGTACAACAGGTTGGTCATTCTGGTTTGTGTGGTACAACAGGTTGGTCACTCTGGTTTGTGTGGTACAACAGGTTGGTCATTCTGGTTTGTGTGGTACAACAGGTTGGTCACTCTGGTTTGTGTGGTACAACAGGTTGGTCACTCTGGTTTGTGTGGTACAACAGGTTGGTCATTCTGGTTTGTGTGGTACAACAGGTTGGTCATTCTGGTTTGTGTGGTACAACAGGTTGGTCATTCTGGTTTGTGTGGTACAACAGGTTGGTCATTCTGGTTTGTGTGGTACAACAGGTTGGTCATTCTGGTTTGTGTGGTACATCAGGTTGGTCAATCTGGTTTGTGTGGTACAACAGGTTGGTCATTCTGGTTTGTGTGGTACAACAGGTTGGTCACTCTGGTTTGTGTGGTACAACAGGTTGGTCATTCTGGTTTGTGTGGTACAACAGGTTGGTCACTCTGGTTTGTGTGGTACAACAGGTTGGTCATTCTGGTTTGTGTGGTACAACAGGTTGGTCACTCTGGTTTGTGTGGTACAACAGGTTGGTCACTCTGGTTTGTGTGGTACAACAGGTTGGTCACTGGTTTGTGTGGTACAACAAGTTGGTCACTGGTTTGTGTGGTACAACAGGTTGGTCACTCTGGTTTGTGTGGTACAGATATTCCATAGCGGAGCCTCAAGAGAAGCTTTGTCGGTTCCATTCTCAGTTTTAGCCTGTCACTCCCTGCACAATTCTACGTCTGTCACTCCCTGCACAGTTCTACGTCTGTCACTCCCTGCATAGTTCTATGTCTGTCACTCCCTTTCACAGTTCTACGTCTGTCACTCCCTGCACAGTTCTACGTCTGTCACTCCCTGCACAGTTCTACGTCTGTCACTCCCTGCACAGTTCTATGTCTGTCACTCCCTGCACAGTTCTACGTCTGTCACTCCCTGCATAGTTCTACGTCTGTCACTCCCTGCACAGTTCTATGTCTGTCACTCCTTGCACAGTTCTATGTCTGTCACTCCCTGCACAGTTCTATGTCTGTCACTCCCTGCACAATTCTATGTCTGTCACTCCCTGCACAGTTCTATGTCTGTCACTCCCTGCACAGTTCTATGTCTGTCACTCCCTGCACAGTTCTATGTCTGTCACTCCCTGCACAGTTCTATGTCTGTCACTCCCTGCACAGTTCTATGTCTGTCACTCCCTGCACAGTTCTATGTCTGTCACTCCCTGCACAGTTCTATGCCTGGTTCACAGTCTTCACAGCAGAGCCAGGCCAAGATAATTCAAGTCTTCTCTCTCACACACTCCCACCCACACATACACACTACACATACACCACACATACACACACACGTACCACACACATACAAACATCAGCTACACCCACATATCACACATCAAACCACACACATCACATAAAAGCATCAAAGACGAACATATACGCAAGCATTATACACATATGCACATATACAGACAATACACGCATACAAACACCTACACTGCTCGCACAGACATTTATATACATACACAAACACAGGTACACACACATACAAAACAGACACACATATAAACACATACAGACATACATACACGCACTCACACAGACACATACAAACACGCACACAAACACATACAAACAGACACGGACACACACAAGCACAGACACACAGGTACACAAAGACACACACAGACAGAAAACATACATAAATACACAGGCATACAAACACACACAAACACATACAAACACACACAAACACAAGAGATCAGGCCAGTCTCCCAGACAAGCACAGACCCTGAAGTTCTCCAACCATAAAGAGGACATAACTCCTACGGGTTAAACCTCATCAGGACCGATAACCAAGTCCTCCAAGGGAAGTAATCCGGTCGGTTGTGTACTATTACCGGCCCTGGATAGTCCCGAGTCCAGTTAGAAAGAATAAAATGTCCCATAAACCCGGGACCTGGAACAGGCACGACCAGGGACATAAAAAGTTTATAAACTTCACAAGGGGCTCCAAGATATTAACTGTAGCTATATTATGATTCTGGCAGAAAGCGACAGGCGGTAGAGATGTGCTAGTTCTCACGACAGGCTGTTCTGCTGTTCTTCCAGAACAGTTGCTTATTATTATTATTATTATTATCATCATCGCGTATGTTATATTATGAAGAATGTATGAGAAGAGCTGGAGAGAAAAAAAACTTTGTCAAAAAGATAAGAGAGAGACAATGTACTTTCATAGGACATGCAGTGAGAAGAGGGGGCATTGAAAATATTATAACAACAGGAAAAATAGAAGGAAGAAGATCAAGAGGAAGACCAAGAGAAATGATACTGGACAGTCTGACGGGATGGTGTGAGAGGAGATCACCAACTGAGCTGATGGCCTGCATGAAGGATCGGGTACTCTGGAGAAGCATAATAGCCAACGCCAGTCGGCACGGCACCTGATGATGATGATGATGTTATTACATTACATTACTATTATATTATTACAGTTTATGGAAATTTCGGGGAGAGAGGGGGAAAAGGGAATGAGAGGGTGAGGGGGGGGGGGGCGAGAATGTGTGAGAATGAGAGAGGATACTATGCAATCTTGGTATCATATCTCTAAATTAGAGGATACTATGCAATCTTCGTATCATATCTCTAAATTAGAGGATAGTATGCAATCTTGGTATAATATCTCTAAATTAGAGGATACTATGCAATCTTGGTATAATATCTCTAAATTAGAGGATACTATGCAATCTTCTTATCATATCTCTAAATTAGAGGATACTATGCAATCTTGGTATCATATCTCTAAATTAGAGGATACTATGCAATCTTGGTATCATATCGCTAAATTAGAGGATACTATGCAAGCTTGGTATCATATCTCTAAATTAGAGGATACTATGCAATCTTGGTATCATATCTCTAAATTAGAGGATACTATGCAATCTTCGTATCATATCTCTAAATTAGAGGATACTATGCAATCTTGGTATAATATCTCTAAATTAGAGGATACTATGCAATCTTGGTATAATATCTCTAAATTAGAGGATACTATGCAATCTTCGTATCATATCTCTAAATTAGAGGATACTATGCAATCTTGGTATCATATCGCTAAATTAGAGGACACTATGCAAGCTTGGTATCATATCTCTAAATTAGAGGATACTATGCAATCTTGGTATCATATCTCTAAATTAGAGGATACTATGCAATCTTGGCATCATATCTCTAAATTAGAGAATACTATGCAATCTTGATATCATATCTCTAAATTAGAGCATACTATTCAATCTTGGTATCATATCTCTAAATTAGAGGATACTATGCAATCTTGGTATCATATATCTAAATTAGAGGATACTATGCAATCTTCAGAAATGCAGATGAAACCACTGACAACAATTATTGAGGAAAGACGCTGGCGATGGTTGGGACATGTGCTCCGAATGACTGACAACTCACTACCAAAAATAGACACGAACACACACAAGCACAGACACACAAGTACACAAAGACACACACAGACAGAAAACATACATAAATACACAGGCATACAAACACACACAAACACATACAAACACACACAAACACAAGAGATCAGGCCAGTCTCCCAGACAAGCACAGACCCTGAAGTTCTCCAACCATAAAGAGGACATAACTCCTACGGGTTAAACCTCATCAGGACCGATAACCAAGTCCTCCAAGGGAAGTAATCCGGTCGGTTGTGTACTATTACCGGCCCTGGATAGTCCCGAGTCCAGTTAGAAAGAATAAAATGTCCCATAAACCCGGGACCTGGAACAGGCACGACCAGGGACATAAAAAGTTTATAAACTTCACAAGGGGCTCCAAGATATTAACTGTAGCTATATTATGATTCTGGCAGAACGCGACAGGCGGTAGAGATGTGCTAGTTCTCACGACAGGCTGTTCTGCTGTTCTTCCAGAACAGTTGCTTATTATTATTATTATTATTATCATCATCGCGTATGTTATATTATGAAGAATGTATGAGAAGAGCTGGAGAGACAAAAAAACTTTGTCAGAAAGATAAGAGAGAGACAATGTACTTTCATAGGACATGCAGTGAGAAGAGGAGGCATTGAAAATATTATAACAACAGGAAAAATAGAAGGAAGAAGATCAAGAGGAAGACCAAGAGAAATGATACTGGACAGTCTGACGGGATGGTGTGAGAGAAGATCACCAACTGAACTGATGGCCTGCATGAAGGATCGGATACTCTGGAGAAGCATAATAGCCAACGCCAGTCGGCACGGCACCTGATGATGATGATGATGTTATTACATTACATTACTATTATATTATTACAGTTTATGGAAATTTCGGGGAGAGAGGGGGAAAAGGGAATGAGAGGGTGAGGGGGGGGGGCGAGAATGTGTGAGAATGAGAGAGGATACTATGCAATCTTGGTATCATATCTCTAAATTAGAGGATACTATGCAATCTTCGTATCATATCTCTAAATTAGAGGATAGTATGCAATCTTGGTATAATATCTCTAAATTAGAGGATACTATGCAATCTTGGTATAATATCTCTAAATTAGAGGATACTATGCAATCTTCGTATCATATCTCTAAATTAGAGGATACTATGCAATCTTGGTATCATATCTCTAAATTAGAGGATACTATGCAATCTTGGTATCATATCGCTAAATTAGAGGATACTATGCAAGCTTGGTATCATATCTCTAAATTAGAGGATACTATGCAATCTTGGTATCATATCTCTAAATTAGAGGATACTATGCAATCTTGGCATCATATCTCTAAATTAGAGAATACTATGCAATCTTGATATCATATCTCTAAATTAGAGCATACTATTCAATCTTGGTATCATATCTCTAAATTAGAGGATACTATGCAATCTTGGTATCATATATCTAAATTAGAGGATACTATGCAATCTTCAGAAATGCAGATGAAACCACTGACAACAATTATTGAGGAAAGACGCTGGCGATGGTTGGGACATGTGCTCCGAATGACTGACAACTCACTACCAAAAATAGCACTAAGATGGACACCACAGGGGAGCAGAAGTAAGGGTAGACCAAAAGAGACATGGAGAAGAACAACAGAAAGGATGTTGAGCAATAGAGGGCTCACCTGGGCAAGAGCAGAAAAAAAGGCGAAAGACAGGCATTTGTGGAAAACCCTTGCGGAAGCCCCATGTGCCCTGGGCACTTAAGGTTCAGAGAGAGAGAGAGAGATGCAATCTTGGTATCATGTCTCTAAATTAGAACCATGTCTTTATAACCTGACAATGGAATTATAAAAAGAAAGATGAGTGTAGCCAGCTGAGCATACTCTACAGTTGTTGGCTGATTCTTGGTATAACTTGTGTACGGCTTTGGCTTGAAAGAGACAAACAGTTCCCCCCCCCCCCACCCAACGGATAACATCAGCAGACAAGATATTCAACAAGTCTAAGCTGTAGAGTACAAAGTATCATCAAAACTGTCCCAGCATTTTCTGGAGGATAATCAGGATACATCACAGCGACAAGTTTAGTTTTGTGTCAGCAAGTACAATTACAACATTTTGTCAACAAGTATAACAATTAGAACATTTTGTCAGCAAGTATAACAATTAGAACATTTTGTCAGCAAGTATAACAATTAGAACATTTTGTCAGCAAGTATAACAATTAGAACATTTTGTCAGCAAGTACAACAATTAGAACATTTTGTCAGCAAGTACAACAATTAGAACATTTTGTCAGCAAGTACAACAATTAGAACATTTTGTCAGCAAGTACAACAATTAGAACATTTTGTCAGCAAGTACAACAATTAGAACATTTTGCCAGCAAGTACAACAATTAGAACATTTTGTCAGCAGATAGGACTCTTAGACTAGCAACTTGGCATAGACTACAAGTGGTAGAATGCTAGACAATGCTATAAAATATACTCAAGCTCACTTGTATTTTTCTTTGCACTAAAATAAATCTACAACTCTTATGAACTTGCTTTTCTCACTAACCCCATCTCTGTGTGACATCTCCATACATGAATTGTGCAAATAGCTCCTCTAAATTGTCCTAATAGTTCCCATGAATCATCCAAAACATTCTTCAAACTGTTCATATAATTTCGAAAATTGTCCAATCAGTTTCCCTAAAATTGTTCAATGATTTCTTTTAAATTGTTCAAATAGTTTCATGAGTTCCTCTAAGTTGTTCAGATAGTTTCATGAGTTCCTCTAAGTTGTTCAGATAGTTTCATGAGTTCCTCTAAGTTGTTCAGATAGTTTCATGAGTTCCTCTAAGTTGTTCAGACAGTTTCATGATTCCTCTAAGTTGTTCAGACAGAATCATGATGACTCAAACAGATTTGCAAATGTTCAGATACTGTAAATTTTCCAGATATATTTCATCATTTGTCAGAAAGGCTCCCACCAGTTTACTGTCACAAAAATCTTCCAGCAGTTTCTATAAATTGTTCAGATATGACCTATCATACACCCCACCCCTCCACTCCCTTCCTTGTGGTGTAAACGGTTCTCATAACACAACCAAACAATATCTTGTATGTAGTGGTCTGTTTCTCCTGATACAACCAAACAATGTCTTGTATGTTGTAGTCTGTTTCTCATAACACAACCAAACAATGTCTTGTATGTTGTAGTCTGTTTCTCATAACACAACCAAACAATGTCTTGTATGTTGTAGTCTGTTTCTCATAACACAACCAAACAATGTCTTGTATGTTGTAGTCTGTTTCTCATAACACAACCAAACAATGTCTTGTATGTTGTAGTCTGTTTCTCATAACACAACCAAACAATGTCTTGTATGTTGTAGTCTGTTTCTCATAACACAACCAAACAATGTCTTGTATGTTGTAGTCTGTTTCTCATAACACAACCAAACAATGTCTTGTATGTTGTGGTCTGTTTCTGCTGATACAACCAAACAATGTCTTGTATGTAGTGGTCTGTTTCTCCTGATACAACCAAACAATGTCTTGTATGTAGTGGTCTGTTTCTCCTGATACAACCAAACAATGTCTTGTATGTTGGAGAAGAAATTTGTTTTTTGTATTACATTTTCTTGACCTTGGTGATCTTATTCACTGTTTCATCCTTTCATGAGCTCATCATAGACTGTAGGAGATAGTAGATCTTCATAGAAGCACTGTAGGAGATAGTAGATCTTCATAGAAGCACTGTAGGAGATAGTAGATCTTCATAGAAGCACTGTGGGAGATAGTAGATCTTGATAGAAGCACTGTGGGAGATAGTAGATCTTGATAGAAGCGCTGTGGGAGATAGCAGATCTTGATAGAAGCACTGTAGGAGATAGTAAATCTTGACAGAAGCACTGTGGGAGATAGTAGATCTTGATAGAAGCGCTGTGAGAGACAGTAGATCTTGATAGAATCGCTGTGGGAGATAGTAGATCTTGATAGAAGCACTGTGGGAGATAGTAGATCTTGATAGAAGCACTGTGGGAGATAGTAGATCTTGATAGAAGCGCTGTGGGAGATAGTAGATCTTGATAGAAGCGCTGTAGGAGATAGTAGATCTTGATAGAAGCACTGTGGGAGATAGTAGATCTTGATAGAAGCACTGCAGGAGATAGTAGATCTTGATAGAAGCGCTGTAGGAGATAGTAGATCTTGATAGAAGCACTGGTTCTAAGGACTGCAAATGCGCCTCAAACAGCCTCTGGCAGTCAAGTCCAGCTCCTGGCCTTCCCGTGGCAGAACTGTTTAAACTGACAGGAGAAGGGGCGAGGGCGAATATCTGGCGCCTGAAAACCAGTTACTTAGGGTAGATGAGTGGCACGTTTGGTAGCTCATCTGCCGCTGTTGGCGAGATTTTTCAGCTGCCGTGCGTGGAGCGGTGCTCTTCCCGGCCAATGAAGAAAGGTACAAATGAGGTTGCTGTGCAGCATCACTGCGGAAAAGGTGGTAGAAAGGATAAAGTGAAGCAAACAGTCAAATCATGGCACCTCTGGTCTGGAGGTCGGCCACGTCCTGAGTGCAGTCATGTCGGGTGAAATGCATGAACCGGCTTGTCTCACTGCTGGCGAGACTCTTCAAATGCCGCGCATGGAGTGAAGCTCCTCCCGGTTAAGGAAGTAAATGCGGAAAAGAAATAAAGGTTGCTGTGCAGAGCCGATGGGAAAAGGTGGTGGAAAGTGAAGTTTAACTGGTATGTCCAGTAGTATCGCTACGAGAGCTATACCACGGCACCTCTGCTCTAGAGGCCGCCCACGTTCGAAATACACCTACACTGGTGAAATATGCCTAAACCGGCACACACCAGGGGTGGAACTTGATGGCTAGACATGTCATGCCACCTCCGCTCTAGAGGTCGGTAACGCCTGATAAACACCCATACTGGTGAATTTTGCCTAAACCGGCTCATACCAGGGGTGAATCTTGAAGGCTATACATGTCACAGTACCTCTGCTCTAGAGGTCGGTCCCGTCCCAAACATGCCCATACTGGGATAATGCCTAAACCGGCTCAACCCAGGGGTAGAAGTCACTAGTGGCGAGGATTCATCCTCCTGGACAAAAGCTCCATCCTGGTCACAACTAGGAAGGGTAGCGGCCACGACCGCAAAATGCTGAAGTCGGAGACACTGGACCAGGGAAGTCTAGATAGGCAACCACCTCTCACCCGGCGGGGATGTTTGCGTATCCTAATCATGCTGAGGTTTTCCGGTGAGAAAGTCCAACCCTGGACTGGATGGGCAACCACCTCTCACCCGGCGGTGATACACGGGTATCTCAAAACACGTCGAGGTTTTCCGGTGAGAAAGTCCAACTCTGGCCTGGGTGGGCTAACGCCTCTCACCCAGCGGGGATGCACTGATATCCTAAACACGTCGAGGTCTTCCGGTGAGAAAGTCCAACCCTAGACTAAACTGGTGCAATGAAAACCACGGTGTCACGCAATCCCGCTTCCGAGACCCACCAAGAATACAGGCTAAAGCACTGTGACACTCTGAATCTCTTGTGGTCCTTTCGTGGATCTCGTGTGGTCTATTCTGGACCACACAGGGGACCACGGGACCTAACGAGGACCACAGGCATGAATTCAGTAGGTTCACAGTGCGGTTTTTGGTGGTAGAAGTGAACGAAGAAGAAGAAGAAGATAGAAGCACTGTGGGAGACAGTAGATCTTGATAGAAGCACTGTGGGAGATAGTAGATCTTGATAGAAGCGCTGTAGGAGATAGTAGATCTTGATAGAAGCGCTATGGGAGATAGTAGATATTGATAGAATCACTGTGGGAGACACCAGATATTGATAGAAGCGCTGTGGGAGACACCAGATATTGATAGAAGCACTGAAAGAGACAGTAGATATTGATAGAAGCACTGTGGGAGATAGTAGACCTTGATATAAGCACTATAAGAGACAGTAGATCTTGATAGAAGCGCTATAAGAGACAGTAGATCTTGATAGAAGTGCTATAAGAGACAATAGATCTTGATAGAAGCACTGTGAGAGACAGTAGATCTTGATAGAAGCGCTGTAAGAGACAATATATCTTGATAGAAGCGCTATAAGAGACAATAGATCTTGATAGAAGCGCTATAAGAGACAGTAGATCTTGATAGAAGCGCTATAAGAGACAATAGATCTTGATAGAAGCGCTATAAGAGACAGTATATCTTGATAGAAGCGCTGTAAGAGACAACAGATCGTGATAGAAGCGCTATAAGAGACAGTAGATCTTGATAGAAGCGCTATAAGAGACAGTAGATCTTGATAGAAGCGCTATAAGAGACAGTAGATCTTGATAGGATCACTGTGGGAGACAGCTTGATAGAAGCACTGTGAGAGACAGCTGATCTTTATTGAAGTGTAACGCTATGTGTTTGATGATTTTATTCTTGGTTCAAGGTTGGCATCAGTTGATAAGGAAAAAAGGACATTTTGTGCACAGTTTCTTCTTTTCTTTGTTTGTTTCTTTGTTTCTTTGTTTCTTTCACCACCCTGCAAAATCTCACAAACGCACGAAATGACAGTATCTAAGGGAAAGAATGCTGAAAAAGGACACAAAGTTTTGTACAGTTATTTACCCTGATAAACACGCTAACGTATACTCCCAGGTTCATATATTTTCATGGAACCGATACTTAAGGCTGTTGAAGAAATTTTTTTTTAATCATAAAAAAAGACGAAAATAGCAAATAATGACAAATATATGAACCATAATAACTTCATTTTCAATTTTATAACCGATATTTTGATTTGAAACATATCGATTACATCAACGCATTAAAAATAGATAATAATAACAACAAAAGGAATTGTGATAATTAGACACCGATATTAAAATATCTAATTAAATAATCAATTACTTAACACTTGATTTTATAAAACATGTCTTATATTATCCATTTTTAAACTTATAAAACATAAATTAAAACACTTCTTTATGGCAATTGAAAGTTGTAGAAAGCAATCTTTTCTTAACAAAACAAAAAACTCAGCGTTTTAACCAGAACAAAATGAACAGTTTGTACTACACGTGTTGCAGAACTCTGCCTGGGTTTTGTACAAATACCGTCCGAAAGACTGGCTTATGGTGGGAATTAGTTTCGTGCTGCAAGAGAGGCCTTTACAGTCTGTAAATCTATGAGAAAGCTAGAAAGCACGCAATCTTACAAATATATTTTTCTATTAATCTTTCCCATTTTCAACATAGACTTATCTCCTCCACCCACCCATCCCACCCCGACTGGCACTAACCTGATTTTTACTTTACAACTGACTTCATTGACTTACTGCTTACTGACTTACTGATTTCACTGACTTACTGCTTACTGACTTACTGATTTCACTGACTTACTGCTTACTGACTTACTGATTTCACTGACTTACTGCTTACTGACTTACTGATTTCACTGACTTACTGCTTACTGACTTACTGATTTCACTGACTTACTGGCTTCACTGACTTACTGATTTCACTGACTTACTGCTTACTGACTTACTGGCTTCACTGACTTACTGCTTACTGACTTACTGATTTCACTGACTTACTGGCTTCACTGACTTACTGACTTCACTGACTTACTGACTTCACTGACTTACTGCTTACTGACTTACTGATTTCATTGAGCTATACCACGGCGCCTCTGCTCTAGAGGCCGCCCACGTTCGAAATACACCTACACTGGTGAAATATGCCTAAACCGGCACACACCAGGGGTGGAACTTGATGGCTAGACATGTCATGCCACCTCCGCTCTAGAGGTCGGTAACGCCTGATAAACACCCATACTGGTGAATTTTGCCTAAACCGGCTCATACCAGGGGTGAATCTTGAAGGCTATGCATGTCACAGTACCTCTGCCCTAGAGGTCGGTCCCGTCCCAAACACGCCCATACTGGGATAATGCCTAAACCGGCTCAACCCAGGGGTAGAAGTCACTAGTGGCGAGGATTCATCCTCCTGGACAAAAGCTCCATCCTGGTCACAACTAGGAAGGGTAGCGGCCACGACCGCAAAATGCTGAAGTCGGAGACACTGGACCAGGGAAGTCTAGATAGGCAACCACCTCTCACCCGGCGGGGATGTTTGCGTATCCTAATCATGCTGAGGTTTTCCGGTGAGAAAGTCCAACCCTGGACTGGATGGACAACCACCTCTCACCCGGCGGTGATACACGGGTATCTCAAAACACGTCGAGGTTTTCCGGTGAGAAAGTCCAACTCTGGCCTGGGTGGGCTAACGCCTCTCACCCGGCGGGGATGCACTGATATCCTAAACACGTCGAGGTCTTCCGGTGAGAAAGTCCAACCCTAGACTAAACTGGTGCAATGAAAACCACGGTGTCACGCAATCCCGCTTCCGAGACCCACCAAGAATACAGGCTAAAGCACTGTGACACTCTGAATCTCTTGTGGTCCTTTCGTGGATCTCGTGTGGTCTATTCTGGACCACACAGGGGACCACGGGACCTAACGAGGACCACAGGCATGAATTCAGTAGGTTCACAGTGCGGTTTTTGGTGGTAGAAGTGAACGAAGAAGAAGAAGAAGAAGAAGAAGAAGAAGATAGAAGCACTGTGGGAGACAGTAGATCTTGATAGAAGCACTGTGGGAGATAGCAGATCTTGATAGAAGCGCTGTAGGAGATAGTAGATCTTGATAGAAGCGCTATGGGAGATAGTAGATATTGATAGAATCACTGTGGGAGACACCAGATATTGATAGAAGCACTGAAAGAGACAGTAGATATTGATAGAAGCACTGTGGGAGATAGTAGACCTTGATATAAGCACTATAAGAGACAGTAGATCTTGATAGAAGCGCTATAAGAGACAGTAGATCTTGATAGAAGCGCTATAAGAGACAGTAGATCTTGATAGAAGTGATATAAGAGACAATAGATCTTGATAGAAGCACTGTGAGAGACAGTAGATCTTGATAGAAGCGCTATAAGAGACAGCAGATCTTGATAGAAGCGCTATAAGAGACAATAGATCTTGATAGAAGCGCTATAAGAGACAGTAGATCTTGATAGAAGCGCTATAAGAGACAGCAGATCTTGATAGAAGCGCTATAAGAGACAATAGATCTTGATAGAAGCGCTATAAGAGACAGTAGATCTTGATAGAAGCGCTGTAAGAGACAATAGATCTTGATAGAAGCGCTATAAGAGACAGTAGATCTTGATAGAAGCGCTATAAGAGACAGTAGATCTTGATAGAAGCGCTATAAGAGACAGTAGATCTTGATAGAAGTGATATAAGAGACAATAGATCTTGATAGAAGCACTGTGAGAGACAGTAGATCTTGATAGAAGCGCTATAAGAGACAGCAGATCTTGATAGAAGCGCTATAAGAGACAATAGATCTTGATAGAAGCGCTATAAGAGACAGTAGATCTTGATAGAAGCGCTATAAGAGACAGCAGATCTTGATAGAAGCGCTATAAGAGACAATAGATCTTGATAGAAGCGCTATAAGAGACAGTAGATCTTGATAGAAGCGCTGTAAGAGACAATAGATCTTGATAGAAGCGCTATAAGAGACAGTAGATCTTGATAGAAGCGCTATAAGAGACAATAGATCTTGATAGAAGCGCTATAAGAGACAGTAGATCTTGATAGGATCACTGTGGGAGACAGCTTGATAGAAGCACTGTGAGAGACAGCTGATCTTTATTGAAGTGTAACGCTATGTGTTTGATGATTTTATTCTTGGTTCAAGGTTGGCATCAGTTGATAAGGAAAAAAGGACATTTTGTGCACAGTTTCTTCTTTTCTTTGTTTGTTTGTTTGTTTCTTTGTTTCTTTGTTTCTTTCACCACCGTGCAAAATCTCACAAACGCACGAAATGACAGTATCTAAGGGAAAGAATGCTGAAAAAGGACACAAAGTTTTGTACAGTTATTTACCCTGATAAACACGCTAACGTTGTATACTCCCAGGTTCATATATTTTCATGGAAGCGATACTTAAGGCTGTTGAAGAAATTTTTTTTAATCATAAAAAAAGACGAAAATAGCAAATAATGAAAAATATATGAACCATAATAACTTCATTTTCAATTTTATAACCGATATTTTGATTTGAAACATATCGATTACATCAACACATTAAAAATAGATAATAATAACAACAAAAGAAATTGTGATAATTAGACACCGATATTAAAATATCTAATTAAATAATCAATTACTTAACACTTGATTTTATAAAACATGTCTTATATTATCCATTTTTAAACTTATAAAACATAAATTAAAACATTTCTTTATGGCAATTGAAAGTTGTAGAAAGCAATCTTTTCTTAACAAAACAAAAAACTCAGCGTTTTAACCAGAACAAAATGTACAGTTTGTACTACACGTGTTACAGAACTCTGCCTGGGTTTTGTACAAATACCGTTCGAAAGACTGGCTTATGGTGGGAATTAGTTTCGTGCTGCAAGAGAGGCCTTTACAGTCTGTAAATCTATGAGAAAGCTAGAAAGCACGCAATCTTACAAATATATTTTTCTATTAATCTTTCCCATTTTCAACATAGACTTATCTCCTCCACCCACCCATCCCACCCCGACTGGCACTAACCTGATTTTTACTTTACAACTGACTTCATTGACTTACTGCTTACTGACTTACTGATTTCACTGACTTACTGCTTCCTGACTTACTGATTTCACTGACTTACTGCTTCCTGACTTACTGATTTCACTGACTTACTGCTTACTGACTTACTGATTTCACTGACTTACTGCTTACTGACTTACTGATTTCACTGACTTACTGGCTTCACTGACTTACTGGCTTCACTGACTTACTGATTTCACTGACTTACTGCTTACTGACTTACTGATTTCACTGACTTACTGGCTTCACTGACTTACTGATTTCACTGACGTACTGGCTTCATTGACTTACTGACTTCACTGACTTACTGGCTTCATTGACTTACTGACTTCACTGACTTACTGACTTCACTGACTTACTGGCTTCATTGACTTACTGACTTCATTGACTTACTGGCTTCATTGACTTACTGACTTCACTGACTTACTGATTTCACTGACTTACTGCTTACTGACTTACTGATTTCACTGACTTACTGCTTACTGACTTACTGATTTCACTGACTTACTGCTTACTGACTTACTGATTTCACTGACTTACTGGCTTCACTGACTTACTGATTTCACTGACTTACTTGACTGTAAAGTTACCTCTTTTGACATTTTATTTTGTAGTTTCTATCATTCACTTGATTCACTTTATAAATTAATGTGATCTTTGACATATTTATAACTGCATTATTATAATGTAACAAGCGTGTGGTTGACATTAGTTCAATGTCGGTCAAGGGTCGAAAGTCTATAGCTAAAAATAGAAAGGTTAATGCTAGCAGGGTAACCTGATGGGATGGACGGAGGAAAGATGTCAAAACTCTGGCTCTGGATTACCCTCACATCATAACACCTAACACAACATGGGCACAGATCTACCCTTGTAGAACAGCAAGGCCCGCCACACTGCTAAACCTTATACCCACGTAACATGTCAGGCTCGATGTCCAGTTGCGTAGCGTTCTGGCGTAGACCACATCGCCGGACAAAAGTGTTACCGTAAGTGAGTATCCACTTGTTAGCCACTGCAACAAATTTATCACTGCCTTCATTCGCATAAATATGCCACATATAAATGAGGCTGATTATATGAATGGCGCTGATGTGTGAATGAAGCTGATATATGAGTGAGACTGATGTGTGAATGAAGCTGATGTATGAATGAGGCTGATATATGAATGAGGCTGATATATGATTGAGGCTGATGTATGAATGAAGTGGATGTATGAATGAGGCTGATGTATGAATGAAGCGGATGTATGAATGAGGCTGATGTATGAATGGGACTGACAAATAAACGAGATTATGGATTTCTTCCAGTGCCACACCTATCAGAAATCAGAACTGCGACTGACTGGATAATGCATTATACAAATAGGCTACACTGAAAAGGACCACTCGGGTAATACACACACATCACAGAGAAGCTGGGGTGAAAGGTCACTGTAGACTGAATGATGATGATAAAAGTATTTGTGGCAGCATCTTCAAGTTTAACCTGATAAGACGTCAAATTAGACCCTGATAGATAAGACGTCGAATTAGACTCTGATAGATAAGACGTCAAATTAGACCCTGATAGATAAGACATCGAATTATACTCCGATAGATAAGACGTCAAATTAGACCCTGATAGATAAAACGCCAAATTATACCCCGACAGATAAGGCATAATATTAGACCCTGATAGATAATAAGTCAAATTAGACCCTGATTAAAACATAGATCGAGATAAAATATCAAATTTGACCATGACAAAATGTAAATTTCATAAGATACAAGAGATATAGCCAAACAGAGATAGAGAGAGAGAGAGAAAGGAGAGAGAGAAAGAGAGAGAGAGAGAGAGAGAGAACGGAGAGAGAGAAAGAGAGAGAGAGATGGAAAGAGGAGGGATGAGAGGGAAAGAGAGACAGAAAAAGAGACAGAAAGAAAAAGACAGACAGAAGGAGAAGAGAAATAGAGACAGAAAGAGAGACAGAAAGTGAGAAAGAAAGTGAGAAAAAAAGAGAGACAGAAATTGAGACAGAAAGAGAAGAGAGAGAGAGAGAGAAAGTGAGACAGAAAGAGAAAGAGAGAGAGAGAGAGAAAGTGGGACAGAAAGAGAAAGAGAAATTGAGACAGAAAGAGAAAGAAAGAGAGACAGAAATTGAGACAGAAAGAGAGAGAGAGAGAGAGAGAGAGAGAAAGTGAGACAGAAAGAACGAGAAAGAGAGTTGTAGAGAAAATGAAAAACAGCGAGAAATATCGAGAGAGAATGAAAGAATGCGAGAGAGAGAGAGAGAGAAAGATGGACGGAAAGAGGAGGGACGAGAAGGAAAGAGAGAAAGAAATAGAGACAGAAAAAGAGGCAGAATGAGAGAGAGAGAGAGAGAGAGAGAGAGAGAGAAAGTCGAAGAGAAAAAGAAAAGAGAGAAAAAATATCAAGATAGAGAGAGAGAGAGGAAGTGACAGGGAAAATTGGAAAGTGAAAGAGAGAGAGAGAGAGAGAAAGTCAAGAGAAATATAAAGTGAGAAAGAGAGGGGGGAAAGAGAGAAAGGAAAGCTGAAAGTGAAAGAGAGACAAAAGAAAACAAGAGACAGCGCGGGAGATGGAAGTAATATGAAAGAATATATCTGTATATTGCTCGTATGTGCCTGGGAAAAGTGATGTAAGACATCATTACCACTACATTCACCAACACATCACATATAACACCATCACCAGTAAGACATCACCTCTAACACTATAACCACCAACACATCACCTCTAACACCATCACCACCAACACATCACCATCACCACCAACACATCACCTCTAACACAATCACCACCAACACATCACCTCTAACACAATCACCACCAACATATCCTTCTAACATAATCACCACCAACATATCATCTGTAACACATTCACCACCACTACATCACATCTAACACCATCACTAGCAAGACATCACCTCTAACACCATCACCACCAACATATCACATCTAACACCATCACCACCAATATATCACCTCTAACACCAACATATCACTCTAACACAATCACCACCAAAACATCACTTCTAACACCATTACCATTAACACATCACTTCTAACACCAACATATCACCTCTAACACAATCACCACCAATACATCACCTTTAACACCATTACTTCTAACACCAACACATCACCTCTAAAACAATCACCACCAATACATCACCTCTAACACAATCACCACCAATACATCACCTTTAACACCATCACCACCAACACATTACCTCTAACACCAACACATCACCTCTAAAACAATCACCACCAATACATCACCTCTAACACAATCACCACCAACACATCACCTGTAACACAATCACCACCAATACATCACCTCTAACACAATCTTACCAATACATCACCTCTAACACAATCACCACCAACACATCACCTCTACCACAATCACCACCAACACATCAAATACTATCACCGCCAACACATCACCTCTATTACCAACATATCACCTCTAACACAATCACCCCAACACATTACCACCAACACATCACCTCTAACACCATCACCAGCTCCACATCATTTCTAACACCAGCATATCATCTCCTATAATATTACCACCAACACATCACCTCTAATACTATCACCATCAACACATCACTTCTACCACCATCACCACCAACACATCACCTCTAACACTATCATCACAAACACATCACCTCTAACACACTCATCACCAACACATCACCTCTAACAGTATCACCACCAACATATCACTTCTAACACTATCACCACCAACATATCACCTCTAACACTATCACCACCAACATATCACTTCTAACACTATCACCACCAACACATCACCTCTAACACTATCACCACCAACACACCACCTCTAACACTATCACCACCAACACATCACCTCTAACACTATCACCACCAACACATCACCTCTAACACTATCACCACCAACACATCACCTCTAACACTATCACCACCAACACATCACCTCTAGCAGTATCACCACCAACACACCACCTCTAACACTATCACCACCAACACATCACCTCTAACACTATCACCACCAACACACCACCTCTAACACTATCACCACCAACACACCACCTCTAACACTATCACCACCAACACATCACCTCTAACACTATCACCACCAACACACCACCTCTAGCAGTATCACCACCAACACGTCACCTCTAAAACTATCACATCCACAAGTTGCATAGCTTACCCCACTTTTCGCCAACCACTACAGGACAACCCGCGTGCCACGTGCCCTCGTCCATGTCTCCAGACGGGTTGTAATTGTACCAGAACACTGCGCTGTTCTGATAAGACACAATAAACTCCACACATAAGTCTCCACACACTAAATCTCCACACACTAAATCTCCACACATAAGTCTCCACACACTAAATCTCCACACATAAGTCTCTACACACTAAATCTCCACACATAAGTCTCCACACACTAAATCTCCAGACATACGTCTCCACACAGTAATTCTCCACACATAAGTCTCCACACAGTAAATCTCCACATATAAGTCTCCACACAGTAAATCTCCACACATAAGTCTCCACACAGTAAATCCCCACGCATAAGTCTCCAGTAAATCTCCACACATAAATCTCCACGTAGATATGTCCACAGATAAAAATGCTTCCATGCATATATCATCTCACAAAAATCTCCACACATCTCTCCACACAAACGTGCATACATAAATCTCCACACATAAATTTTCATACACAAATCACCACACAAAAATCACAACACACAAAACTCCACACATAAACCTCCACGCACATAAATCAAAGTGCCTATAATATTTCTACACAAAGTCCACCCACACAAGTGAATGTGAGTAAAACTTGGCTCAATGCGACAGATTTTAAACAAAGAAATGTATGGTGCACCAGAAGACCATCTTTTTAGAAACTGTAGAAATTCTTTTTATTTCTTAGTTCAGTTCTGAGACTGTCTTGTTATGTTTTGTTATCAACTTTAATTGTGAAACTGTCTTGTTATGTTTTGTTATCAACTTTAATTCTGAAACTGCCTTGTTATGTTTTGTTATCAACTTTAATTCTGAGACTGTCTTGTTATGTTTTGTTATCAACTTTAATTCTGAAACTGTCTTGCTATGTTTTGTTATCAACTTTAATTCTGAGACTGTCTTGTTATGTTTTGTTATCAACTTTAATTCTGAAACTGTCTTGTTATGTTTTGTTATCAACTTTAATTCTGAAACTGTCTTGTTATGTTTTGTTACCAACTTTAATTCTGAAACTGTCTTGTTATGTTTTGTTACCAACTTCAATTCTGAGACTGTCTTGTTACGTTTTGTTACTAACTAAAGCTGACCATACTTTCTGTCAGGGAAAGTTGATATATTCGTCTTCTTCTACAGTTAGTCTCGTGTGACCAGATATCTGGACCTGGAGTTTGGTCATCACTGTGAATCCCATTATATGATCAGATATCTGGACATGAAGCTATTTTCCTGGGGCCAGGTATGAAATCTTAAGTGTCTGTCAAGGTCCCAAGTTTGCATGAAGTATCTGTCAAGGTCACAAGTTTGCAGGAAGCGTCTATCAAGGTCAAAAGTTTGCAGGAAGTGACTGTCAAGGTTACAAGTTTGTAGAAAGTGATCTGTCAAATCAGTCTTTAGTTTTTTTTGTTTTTTTTTTATTCTGCAGTTGGGATCTTGACAATGTCGCAATATGTTGAGTCCTAATATGGGATATTTTCAATACCTTTGTTTGTTGTATCGTACTTTATCTGTTGTATCGTCATCTGTTGTATGTTTTTTTTATCTCACGTCTGTTGCATTTTTCAGTTGGTAAATAAAGTGAGTTTTGAGAAGTAAAGATAAAATTCTCGTTTCCATGCCATTAAGTCATATTAGAAGATACGGTGTTAGTCCCGTATGTTGAGAGAAGACAGCCATCATATTCCACTAGCACACGCTTCAGTAAATCACAAGAGATCAGTCTGCAGTCAGTGGGTGACAAGATATCAGTCTGCAATCAGTGGGTGACAAGAGATCAGTCTCCAGTCAGTGAGTCACAAGAGATCAGTCTGCAGTCAGTGGGTGACAAGAGATCTGTCTACAGTCAGTGGGCCACAGGAGATCAGTCTGCAGTCAGTGGGTCACAAGAGATCAGTCTCCAGTGAGTCGGTGACAAGAGATCAGTCTCCAGTCAGTGGGTCACAAGAGATCAGTCTCCAGTCAGTGGGTCACAAGAGATCAGTCTGCAGTGAGTCGGTGACAAGAGATCAGTCTGCAGTGAGTCGGTGACAAGAGATCAGTCTGCAGTCAGTCGGTGACAAGAGATCAGTCTGCAGTCAGTCGGTGACAAGAGATCAGTCTCCAGTCTCTCGGTGACAAGAGATCAGAGAACAGAACCTGGAATTAGAAATAAAAACTTGGAATCTTATATTCATAATTTCCCGCCCTATGTTTACCGGCCTGGCAGCTGACAGTCACGTGCCTGATTCTGTTTATGAAAAAGAATATTTTATTATGTCAGATATGTCCACAGATAAAAATGCTTCCATGCATATATCATCTCACAAAATCTCCACACATCTCTCCACACAAACGTGCATACATAAATCTCCACACATAAATTTTCATACACAAATCACCACACAAAAATCACAACACACAAAACTCCACACATAAACCTCCACGCACATAAATCAAAGTGCCTATAATATTTCTACACAAAGTCCACCCACACAAGTGAATGTGAGTAAAACTTGGCTCAATGCGACAGATTTTAAACAAAGAAATGTATGGTGCACCAGAAGACCATTTTTTTAGAAACTGTAGAAATTCTTTTTATTTCTGAGACTGTCTTGTTATGTTTTGTTATCAACTTTAATTCTGAAACTGTCTTGTTATGTTTTGTTATCAACTTTAATTCTGAAACTGTCTTGTTATGTTTTGTTATCAACTTTAATTCTGAGACTGTCTTGTTATGTTTTGTTATCAACTTTAATTCTGAAACTGTCTTGCTATGTTTTGTTATCAACTTTAATTCTGAGACTGTCTTGTTATGTTTTGTTATCAACTTTAATTCTGAAACTGTCTTGTTATGTTTTGTTATCAACTTTAATTCTGAAACTGTCTTGTTATGTTTTGTTATCAACTTTAATTCTGAGACTGTCTTGTTATGTTTTGTTATCAACTTTAATTCTGAGACTGCCTTGTTATGTTTTGTTACTAACTAAAGCTGACCATACTTTCTGTCAGGGAAAGTTGATATATTCGTCTTCTTCTACAGTTAGTCTCGTGTGACCAGATATCTGGACCTGGAGTTTGGTCATCACTGTGAATCCCATTATATGATCAGATATCTGGACATGAAGCTATTTTCCTGGGGCCAGGTATGAAATCTTAAGTGTCTGTCAAGGTCCCAAGTTTGCATGAAGTATCTGTCAAGGTCACAAGTTTGCAGGAAGCGTCTATCAAGGTCAAAAGTTTGCAGGAAGTGACTGTCAAGGTTACAAGTTTGTAGAAAGTGATCTGTCAAATCAGTCTTTAGTTTTTTTTGTTTTTTTTTTATTCTGCAGTTGGGATCTTGACAATGTCGCAATATGTTGAGTCCTAATATGGGATATTTTCAATACCTTTGTTTGTTGTATCGTACTTTATCTGTTGTATCGTCATCTGTTGTATGTTTTTTTTATCTCACGTCTGTTGCATTTTTCAGTTGGTAAATAAAGTGAGTTTTGAGAAGTAAAGATAAAATTCTCGTTTCCATGCCATTAAGTCATATTAGAAGATACGGTGTTAGTCCCGTATGTTGAGAGAAGACAGCCATCATATTCCACTAGCACACGCTTCAGTAAATCACAAGAGATCAGTCTGCAGTCAGTGGGTGACAAGATATCAGTCTGCAATCAGTGGGTGACAAGAGATCAGTCTCCAGTCAGTGAGTCACAAGAGATCAGTCTGCAGTCAGTGGGTGACAAGAGATCTGTCTACAGTCAGTGGGCCACAGGAGATCAGTCTGCAGTCAGTGGGTCACAAGAGATCAGTCTCCAGTGAGTCGGTGACAAGAGATCAGTCTCCAGTCAGTGGGTCACAAGAGATCAGTCTCCAGTCAGTGGGTCACAAGAGATCAGTCTGCAGTGAGTCGGTGACAAGAGATCAGTCTGCAGTGAGTCGGTGACAAGAGATCAGTCTGCAGTCAGTCGGTAACAAGAAATCAGTCTGCAGTCAGTCGGTGACAAAAAATCAGTCTCCAGTCTCTCGGTGACAAGAGATCAGAGAACAGAACCTGGAATTAGAAATAAAAACTTGGAATCTTATATTCATAATTTCCCGCCCTATGTTTACCGGCCTGGCAGCTGACAGTCACGTGCCTGATTCTGTTTATGAAAAAGAATATTTTATTATGTCAGATATCAGCGTTTTCTATACAATTTTGTCTGTGATTTCAGATAACATCTCTCATTTCTCTGTCTCTTGTCTCTTCCTCTCTCTGTCTCTCTATGTCTCTGCCTGTCTGTCTGTCTGTCTGTCTGTCTCTCTCTCTCTCTCTCTCTCCGAATTTCTGAAACAGAGAGAAAGTTGTATGATAAATGGCAGATTGTCAGACCGGCTTGCGTGCCAAGTTCTTAACCCTTTGAAAATAACAATCAGTCAGTCTCTAACTCTCTCTCTGTCTGTCTGTCTGTCTGTCTGTCTGTCTGTCTGTCTGTCTCTGTCTATGATCTTATATGATATCCATCTCTTTGGCGTCTCCGCTATCCATGAATGTACATAGAACTAATGGTTTTGAATATACAGAGAACTAATGGTTTTGAATGTACAGAGAAATAATGGTTTTGAATGTACAGAGAACTAATGGTTTTGAATGTACAGAAAATTAATGGTTTTGAATGTACAGAGAACTAATGGTTTTGAATGTACAGAGAACTAACGGTTTTGAATGTACAGAGTACTAATGGTTTTTAATGTACAGAGAACTAATGGTTTTGAATGTACAGAGAACTAATGGTTTTGAATGTACAGAGAACTAATGGTTTTGAATGTACAGAAAATTAATGGTTTTGAATGTACAAGAACTAAGGGTTTTGAATGTACAGAGAACCACTGGTTTTGAATGTACAGAGAACTAATGCTTTTGAATGTACAGAGAACTAATGGTTTTGAATGTACAGAGAACTAATGGTTTTGAATGTACAGAGAACTAATGGTTTTGAATGTACAGAAAATTACTGGTTTTGAATGTACAGAGAACTAATGGTTTTGAATGTACAGAGAACTAATGGTTTTGAATGTACAGAGAACTAATGGTTTTGAATGTACAGAGAACTAATGGTTTTGAATGTACAGAGAACTAATGGTTTTCAAGCTCCTTCTATGGGTTTCGCCCTGTTTTTTATCAGCATCAATGTAAACACAACATACACATAATGTAAACACAACATACACATAATGTAAACACAACATACACATAATGTAAACACAACATACACATAATGCAAACACAACATACACACAATGTAAACACAACATACACATAATGTAAACACAACATACACATAATGTAAACACAACATACACATAATGTAAACACAACATACACATAATGTAAACACAACATACACATAATGTAAACACAACATACACATAATGTAAACACAACATACACATAATGTAAACACAACATACACATAATGTAAACACAACATACACATAATGTAAACACAACATACACATAATGTAAACACAACATACACATAATGTAAACACAACATACACATAATGTAAACACAACATACACATAATGTAAACACAACATACACATAATGTAAACACAACATACACATAATGTAAACACAACATACACATAATGTAAACACAACATACACATAATGTAAACACAACATACACATAATGTAAACACAACATACACATAATGTAAACACAACATACACATAATGTAAACACAACATACACATAATGTAAACACAACATACACATAATGTAAACACAACATACACATAATGTAAACACAACATACACATAATGTAAACACAACATACACATAATGTAAACACAACATACACATAATGTAAACACAACATACACATAATGTAAACACAACATACACATAATGTAAACACAACATACACATAATGTAAACACAACATACACATAATGTAAACACAACATACACATAATGTAAACACAACATACACATAATGTAAACACAACATACACATAATGTAAACACAACATACACATAATGTAAACACAACATACACATAATGTAAACACAACATACACATAATGTAAACACAACATACACATAATGTAAACACAACATACACATAATGTAAACACAACATACACATAATGTAAACACAACATACACATAATGTAAACACAACATACACATAATGTAAACACAACATACACATAATGTAAACACAACATACACATAATGTAAACACAACATACACATAATGTAAACACAACATACACATAATGTAAACACAACATACACATAATGTAAACACAACATACACATAATGTAAACACAACATACACATAATGTAAACACAACATACACATAATGTAAACACAACATACACATAATGTAAACACAACATACACATAATGTAAACACAACATACACATAATGTAAACACAACATACACATAATGTAAACACAACATACACATAATGTAAACACAACATACACATAATGTAAACACAACATACACATAATGTAAACACAACATACACATAATGTAAACACAACATACACATAATGTAAACACAACATACACATAATGTAAACACAACATACACATAATGTAAACACAACATACACATAATGTAAACACAACATACACATAATGTAAACACAACATACACATAATGTAAACACAACATACACATAATGTAAACACAACATACACATAATGTAAACACAACATACACATAATGTAAACACAACATACACATAATGTAAACACAACATACACATAATGTAAACACAACATACACATAATGTAAACACAACATACACATAATGTAAACACAACATACACATAATGTAAACACAACATACACATAATGTAAACACAACATACACATAATGTAAACACAACATACACATAATGTAAACACAACATACACATAATGTAAACACAACATACACATAATGTAAACACAACATACACATAATGTAAACACAACATACACATAATGTAAACACAACATACACATAATGTAAACACAACATACACATAATGTAAACACAACATACACATAATGTAAACACAACATACACATAATGTAAACACAACATACACATAATGTAAACACAACATACACATAATGTAAACACAACATACACATAATGTAAACACAACATACACATAATGTAAACACAACATACACATAATGTAAACACAACATACACATAATGTAAACACAACATACACATAATGTAAACACAACATACACATAATGTAAACACAACATACACATAATGTAAACACAACATACACATAATGTAAACACAACATACACATAATGTAAACACAACATACACATAATGTAAACACAACATACACATAATGTAAACACAACATACACATAATGTAAACACAACATACACATAATGTAAACACAACATACACATAATGTAAACACAACATACACATAATGTAAACACAACATACACATAATGTAAACACAACATACACATAATGTAAACAGCACATTTTACCAATAAATAAACAATCTACTTTAATGTCCTTTTAGAACTATCAGTCAGGGTTTCCTTCATACCTTGAACATAGTTCTATTACCTGTCTAACACAGGGTCATACCTGTCTAACACAGGGTCATACCTGTCTAATACATAGTCATACCTGTCTAACACATAGTCATACCTGTCTAACACATGGTCATACCTGTCTAACACATAGTCATACCTGTCTAACACATAGTCATACCTGTCTAACACATAGTCATACCTGTCTAACACATAGTCACACCTGTCTAACACATAGTCATACCTGTCTAACACATAGTCATACCTGTCTAACACATAGTCATACCTGTCTAACACAAGGTCATACCTGTCTAACACAGTCATACCTGTCTAACACATAGTCATACCTGTCTAACACACAGTCATACCTGTCTAACACATAGTCATACCTGTCTAACACACAGTCATACCTGTCTAACACACAGTCATACCTGTCTAACACATAGTCATACCTGTCTAACACATAGTCATACCTGTCCAACACATAGTCATACCTGTCTAACACATAGTCATACCTGTCCAACACATAGTCATACCTGTCCAACACATAGTCATACCTGTCCAACACATAGTCATACCTGTCCAACACATAGTCATACCTGTCTAACACACAGTCATACCTGTCTAACACACAGTCATACCTGTCTAATTCATACCTGTCCAACACATAGTCATACCTGTCTATCACATAGTCATACCTGTCTAATTCATATCTGTCCAACACATAGTCATACCTGTCTAACACACAGTCATACCTGTCTAATTCATACCTTTCCAACACATAGTCATACCTGTCCAACAGATAGTCATACCTGTCCAACACATAGTCATACCTGTCTAACACACAGTCATACCTGTCTAATTCATACCTGTCTAACACATAGTCATACCTGTCTAACACACAGTCATACCTGTCTAATTCATACCTGTCTAACACACAGTCATACCTGTCTAATTCATACCTGTCTAATTCATACCTGTCTAACACATAGTCATACCTGTCTAACACACAGTCATACCTGTCTAACACACAGTCATACCTGTCTAATTCATACCTGTCTAACACACAGTCATACCTGTCTAATTCATACCTGTCTAATTCATACCTGTCCAACACATAGTCATACCTGTCTAACACAGTCATACCTGTCTAACACACAGTCATACCTGTCTAACACACAGTCATACCTGTCTAACACACAGTCATACCTGTCTAATTCATACCTGTCTAATTCATACCTGTCTAACACACAGTCATACCTGTCTAACACATAGTCATACCTGTCTAACACACGGTCACACCTGTCTAACACATCTATAATATTTGTAACACTGACAATATTGTTTTGCTAATAATCATCATCATCATCATCATTACCACCACCACCATCATCATCACCACCACCATTATCATCATCATCATCATCACCACCATCACCACCACCACCACCATCATTATTATTATCACCACGACAAGCATTATCATCATCACCATCATTATCATCATCACCACCAGCAGCATCAGCAAACTGTAGTGTGTACAAATATTCCTGCACCTCCTCGTGGATTAGGTCTTACCAACAAACAAAAAAAACGCCAAGAATATAAGATTATGTCAAGTGCTGGACTTGAGTTTCCTGAACTTTCTTTTTTAGTTAAAATTCCCAAGTTCAGTTTTTGTGCTCATCCCCGCCCCTAGCCCCCTCCCCCACCACCACCCTCCGCTCCCACTTCAGACTTTGGCCTTTTCCTGGAGTTTACACTTTTTCCTCTTAACATTCACGTGCTGTGTACGGTGACACTCATGTGTACTGTGCACTCTAACAATCACGTGCAGTGTGTACTCTGACATTCATGTGTACTGTACACTCACAGCCATATTCATTCCTCTTCAAGTGCTGTATTCTTACTCTGTACATATCAGGAGAAATAGAACCAAACATGGTTTTATGGCTCTTTTGTCGAAGTAAATCTCAGATGATGATGATGATGATGATTTACATTATACTGAACACAGAATATTACTCACGTAGATGAGAAAAGTAGCTAGCCTGTTACCCGAGTATGTAAGCACATTCTGTGTCATCTTGTTATAGAACTTGATCAAGAACAGAAAAAAAAATGCCAAGTCAACTTTCTGCTGTTATTTTGACAGTTTTTGCGTTTATGAAATAAAGATGGCGGACAAGTTAAGGAACAGCTCAAGGAAAACATGGTTGTCCTAGATGGGCGGTTGCTCACCCTACAGGAGTACGTGGTTCCAGTCGCAGCATTCTCCTACTCTCTTTCTCTCATGTCTAAGTGCTTTGTCTACTATTTCTTTCTTACTCTCACGTATAGAGTGCTTTGTCTACTATTTCTTTCTTACTCTCAGGTATAAAGTGCTTTGTCTACTATTTCTTACTCTCACGTATAAAATGCTTTGTCTACTATTTCTTTCTTTCTCTCACGTATAAAGTGCTTTGTCTACTATTTCTTTCTTACTCTCATGTATAGAGTGCTTTGTCTACTATTTGTCTGCGTTCCTGTTAAAATTAGCATTATGTGACTGTTGTTATTTTATCTTTCCTTATCTTTATTTAAAAAGAGTTTTATATTGCTCATGGCTGGGAAGAGCTGACAAAGACTGCGCTGAACTGATGGACCCAGTGACCATCTTGAGCACTGAAAGAACAAAAAGATTAATCGAGGAATGTTCGAGTCAAGTCTCTCACAGCCTCGTGAACTTGGACATTACTGAAATTCTTTATTTAATCGTCGTAGTCTGTTGCTTTGGAATACCAGCTAATATCATGAACATTATCATGTTTCACAGGCAGGTATCGCCACTACAGTCGGCGTCGCTTTGACATCTTTAGCTGTATCTGTCATATTTGTCATTTTGTGTCACAGATGTTACAATGCTAGGACAAAAGGGTCCTATTTTGGCCATTTTACGGAGCAAGAACAGTGACCAGTGAGAAGTTCTGTTCTGTGCTTTGAAAGAAAATGGGACATGAAGTTCGCAGCAAATGAAAAAGGAATACTGTCAAAAACATTCTTGCTGTACCATCACATTGCAGCGGTGGAGCCATTGCAGCAACTGCGATGTCATGATACTTTCAACCCTGCCCTGGAACTGCCCGATTTTCACGTTTTCTGTTCACGTAAAGGTGAGCGAGTATTTTTCTATATCCTATGTGCCTCTAAGGCATGACAGGATTACCTTTACCTTTACTTACCCGTATTCTCACTAGCTGATTGTGGTATTGCAGCTAGCTAGCTAAACTTGAACTACTGAATCTGTATTACTTCACAATTTTACTGAGCAGATATATTGCTTAACTGCTTCACAAGTGACACCAAGACGTTACAATGGATATACACGGTGTAACAAACGACAACCCAGGTGAGAGTAACACAGCACTACAAGTTAGTACAAGAACATGATCAGTTACATGAGTTACAACTCAACTCTAGTACCAACCGTAGGCACAAGTAACATGAATCCAAACTACTACAGGATTCGGCACTAACAAAATGTAACAACGGTTTAATGAAGAAAAACCCAAACTTGTGATGAGTGTTGAAAATGGATGTGCTGACCGAAAACTGACGAAAATAATCGACAATCAGTACAAGAAAACAGTCCGGACGATTACCATCCCCGTGGGACTCACACTATCACACAAGACGTTGAAAAACACATTAACATCATGTATGCTGAAAATCTCACATAACCTTTCAGTCTAGAATCACATCTTTGTCCAAAAAGGGGGACAAAAAACCCACAAACTCTACACGATAAACTTCACGAGATTTGTCCTAAAAAGGACAAATCAACTACATTCACTACATACTAAACTCTACAGCATTTGTCAAGAAAAGGACATTGAACAGCAAGACTTACATTACGAACCAAGCAGTCGAGCAGACCATTCCAGAATAAAACCAACACACGTCCTATCACTCCAACATCTCGAACAGAAGTCTCTGTCATGCACACCGCAACCTCACACCCCGTGACTGAACTAGCCAATATGAACACGGAGATATGTCTTACTCTGTGCTCGCTTCAACAGCTTTGTGACCATAGCAACAGGGTGTCAACTCCCTTTCTGTCATAGAATAATCATTCTGCTATAAAGGAACTCTACGCCGCTGTAGTTTCACCTCAGATGATGAGCTTAAGGATGAGGTTCAGATCTGGATTCCGGAGCAGCAGAAAAGATTCTCCCAAGGAAAGATGTCCATCATCAGAAAGGGTATCGACCAGCACGGGGACTAGTGATACATTCGTCACGTTCATTTGCTCACAGCCAGTGGTTCTATAGTGCGTTGCTTCTACATTTTGACTCATCAGTTTCTTCATAAAGTTCATTCTCGCCAGTGCTTGCATATTTCAATATCAGGTTAATGCCAAATCAAAAACTGTCATGATAGTTTGTGATTCTATAAGAAGCATTTGATGTTTACTTTGGCGAACTTGTCAGGTGCATTTTCATCATTATCTTCAGAAAAAATAATTTGATGTTTACTTTGGCGAACTTGTCAGGTGCATTTTCATCATTATATTCAAAAACAAGACTTTGATGCTTACTTTGGCGAACTTGTCAGGAGCATTTTCATCATTATCTTCAGAAACAATAATTTGATGTTTACTTTGGCGAACTTGTCAGGTGCATTTTCATCATTATCTTCAAAAACAAGACTTTGATGCTTACTTTGACGAACTTGTCAGGTGCATTTTGATCATTATCTTCAGAAACAAGAATTTGATGTTTACTTTGGCGAACTTGTCAGGTGCATTTTCATCATTATCTTCAGAAAAAATAATTTGATGTTTACTTTGGCAAACTTGTCAGGTGCATTTTCATCATTATCTTCAGAAACAAGACTGATTCATACTCGAGGAAGCTCAATAGTATTTTCACTGGCCATTTGACATTGGATGAACATCAAAGTGATTAGAAAGTAGATAACTCAAACTATCACTGATAAGTTAAGAAAGACTGAACTAAAGTGAACGCTCATATTTCAGAGTGTTCTTGCTGTTTCTTGCTTTCATTTTCTTGACACAAACATCCCAATACAACAAATTTTTTCTCGACACAAACATCCCAAGACAACAAATTTTTTCTTCACACAAACATCCCAAGACAACAAATTTTTTCTCGACACAAACATCCAAAGATAACAAATTTTTTCTTGACACAAACATCCCAAGACAACAAAGTTTTTCTTCACACAAACATCCCAAGACAACAAATTTTTTCTTCACACAAACATCCCAAGACAACAAATTTTTTCTTGAAACAAACATCCCAAGACAACAAATTTTTTCTTCACACAAACATCCCAAGACAACAAATTTTTTCTTGAAACAAACATCCCAAGACAACAAATTCCCCCTGTCCTGGAAACGTTTACATTCGGCCCAGGTCATTTCCTCGTTTAGGAAGCCAAAAAGTCGGATTAAGTCAACCGTGAACTTGTTAATGTCTAAAAAATGTATCGTCCAAAAGGGACATGTTTGAAGGCGATTACACAAAGATGATATCAAAGGTTGAGAGACAGAAATGAGAGTCGCATTCAATATCGCTGTTATTACTGTATCATTTACTTTTTTTTCTTATTATGATGTATGGTATTTGTGGGAGTGGTATTTTTGTAATGACACATGGTTCTTTTTGTATATGTTCTTATTTAAGAGACCAGAGATATTAGTGTTAGATGGACTCGACAGAGCAAACCTTGTCAAGATACAACCCCACCTACACGTGTTATTTATTAGGACAAGCTTTCCATGAATTTACTTTTAATGGATTATTTGTTATAGAATCATTTTTCACATAAGGAATTTCCTCATAGGTGATTCACAGAAGGTTTTGAAAATGTGCGTCTATTTTTAGAAAAAAAAGTGAAAACTTCATGAAAACTTTGTTTATATCTTGAACTCATTTTATAGTATAGAAAAATAGTCACACTTGAGTTAATGGAGTCGAAAAGAAAAGCAAAAGACCACGTGAATGTGAATAATTCGGTGTACACGCCACAAATAACGAAATCCGGAACAATGAAAGTTACAATTTGAAGGAGAACAGTCGGGAAGTAGCATAGGACAAGAACTACGGCTACCAATATGACCATTTTTATCGTTTTTCTTTCTCTTGAGGAAATGGTTTCCGACTGTTGTTTACCAAAGTTTTCTGTTCTCCGCCAGGAAGATTTGCTCTTGAGTTTCCATACCAACCCGATGGTGAGAAGACTTACAGCAGAAAATGGTATTATTGCAAGCAGAGCGCTAACTATAAAGGCAGCGCGATCATAACTCTTTCTGTTGCTGGCATACACTATTCCAATTAGGGTCTTGTTTCGTGGAAAGTAGAACTTTGAACTCAGATATATTGTTGCATATTCGTATGAAACAGATGAAAATATGAGTATGTATATTAAACACATGAATAGAATAGTCTTTTTCACCGTAACAACTTGTTTAACTTTTAAAGGTAAAAAGACGCAAAGAAATCTTTCCCCTGTGATATACAAAGTAATCCAGCCGGTAATTCTACTGAAACACACGTGGGGCAATCCTGCAGTAAGCGAATGTACTTCAGAAGCAACAAAGGGCAAATCAGCGGATTTAAAAAGTGGATTCAAGCAAAGAGTCATCCATAGCAGAAATAAGAGGCTGCAAATGTCAGATACAGCTAAAGATGTCAAAGCGACGCCGACTGTAGTGCCGATACCTTGTCTGTGAAACATGATAATGTTCATGATATTAGCTGGTATTCCAAAGCAACAGACCAGGCCGATTAAATAAAGAATTTCTGTAACGTCCAAGTTCACGAGGCTGTGAGAGACTTGACTCGAACACTCCTCGGTTGTTCTCTCTGTTGCTGGGATGACTGCTGGTAAGTCCATAGTTCTGTAGCCAAAAGTTCAGTGAATAGTTTACTACCATGCGCAATAGATAATGCTTCGAAATAAAAATAGTTAAAAATAAAACAGCTACAGGGACATGACTTCAGTCTGCAGTTGGTAGTTCCTAGTCTTAAATAACTTAAACGCTACAACTATTCATTTAGTAAAACATTGCGCCCGTGATGTTTGCTAACAAAAGATGTTCGCCTGCTGTGGATATTGTTCAGTACGTTTACATGTTATGTAACTGGTGAGACTTTTCCGGTTTGTGAGTTTAAACTATCCTACGTGAATAGAAAACAACTGTTATGTAGTTGGTAATTATTCTATATTTCTTTATAACTGTCTGCCTTTCCGTCTGCCTGCTTGCATGTCCCAGTGAATACCTACCTACCTACCTACCTATCTACCTACCTACCTGCCTACCTACCTACCTACCTACCTACATACCTACCTGATTCCCACCCACCCATCCATCCATCCATCCATCCATCCATGTCTGTCTGTCTGTCTATCTTTCAACCAAAAGAACACCATGGAAGCCTTTTAATTGAAATACTGATTAAACCTACTTTTTAAATATTTCTTTTTTTTTTAGTTTTCTTCATTTCTTCTTCTTCTAATCTAATCTTTCCAATTTTTGTGTGAAACTCTGCATCATAACTCTTTGGTCACTTTTGAAAAGCTTATAGTGAATTTATGTGTAACCTTTTCGTATCATGTGTGAAATGTTGATTCGTGAAGCAATTTTCTCTTTAGAGTTCGGAGTCGAACAGTTATTACTTAAGAATTTTATATCATAAACATTTTTGTTTTTGTGTGCTGTTAAAGCAGTTAGAAAGTTTGATCAGGGAATCAGAGCTTTTCAAAAATATATAGAAACTGAGGCTCTACGATAGAAATTACCTCACACAGGTAAGTGCTGGCTAAATAAGGAAGTAGAAATCGCTTTATTATCCCTATGGGACACTTAAAGAATATCATGTTTCTGTCCAACTTCTCGTTGACCTGGTGGGACACACCTGAGAGCGATGTGGTCAGTATCAAGCTGTGACAACTTTTCTTCACAAACTCCAGAAGGAGCAAGAAAGCCATTTCTACAGACCAGTAACTGGACTGTACTTCGTCAATTTGGAATCATTAACTTTTGCCACGAGAAACAAGTTCACTGACAACTTAGCTACTCACACGCTCGTGTACTGGTTTAGGAAATCTAAATTTTGAGATCACGGATTTAAAGTTGCATATACCGATGACAAAAATGTTGCCCTGTTATGTTGCACAAATACATTATTTCATTACTGATGTATGTATTATAACAGATTACATGCTGTCTTATGTTATTCTTTCTCTCTTTTCTCGTCAGTGCCCTAGTCATGTGAGCTGTTGATCTCTACTTCTGTCGGTCCTTCTATCATCTTGGCTGTTTCCCATATCAGAACTTATCATCTAGTATTATTTATAGCAGAACAACTAGTTTCTTAACAACATTCTAACGACCGACTACCACTATTCAGTATAAATTATTGTGTTTTAGGTATAGATTATGACACTATCTACCGTATGATGCTCCTTTCAGAGGGCTATGTTGAGGTAAGTACAGTATCAATACAAGAGATTTATAATGGTAAGTGTGGTAAAACAGGTACTACTAGAATAGAGGTAGGCAGAGGTAGGCAGAGGTACGTGGTCCAGTGTTTCTCTTCTTGTTTTGCCCTACTGTAAACTCCTTATCTTTTCCTTCCTTTCTCCATCATTTTGCAGGCACCGAAGCATGCACTCTTCTTACCTCTACTTCATATAGAACATAGCTAAGAATACACAGCATGTACATCGGTATAGAAAGTCGAAAATATTTGAAACAGTGAGCTAGCCTCTGGTATTGATTACACTATTAAGTGTGTAACAACCCACACAATGCCGAAAACTTCCTAGTTTCAGCAGATTTGAAGTATTTCATCTTACGATTAACAGAATATTATCAGCCTGAAAGTGATGAATGTCTGCATGCGGAGATAATATCAGATTACGACCTTAATTTATGTCATTAAGATCAGTTATAATTCTGGGACTTTCCTATAATGAAAGATGTTTTATTTAGAGATAATAGGGAAACTAAAATACGTGAGCATGAAAATTGTATGCACAATTATTTTAACATTCAAAGATCTCTTTGTTTAAAAAAAAAAACTAGATTTCGCTAACACCGAAATTATATGTACATTTTCTTTTCTTGGTATAGATTTGCCAGAGTTGAGATTTTTAAACCCGAAATATATATTATTTTAAACTAAAAGAGAACCTATTAATGTACATCATAAAGTTTTGAAAGTCTCCATAAGCTATTGTAAAACAAATGACATAGCTCAGAGCGCCCTGAAATTTAAAAATAAAGATGAATTTCTTAATTTAACTTGAATTTACTGTATGATTAAGTTCATTTTTTCACATTTTCACTTGTCGGTTTTTACAAAATATAGTAACCCACAGAAGGTATAAGATCGAACCCCATCCTTTCTGTTGCTCTGACTGCACAGAGAAAGTTTCACAGACTGGCTGTATATCAGCCCAACAGAAGACTGACCATCTCCTGGAAGATATTCTATGCAGAAAGCCAGAATATGGTCAAATAACAGCCGTAAGCCATCAGTGGCAAGATTGTTTAAAAACGTATGTAAATAACACTGTTTAAAAACGTATGCAAATAACACTGTTTAAAAACGTATGTATATAACACTTTAAAACGTATGTATATAACACTGTTTAAAAACGTATGTATATAACACTTTAAAAACGTATGTACATAACACTTTAAAAACGTATGTAAATAACACTGTTTAAAAACGTATGTATATAACACTTTAAAAACGTATGTATATAACACTTTAAAAACGTATGTATATAACACTTTAAAAACGTATGTACATAACACTTTAAAAACGTATGTAAATAACACTGTTTAAAAACGTATGTATATAACACTTTAAAAACGTATGTAAATAACACTGTTTAAAAACGTATGTATATAACACTTTAAAAACGTATGTAAATAACACTGTTTAAAAACGTATGTATATAACACTTTAAAAACGTATGTATATAACACTTTAAAAACGTATGTATATAACACTTTAAAAACGTATGTATATAAAACTTTAAAAACGTATGTAAATAACACTGTTTAAAAACGTATGTATATAACACTGTTTAAAAACATATGCAAATAACACAGTATCTGTTTGTTCTTGTTGTTTCTATAGTTTGATGGATTGAGGTGTTCTCTGATTATAACACACAGATGTTTTGTTCTATAATTTTTATAGTGTTGAATACTGAAGAGGTTCTTTGTTGAATTGATACTACTCATTATAACATTGATGATGAAGTGTTCTCCGCTGAACTTTCTGTCATCTTTATTGTTCATTTATTTGATTGTCGGGTTGTCTTTCTTTCACTTCTATTTTAAGCTTCGATAACATTTGAGTCTAAAAGGCTTTGTCTACTGTTTGTCTGCTTTTCTGTGTAACATTAGGATGTTGTTTTTGTTAGAACTAACATCATTGTGGACGTGTGCGTGCATGTACTACGTGCTCACTTTCATTAACAACATCGATGAGTTAGGGCTTTCAAAAACAACCAAACAAAAAAGTCAGAACACTGAAGGAAACTTGGACTCTGCTCAAGTATACCTCAAACGGGTCCTTATGTAGAGAGAAGTGCCCTCCCAGACCATAGTTAACTACCTGTTAGAAGATAAGTTTGTTACTGGTCTACATAAGATGATAAACAAGTAACAAGTGACGACAAACAAGTAACAAATGAATGAATAAATAAATAAATGAATGAATGAGTGATCTTTATTTTTTAAGGGTAAAAAAATGGGCACGCAGGCCCGTCTTAAATTCTGCTCTTCGTGATGACAAACACGTAACAAGTGATGATAAACAAGTAACAAGTAACGACAAGCAAGTGACAAGTGATGATAAACACATAACAAGTGATGATAAACACATAACAAGTGATGATAAACACATAACAAGTGATGATAAACACATAACAAGTGATGATAAACACATAACAAGTGATGATAAACACATAACAAGTGATGATAAACAAGTAACAAGTAATGACAAGCAAGTGACAAGTGATGATAAACACATAACAAGTGATGATAAACAAGTAACAAGTGATGATAAACAAGTAACAAGTGAAGATAAACAAGTAACAAGTGATGAAACAAGTAAGTAGAGAAAAGCGCAGAATCTTGGAAATAATAAAAAATATTAACTCACGAAAGAATATAAAGTTATAGTTTGTACATAAACTCAGAACGTACAAAGTGCAAAGAGGTCAAACTAGAAATGACAAAATGGCGTCCAGTAACGAACGTAAACAATAGTGCAGAAGGTATCTGAGCTCTCTGTGAAAACAACCAAACATTGACAGAAAGACCATGACGGGCAAGTACTCACGCACGCACTCACGCATGCGCGCGCAGACACACGCACACACACGGTAAAGATGTCCAGTTATCTGCTGTCTAAAATCTGAGACAGAGACAGAATGATAAACAGATTTGTTCCGTAAATATAAGATTTCGACTTTTGTACTTCTCTAAATCTAAGCATTTGGCTTAAACATTCAACAGATGCACAGACGGAAAAGCTGACGGATAGACAGACAAGGAGACAGATATACACTCAGTCTGCTAAAAGTCTGGCATAGGAAGGAGCACACCTGTAATGGTTCACTAGCACTCTGAGTAGGCGACAGAAAGCCGGAGGAACTGGCTGATGTGTTGAGACTGGTGATGTACCCAATCCTGCGGGTCACTGCTGCCACAGTTTGAGAACCTTTGTCATCCAGGAAATCTCTGTAAGGTGCCAGATACACATAATATGGGGAAATTAGTATGTGTGTGTGAAAGAGAGAAATGTATAGAGAGAGTTAGGGAGAGAGAGAGAGAGAGAGAAAGAGGATAAGTTAAGCACAGCCAGCATCCGACAGATCTGTCTATTCATGTCCTACATTAGGTAGAATATTCCTCTCAAGTGGTTACATCATTTCTGCCCTCTATTCAAGACAGATGTCAGGGCACATTCTCTACCTTCTCTACAAGAGAATGTCAGGGCATATTTTATGTTATGTGTACGACAGTGTTGTCAGAGCATATTCTCTGCCCTTTTAAAGAGTGTTGTGAGGGCATATTCTCTGCCCTCTGTCCGAGTTTTATGAGGCCATATTCTCTACCATCGATAAAATAGTGCTATCATGGCATATTCTCTGCCCTCTGTATGATGGTTTTATGAGGACATAAAAATAACTAATGAAGAATGTATGAGAAGAGCTGGAGACACACACAAAAATCTTGTCAAAAAAAATAAGAGAGAGACAATGTACTTTCATAGGACATGCAATGAGAAGAGAGGGCATTGAAAATATTATAACAACAGGAAAAAATAGAAGGAAGAAGATCAAGAGGAAGACCAAGAGAAATGATACTGGACAGTCTGACGGGATGGTGTGAGAGGAGATCACCAACTGAGCTGATGGCCTGCATGAAGGATCGGGTACTCTGGAGAAGCATAATAGCCAACGCCAGTCGGCACGGCACCTAATGATGATGATGATGATCGATAAAAGAACTTTTATGAGGACATATTCTCTGCCCTCTGTATGAGACTTTTATGAGGACATATTCTCTGCCCTCTGTATGAGACTTTTATGAGGACATATTCTGCCAATATGTCTCCTGAAATTCAGAGCTGCATTCTTGTAATACAATGAGATGTTTGATAAGAGTGATTTGACATTGAGAGATGTGACAAGACTAATCTGACAATATTACAGCAGGAATCTGACAATGTGAGATGTGACAAGAGTAATTTGACAATATTACAGGAGGAATCTAACAATGTGAGATGTGACAAGAGTGATCTGACAATGAGAGATGTGACAAGAGTGATCTGACAATGTGAGATGTGACAAGAGTGATCTGACAATGAGAGATGTGACAAGAGTGATCTGACAATGTGAGATGTGACAAGAGTGATCTGACAATGAGAATGAATGAATGAATGAATGAATAATCTTTATTTTTCAAGGGTAAAGAATTGGGCACGCAGGCCCGTCTTACATTCTGCCCTTCATCACTCCATCTTTCATTCTTCCCACACACTTGATTTAGTACAAAAATACAAATTAAATTAGGAAAAAACATATCAAAAGAGTGTAAGATTTAACTACTACATTCAAGGTAAAAGAGAAGAAGTAATTAACCTAATAAAATAGCACTCACGCACACATACACCCGCAGACATATACATAAATAAAAATACATTGTAAATACAGATCTTCTAACATATTTTTTTAAACAAACATTAAAATAATTTCTAACAATATCTAACAAGTTGCTTTTCTAACTATGTCATTGAAGTACTTGATGGTTTACGAGCCATGTGTTGAGAGAGTGCTGGCTATTTTATGGAGGCATATAATTACATGCAAGTAAATAATGAAACAGGTTTGAGTTAAAGGATGAAGTATTACCAATGGATTTTAAATTGTAGGGGAGGGTGTTCCAGAGCTGTACTGCAGAGTATGCAAGGCTTTTCTTGTACATATCAATTCTGGGTTTAGGAAGAAGACAGTTTTTTAAACGCTGGCTATGTTTAGTGTTATACGTAAACAGTGACCACAAGTAAGGTGGAGCATTGTGCGACAGAATTCTGTGAACAAACTTAACTTTGTTAAAAATGATTCTATTTTTGAGGGGTAGAATTTTGAGCTGTTTATGTTGATCTACAGTCTGTACTGGGTGTTTGTCACAAATAAGATTTAATGCTCGCTTGTGAAGTGAGTGGAGCCTTTTTGTGTTTGAGACTGAGCATCCATCCCAGATTGTGGAACAGTAATCTAAGTGTGTTTGTATGTGTGATATGTAGTATATTTTTCTTGTGTTTTTGTCGATAAAGTGTTTAATCTTGGCTAATTGGTAAACTTTCTGTGCAATCAAATTTGTTAGGTTATGTACGTGAGAATTCCAAGTTAAATGCTGATCAATGATGAGTCCTAGGGTTTTATGTTCATGAACATTTTCTATTGCCTTAGTCCCAGCACAAAGCTGTAGTGAAGTTTTAGTTGCATTTTGCAGTTTCTGTCTTGTAGTGATGAGCATGGATTTTGTTTTGTTGGTGTTTATCAACATACCATTTTTATTACTCCATTTAATCAAACTGTTTATATCATTTTGGAGCGTTGTCTGTAGGTTATTGATGTCATACTCACTATTGTAAACAGTACAGTCGTCAGCGAAAAGATCACATGAAGAGTGCTTTAAATGTAGTGGTAGGTCGTTAATATAGATAGCAAAGAGAAGAGGACCAAGAATGGAGCCTTGAGGAATACCAGTATCAACCACAGACGAGCCAGATATTTTGTTTCTAAAGCAAACTACTTGTTTTCTACCTGAGAGAAAAGATGTAATACATTTTGTTAGGTCAGGATGTAATCTATAGCCTTCCAGTTTTTTTGCAAGAATTTCATGATCAATCATATCGAAGGCTTTCTTAAAATCAACAAAGACAGCACCACACAATTTGTCATCATTTATATTAGACAGCCAGCTTTCTGTCATTTTAGTTAATGCTGTGTGGCAGGAGTAATTTGGTCTAAAACCTGACTGACTGTCTATTAGTAGACTGTTTTCTTGCATGTGGAGCAGAGTTAACTTTTGTATATGTTTTTCAAGAGGTTTAGATAGTGATGACAGAATGGATATGGGTCTATAGTTTGAGAGGTCACTAGTCTGTCCAGATTTAAAAAGAGGAAAAACTTTGGCGAGTTTAAAAGCGTCAGGGAAATATTTTTTGTCAATACACAAGTTGTATAAGTATGTTAGTGTGTCTGTGATAACTGGTGCAGCGTAGCGTAGTATCTTGTTACTAATGTCATCACATCCTGCTGAGTTAGTGTTCTTTAAGGACCGGATGTAGTTATAAACCTCACCGACTGTGAGGAAAGGAATATTAATTTGTTTTAGCTTTACACATTTACTGTCGCTGAAAGTTTTCAACACGCTCAGGTCGCAATTTGGGGTCGGTAATGAAGATTTTAGAATACTAATTTCTTCCCTAAAATGTTCACTGAAGTTAGTGCAAGTATGTTCACCTCTAAGTGTTTGTGGGTCAGTTTGCTTCCTTTTATTTACAAGAGTATTAATCGCTTTCCAGATTGATTTACTATCAGTTTTGTCTTTCACTAAATTTCTGAAGTAATTTTTCTTTTCCTGGCTAATTAAATACTGCACCTTATTCCTAAGTGAACGATAGCTACTGAAATTTCTGCTTTTGTGAGCTTCATTCCGTTTCCTCATGAGTTGCAATATATAGGGAGTTATCCACGGGGATTTTGTTACGTGTTTTACTCTCATTTCTTTGATGGGGACATGCTTGTCAAAAATGTTTCGAAATATCTTGATCCAGTATTCAATAGCCTCATCTGGATTTGTTAACTGGAAAACGTACGTAAGAGGCGAAGCTTTTAGATCAGTTAAAAATAATTCCAAGTTAAAGTTTTTAAGTTTCTATATTTGATGCTGGTATGTTTGTGTTTTGGTATTTTATACCCCTTATGTGACCACGTACAGCAGACCGGGTAGTGATCACTCAGCGACACATGAGGGACAGTACATTCAGTAATGTTTCCTGGATGGGCTACATAAATATGATCTATTAGTGTTGATGATGATTCAGCAACTCTAGTAGGTTTGTTAACAATTTGCGAGAAGTTGTAAGATGTTAAAATGTTCTTCCATGTAGGATTTGGCTGATTAAGATCTATATTGAAGTCGCCTAGAATGATTATGTCCTTGAATTTATGAGTTACAGCATCATCCATCATGGTCGCAAAGTGATCATACCACTCGGCTGAAGCATTTGGATTTCGGTATATAAAACTAATTAGAATTGGACTAAGATTTGATATTTTGATTTCTAGCATAATACATTCAACCTCTGATGTTTCCAGGTCTTCTCTTCTACAAAATTTAATTGTGTTAGAAATGTAAACGACTAAACCTGTCTCTAGCTTCCTAGTTGGGTCGCGCCTGATCAAATTAAAATCATCTATTCTTATATCATTGTCTGTGATGTTTTTATGTAATCTGCTTTCAGAGAAACCAAAAATATGAAAATGTTGTTGAAGTATATATGTAACCTCAGGGAGTTTTCCTAACAAATGATAAACATTTAAGTGGCCAACACGTAGGCCATCGTGTCGCAGCCAGAGAGATGTGACAAGAGTGATCTGACAATGTGAGATGTGACAAGAGTGATCTGACAATGTGAGATGTGACAAGAGTGATCTGACAATGTGAGATGTGACAAGAGTGTTCTGACAAAGTGAGATGTGACAAGAGTGATCTGACAATGTGAGATGTGACAAGGGTGATCTGACAACTTGACAACCTCACAATTTAATAGTTATATATAGGCCTAACGTTAACTATCTCACAGTTTTATCTAGTTAACTATCTCATAGTTATATCTAAGCCTAAAGTTAACACCATGTCATAGCTATATCTAGGCCTAAACCTAACACTATCTCATAGTTATATTTAGGCCTAAAGTTAACACTATCTCATAGCTTTATCCAGGCCTAAATTTAACACTGTCAAATAGCTTTATCTAGGCTTAAATTTAACAGTCTCATAGCTTTATCAAGGCCTAAATTTAACATTGTTTAATAGCTTTATCTAGGCCTAAAGTTAACACTGTCTAACAGCTTTATCTAGTTAACACTGTCTCATAGTTTTATCTAGGCCAAAAGTTAACACTGCCTTATATTTGTATCTAGGCCTAAAGTTACCAGCCTGGCAGAGATGAGCAAAGAGATAAGGTCGTCTTGATACTCACACTTGACTGGTCCTCCTGTAGGACGTGATAAAACCTTCTGGAGAAGAGACTACAGCCCGAGTCATCTGTGACACACATGTTACAACAGGATATCGTACGTAAGAGGCGAAGCTTTTAGATCAGTTAAAAATAATTCCAAGTTAAAGTTTTTAAAGTTTCTATATTTGATGCTGGTATGTTTGTGTTTTGGTATTTTATACCCCTTGTGTGACCACGTACAGCAGACCGGGTAGTGATCACTCAGCGACACATGAGGGACAGTACATTCAGTAATGTTTCCTGGATGGGCTACATAAATATGATCTATTAGTGTTGATGATGATTCAGCCACTCTAGTAGGTTTGTTAACAATTTGCGAGAAGTTGTAAGATGTTAAAATGTTCTTCCATGTAGGATTTGGCTGATTAAGATCTATATTGAAGTCGCCTAGAATGATTATGTCCTTGAATTTATGAGTTACAGCATCATCCATCATGGTCGCAAAGTGATCATACCACTCGGCTGAAGCATTTGGATTTCGGTATATAAAACTAATTAGAATTGGACTAAGATTTGATATTTTGATTTCTAGCATAATACATTCAATCTCTGATGTTTCTAGGTCTTCTCTTCTACAAAATTTAATTGTGTTAGAAATGTAAACGACTAAACCTGTCTCTAGCTTCCTAGTTGGGTCACGCCTGATCAAATTAAAACCATCTATTCTTATATCATTGTCTGTGATGTTTTTATGTAATCTGCTTTCAGAGAAACCAAAAATATGAAAATGTTGTTGAAGTATATGTGTAACCTCAGGGAGTTTTCCTAACAAATGATAAACATTTAAGTGGCCAACACGTAGGCCATCGTGTCGCAGCCAGAGAGATGTGACAAGAGTGATCTGACAATGTGAGATGTGACAAGAGTGATCTGACAATGTGAGATGTGACAAGAGTGATCTGACAATGTGAGATGTGACAAGAGTGTTCTGACAAAGTGAGATGTGACAAGAGTGATCTGACAATGTGAGATGTGACAAGGGTGATCTGACAACTTGACAACCTCACAATTTAATAGTTATATATAGGCCTAACGTTAACTATCTCACAGTTTTATCTAGTTAACTATCTCATAGTTATATCTAAGCCTAAAGTTAACACCATGTCATAGCTATATCTAGGCCTAAACCTAACACTATCTCATAGTTATATTTAGGCCTAAAGTTAACACTATCTCATAGCTTTATCCAGGCCTAAATTTAACACTGTCAAATAGCTTTATCTAGGCTTAAATTTAACAGTCTCATAGCTTTATCAAGGCCTAAATTTAACATTGTTTAATAGCTTTATCTAGGCCTAAAGTTAACACTGTCTAACAGCTTTATCTAGTTAACACTGTCTCATAGTTTTATCTAGGCCAAAAGTTAACACTGCCTTATATTTGTATCTAGGCCTAAAGTTACCAGCCTGGCAGAGATGAGCAAAGAGATAAGGTCGTCTTGATACTCACAATTGACTGGTCCTCCTGTAGGACGTGATAAAACCTTCTGGAGAAGAGACTACAGCCCGAGTCATCTGTGACACACATGTTACAACAGGATATCAGTTACAACAGGATACCAGTTACAACAGGATACCAGTTACAGGAAGACATAAGTTACAAGACGACAGCAGTTGCACAAAGAACCGCTACATGAAGACATCGGTTACAACAAGACACCAGTTACACGACGACAGCGGTTACAACAGGACATCAGTTACATGAAGACAGAAATTACAACAGGACATCAGCTACATGAAGACAGAAATTACAGCAACAACAATGGCATTTTTAGTATGTGTATACTCATCTGACTCCGTAAAATCTGACATGTACACAAGTTGATATTAGTAAACACTGACATTTATAATACTTGGTATTAGTAAAAACTGACATGTATAAAAGTTGGCATTAGTAAAAACTGACATGTATACAAGTTGGTATTAGTAAAAACTGACATGTATAAAAGTTGGTACTATTAAAAACTCTCTCTCTCTCTCTCTCTCTCTCTCTCTCTCTCTCTCTCTCTCTCTCTCTCTCTCTCTGAACCTTAAGTGCCCAGGGCACATGGGGCTTCCGCAAGGGTTTTCCACAAACGCCTGATCTTTGCCTTTTTTTCTGCTCTTGCCCAGGTGAGCCCTCTATTGCTCAACATCCTTTCTGTTGTTTTTCTCCATGTCTATTTTGGTCTACCCTTACTTCTGTTCCCCTGTGGTGTCCATCTTAGTGCTATTTTTGGTAGTGAGTTGTCAGTCATTTGGAGCACATGTCCCAACCATCGCCAGCGTCTTTCCTCAATAATTGTTGTCAGTGACTTCATCTGCATTTCTGCTGACAAGATGTTATTTCTTATGGTATTTGGCCAAAATATTTGTCTAATTCTTCGTAAACATTTAGTCTGGAAAGAATTCAACTTGCTTTCTATGGTTTTGGTGATTTTCCAGCATTCACTTCCATAGAGTAGTACACTTAGAACATTGCTCTTAAATATCCTGATTTTCATATTTATGCTTAGTTTTTTTTTATTTCCATATAGTCTGCAGCACTGCAAAAGCCTGGTTTGCTCTAGTAAGTCTGCTGTTGATGTCCTCTGTGCTGTCTCCATTTTCTACTACTCTACTGCCAAGGTATACAAATTCGTTGACCTCCTCCACTAACTTGTTATCTACTCTGAGTACATTTCTGTTGTTCACATTTTGCTTCATTAACTTTGTCTTTCCTACATAGATCTTTAGTCCTATGTTGTTTGCATTGTGAGTTAGCTTGTTTATTTTATCTTGCATATCTTTGTGACTGCTTGATAATAGATAAATGTCGTCCGCAAAGTCAAGGTCCTCCGGCACTGTGTCAAGGGTCCATTGTAATCCTCTGCGTTTGTCTGATGTTGCCTCCTTCATTAACCAGTCTACTGCCAAGATAAATAATGTTGGTGATAGTACACATCCCTGTTTCACTCCTGTTTGTACCCTAAAGCTGCTGGAGGTATGTTCTCCACAGATCACTTTGCACTGAAAACCCTCGTTTGATTACATTCACTATCCTATTAGTAAAAATTGACATGTATAAAAGTTGGTATTAGTAAATTCTGACATGTATAAAAGTTGGTATTATAAATACTGACATGTATAAAAATTGATATCAGTAAAGATTGATATGTATAAAAGTTGATATCAGTAAAGACTGACATGTATAAAAGTTGATATCAGTAAAGATTGACATGTATAAAAGTTGACATCAGTGAAGATTGACATGTATAAAAGTTGATATCACTGAAGACTGACATGTATAAAAGTTGACATCAGTGAAGACTGACATGTATAAAAGTTTATATCAGTAAATATTGACATGTATAAAAGTTGACATCAGTGAAGACTGACATGTATAAAAGCTGGTATTAGTAAAAAAACTGACATGTATAAAATTTGACATCAGTGAAGACTGACATGTATAAAAGTTGATATCAGTAAATATTGACATGTATAAAAGTTGACATCAGTGAAGACTGACATGTATAAAAGCTGGTATTAGTAAAAAAACTGACATGTATAAAAGTTGACATCAGTGAAGACTGACATGTATAAAAGGTGGTATTAGTAAAAAACTGACATGTATAAAAGTTGACATCAGTGAAGACTGACATGTATAAAAGTTGACATCAGTGAAGACTGACATGTATAAAAGTTGACATCAGTGAAGACTGACATGTATAAAAGGTGGTATTAGTAAAAAACTGACATGTATAAAAGTTGACATCAGTGAAGACTGACATGTATAAAAGCTGGTATTAGTAAAAAACTGCCTTGTATAAAAGTTGGTAACACTGACATGAACAGTTGCACTAAACATTATTAATAGACAGAAAGCAAACACAGAAACAGCCAGACACATAGACAACTAGTGAGATGAATGATTGACAGACAGATATTCATCATCACCCAATCAAAAGAGATTACCTTTTTCAGAGACAATTTCCTAATGCGCATGTTCTCCTTGTCCGTAAGAACATTGTAGATGATACTGAGGTACGGACTCACTGACAGTATCTCCTCCTTGTACTGGAAATACGGAACAAGTCCGCGGTACCGACAACGCAGGCGGGAGTCCACCTGTTTCTGATCATAGAGTTCATAAACCAAATGTTGTACGCTTCTTTTGTTCATTTTCAACAGATTCATCTTCGAAAAACAGCTTTTCATACAGAGAAAGCAACAGAAATCTACATAATGTCGACTATATAGCTTAAATAGACCATTTGCAGAGACTTTTAACTTTTAAAAAAATGTGTTTGATAAAAGGT